>WEIU01019854.1:19740-91649 GCA_013389925.1 Aegithalos caudatus | reverse complement strand
TTCCTCTTTCCTTCTTTCTTCTTTTTCTGGTGCAATGAAGCCCAGACATGGATCAGAGTCACTTTTTTTCCTTGTCTAGGTCTTACCCAGAAGAAATTGGGCCGAAACATTGGCCGAGCTCGCGATTCACTCACGTGATGAAGCTGCGCCAGGCTGCCCTGCGCACTGCCCGGGAGAAGTGGTCAGACTACATCCTGGTAAGTACAAGTTGGAGTTATTACCTGGCCTCAGGGAAAAGCTTTCCAGCTGCTCACTTGGATACTGGGGGCTGTCAAAATGTTTACTCTCCATATAAAGACAAGTGGACATGTTATGTGTCATTTCTTTGTCTGGTGAGCCAGAGAGTTTGCAGTTAGAGAGGTGAGTCCTTGGCCAAGCTCAGAGCTTTCTCCACAGGCCATTAGGATTGAACACAGTCCTGGTGGTGGGAGGCACCTTCAAGGGTCCCCCAGATTGAACCCACACCTGGTGAAATGTGCAGAGCAGCTGTGGGAAGATGCTGCCTTTGGTCACTGTGAGGGGGGTGTTCCCAAAGCCTCCAAGCAAGGTGGGGTGTGAGGGCAGTGGAGGAGTTGTTCTTGAAGCTCTTCATAGAATGAACTCATCCTGAATTTTCAGTGATGTTATTTTCCTTGGCAGCTCCCTGGTTCCTGTGCTGGCATGAGGTTGTGTGGAGTCAGGGAAGCTCTCTGCCCACCTCACTGCTGTGCACAGGAGCAGCTGCTCCCAGGTTTCTCTGAGACAGCCCTGTGCCCTATGGAGTCAAACCCACCAGCTCACTGCTTTTAGGGTGTTTTTTTGCTGACCTTGTGGAATCATATAATTGTTAAAGTTGGAAAAGGCCTGAGATCTCCGAGTGCAGTTGTTGACCTGCCATGTTCACCATTAAGCCACATTTCCAAGTGCCAGGTGAACACATTTTTCAAACACTTCCAAGGATGGTGACTCCACCCCTGCCCTGGGCAGACTAGTTCAATGCCTGGCCATTCTTTTAGAAGGAATTTTTCCTAATATCCAGTCTAAACTTCCCCTGGAGCAGGGCCCAACCCCCCTGGCTGCACCCTCCTGTCAGGTGCTCCAGACCCTTCCCCAGCTCCATTCCCTTCCATGGACATGCTCCTGCCCCTCCAGGTCTTTTCTCCTTGTGAGGGGCCAAAAGTGCCCTAGCAGTGGCAGCACAGGGGACAAAGCACTGGCCACACCAGGGCTGGTCATGTGCCTCTGGCTGCCTCATTCCCAAGAAAACATCGGGGCAATCATTTTGTTTCATCTATTAACAATTTCTTTCCCCTCTTCCCTCTCTAGTTCACTGATGCAGATAATTTACTGACCAACCCCCAGACCCTGAGCCTGCTGATAGCAGAAAACAAGACCCTGGTGGCACCGATGCTCGAGTCCCGCTCCCTGTACTCCAACTTCTGGTGTGGCATCACTCCCCAGGCAGGTGACCTTGTGTGCTGGGGGCTGTGGGAGTGCTGTCCTCAAGGGGCTCCTGTCTCTGGAGCAGCAGGCATCCTTCCTGTTCCGTGGGCTTTCCCAGCTGCTGCTGTAGCCTTCTGAACAGGAGCTGCTGTAGCTCTGAGGTGGTGTGAACATGTGGTGTGATCCCACTAATTGCACAAAAATACTGATAAACAGGTCAGAAATTTTTTAAGGTGGTTCCATGTTTCTGTAATGGCCTTGAAACCCTTGGTGCATAATTTTAGGCCAGTTTTTTTGTATAGTGATGCTAATCCAAGAGGAATTTGCTTTTCTTTCCACAGATCTCCATTGTGTCTAGTTATCTTTCTCATCTATGAACAAGATTTTTGAAGTGGGGCAACATCCTTTGCCTTGTAGGGAGTGTGTGTGCTGAAGTGTGCATGTAACAGGTGCTGGTGCTGAGCCTAAAAATTAGAGTTTCGTGTTACCTTTTCAGTGTTACCTTTTCATGTTACTTCTGATCCACTTAACAACTGCACTGGGTCAGAGCACAGGTTCATCTGCAGATGTCTAGGGAATAGTATAAGGATAGGGCAAAAAAGTGAATGTTATTTCCCCAAACTACTTTTCTTTTCTCTGGCAACCCCCTTTGGGGTTTTGAGGAATATATTTATCTTTAAAGCTCTCAGTAATTTTTTTTTTTTTCATTCTACAGAAATCCCCATCTGAATCTATTTTTTGGCACCTACACCATCTTCTGGCAAGGAGTTCCACAGTTTAGACTAAATAATTAGTTACAAACTAGCAGGAAAAAGTCCTGAACTTTCCAAAATCTTGGGAAGTAAATATAGAGATAAGAAAGGGGGTATGACAAGGTGTGTTTGCTTGTTTCAGATGGGTTTGTTTACTTTGTTTGAAAATGGACATACAAACTTCATAGCAAAGGCATTGATTGTGCTTTAAGTTTTTAAAGCTGAGTCCTGAGTCAGCCAGGTTTTCCACTGGGGTACATCAGCCCTGCTGCTCATGTGCACCAGCCCCACCTCTCCACTAGGAAGTTTCCACCATTCTCACTGTTTGAGAAAAGAGGAGAGGAAAACCAGCAAAGGCCTCTTGCAAAATTTGGTTAAAGAAAAAAGTCGTGCTGGAGTGAACAGAAAAGTTCTACCTTTATTTTTCCTTCTCTCTCATTTCTGCATGTGGTCCCAGGGCTTCATGTGCTCAGCCCTTCTCTCCCAGGGGCCTTGGGGAGGGAATAACAGCTGGAGCACATCCTGAAACACAGCATGGAGCCACAGTGAGCCAAGCCCAGCTCTAGACAGGCTGACATTCATCTGTCAGGGAGCAAACCCTGGGAGAGGCAGCGTGGCAGCAGCAGGGGGAGGTTGGAACCCTCTTTGCCTCATGTGATTTATGAGCAGGGGACAGCCCCAAAACCCTGGAGTGAGGCACTGGAGGAGGGGACTTGAGTGTCCAGCATCTTCACTTGTGGGCATTCTCTGGTGTCTGTTAAAGGGTGGGTGTGTTAACCCTGCCTTTGGTGGGAATGCCAATCTTCCCACGTGCTCTTTCCTGTGGCAGTGGGGATGGCTGTGTTTGGGATATCCTCACAGTATGGTCACAGTGTATCTGAAAGGCAGAGGGAGATGGCATATCCATAACCAGGCATGTGCCCCACACTGTGGCCCTACATAGCCCAGGGCAGAGCAGTTCTGCCAGCTTTTGCTCAGCCAGTGCCTGAATGCTCATGGAAAATAGAACAGAAATGGAGCTTTAACTTCTTTTAGTGAGTCATTGTTTCTGTAAAGCCCAGAATCTGCTCAGTGTCAATTTGATGCTCTAGGGTTTTCTTTCTGGAGGAATTCAGTGTATTTATTTCCACATGAGGCACACACTGTGGGTGTCGCACCACAGTGCTGGAAGGCTGGCAGAGCTCCTGGGTACAGGGAAGTGCCTCCCTACACAAAGTCAGGAGTGAGTATCAAACCTGCTTGCCCCAGGATGGAGGAGACAGGGATTCTTACACAGCTGATGGAGACTGAGATGTTGCCTTCACTGCAGTGACAACAAATGATTGTTTTTAAAGTCATGATTAGAATTAATTTGCAGATGCTGCTCTCTGAGATACTAAATGGACTTTGTGCCTGTTGAATGTGGAGGATGTCATGGATGTTCAGCAGCTTCCAGGATCAGGCTGAAGAGTCTAACTGCAAAAACGGTTTTGAAGAATCAGGAGAAAATAGTCAGAGGTTGTAAGCTCCATTGCAGAGGAATTTTGCAGTGGAAAGATTGGGCTCTCCAAGAGCTCCTAAAAAGTAGGGAGAAGGTCAATCTTTAACTTTTGGGATGAAGACTGTTTCTAAATACTTGACTGAGCTTTTCCAAATGGGAGACATGGAAAAAGCTGGGAGTCGAGCCCTGGTGAACCTCTGCTGGAGGGCTCAGGGTGTGAGCTTTTGCTAAGGAACAGCTTTGAAACAGGAATCTCTGGTAACAACAGCCCCCTCCTTGTGGTTTCAGGGCTATTACAAGAGGACCTTGGAGTATCCCCTGATTCGGGAATGGAAGAGGATGGGCTGTTTTGCTGTCCCCATGATCCATTCCACGTTCCTCATTGACCTGAGGAAGGAGGCCTCTGCCAAGCTGACCTTCTACCCCCCACACCAGGACTACACCTGGAGTTTTGATGATATCATGGTCTTTGCCTTCTCCAGTCGCCAAGCAGGTGTGTCCAGGCATCTCTGGGGAGGGGTCACTCCTAGAGACACACAGACCTCCACTGCAGCTTCACAGCCCAAAAGTCCTGGGTGGACTTCCATGTGGAGTTCAGACCCTGCTCCTTTTCCTCTCTGGGATCCAGTCAGGGATAACCAGCAGCAAGTGGCTGGGAAGGCAGTTTTGGATTGCTGCTAGTTTCAAAGGATGTGGGGGCTGTTCTTGGGATGGGGCAGTATTTCAGAGACAAAACCTGTGACTCCACCCTTGGTTTGTGTCACAGCAAGTGAACACAGGTGGGTACTGGGAGAGTTGGAACGTGGCCTGCAGGTGAGGTATCTAAAGTTACCACTTCCAAAAGGTCCATGAGGAAGGGGATGAGGACAAGAGATTCTTCTTAAGCTAGAGAATCCTAGAACAGTTCAGGTTTAGAAGCACCTTAAAGCTCATCTCATTCCACACCCTGCCATGGGCACAGATATCTTCCAGTAGACCAGATTGCTCCAAGCCCTGTCCAGCCTGGCCTTGGGTACTTCCAGGGAGAGGAAATCTCTGGCTGTTGATGTTTTAAGAGAGCTCCAGGTGTTGCTGAGACATCACTGTCTCTTAAGTGCCTTATGCTGCTGCTGTTCATGCTTGTGGTGAGGATGTTCCCGTTTATTTCTGGAGAGTGGCTCTTGTTCTGTTTCCAGCAGAGTCCAGGTTGGCAGACCTGAAGGGGGCTCCCAGGGGCCATCATCTGTGTTGTTCTTGGCCTGCTTTGTTGAAAAGGGAAAAATTTGGAGCTTTATAAGGAAAAAGGGATTCGTGAAATCTCAGCAGCACCCGTAAGTGCCTTCTGTTCAGAGATCATGAGTGGGTTGGTGACTTGCTGAGGTGAGTTATCAAGGAAAATTTGTTCATGGATCCTGTGAATGGTGTGCAGTTGGTGCTCCCTGTCCTCTGCAGAATATGTAACATTAAGGAGAACAGGAAGGGCTTCTCCTGAGAACAGACATGCAGGGAGAAAGCCAAGGGGAGAAGGTTTGTTGCTGTTGCTGCTGTCATTGTTCTGCAGGATGAGCCTCCCTTCCCATTGTTCCCAGACCAGCACAGCAGCCATGAGCTGCCTGTAGTTCCCCTTTTAGTGGTGAGTCTGGTTGGCAGGTCTTGACAGCAGCAAAAATGATGTTGTTGTCTTGGCAGACTGAGCAGGGCGTTCTCAAAATCAGCTGGGAGAGGAGGAGTGTCTGCTAAGAGGAATGATGGAGGAGAGGCAGCAAGAGCTGAAATTGGGAGCCTTGGGAGGCAGAAGTGAGAATTGAGTTGCAGAGCAGCTTCAGGGTCCCAACTTTCAGAGTCAGGACATCAGTGCAGGATCACAGAGTCGAGACCCCCCCAAGGCCATTCATTTCAGTGTTTCCCCAGCACTGCCAAATCCATCGCTGAGCCCTGTCCCCAAGTGCCACATCTTGGCTCCAGAGGAGACTTGAGGTTTAGGTTTGGAGAGGCTTAAGTTTTAAGTAGGCTGCTTAAAATCTACTCTTCCACTTCTTCCTTCTGACAGCTCTCCCAGAAGTACAGCCTCCAACCCATGTGGTAACTGCAGTGTGCTAGCTCCAGCTGCTTCAGAAATATCTCAGGGATTCAAACCCATCATTTTTTCCTTCTGTTCTAGAATACTAGCTTTTTCCAGGACTGACCCATGGCATTAAAGCTCTCTGGCCTGTTCATCTGCTCAGTTTGTTGACTTGTGTCCTGGGCTGAGTTTTATCAACCAGGATAAAAGGATGACATCCAAGTTCAGAAATGTGAAAAATGTGTGAGCTTCGACGTGAACTTCTTTTTGGGGTAATTTCACTTACTTTCCCTGGAGTCGGAAATGATACTGGCTTTTGTCCAGGCCAAGTGCTGTGCTTAAAACCTCAGATCAAACCATTAATTTCCAACAGGGAATCTGCTGCTGGAAGCAGCTGTTCTGTGATGCTCCAAAGACGTGGTCCCACCTCTGAGAGAGGACATGGCCTGTTTTTGTTGAGATTCCAAAGTCCTGAATCTGAACAGAACTCAGAGTGGGTGTGTTACTGCCAGCACTGGACTCTGCAGAGCCCCTTGCACTCACAGGAGAGCTTTTAGCCAGCCAGGTCAGCCTGGAGAAAAAAAGGCTCAGGTGAGACCTTAGAGCCCCTTCCAGTGTAAAAGAGCCTCTAAGAGAGCTGGAGAGGGCCCTGGGACAAGGGATGGAGGGACAGGACAAGGCAGAATGGTTTCCCACTGCCAGTTTGGTGGCATATTGGGAAGAAATTCTTCCCTATGGGGGTGCTGAGGTCTTGGCACAGGGTGCCCAGAGAAGCTGTGGCTGCCCCTGGATCCCTGGAAGTGTCCAAGGCCAGGTTGGACAGGGCTTGGAGCAAGCTGGGATAGTGGGAGGTGTCCCTGCCCATGGCAGGGATGGAAGGAGGTGGGCTTTAATGTCCCTTCCAACCCAAACTATTCCATGATTCCATGATCTCCTGAGCTGCCTTTCAGCCTGGGTCTCTGAAGCCTTTGAGCCAGCCAGAGGAAGGTCTGGTCACAAGGAAGTGGGGGCAATTTTGGTCCCTTAACTATAGCTGTGGTTTAAGGACATGTCTGTAAATCCTGGACACTGCCTCTAAGAATAATAATACAAATACCTGTAGTTTCTCTATCCCTTGTAGCAATCATTTAACTTTATAATAAAAACAGAGCTGGAGAGTTGAGTCCCCCTCCCCACTTTACAGGAGCTTTACCATTTTCAAGTACCTTTTATCCCAAACAGAGCAGGAACACTGGTGTGAATCTGTGCAGATTAAGTATGTTCAAGGCAGCGGAAGATAAGAACAGAGATCAGTGAGCCAGATAAGATTAGTTGATTAGATCAGTGCCAAATCCATTAATGTCAGCAGGCAGGAGTTTTTTATTCTGCCGTTTACCTAAATTGCAGCTGACAGCTGAATGTGTTTTGGCAAGTAGCATAGCAAGCAATTTACTTGTAGAACTTAAAATGAGAGAAACACTGGAGTCATTAGTGCCAACAGTTCCGCTCTGCTAAAAATACCATGGATTAGGGGCACTAATAGATGAAAGCTTCAGCACACCAGGTAGTGTCTGCTTTTCATTTATTTCCTCGAGGGAGGGGGCTGGTTAAGCTTGTTTCATTTAAAAAAAAAAAAAAAAAAAAAAAAGGAAAAAAAAAAGAAAGAGGCAGTTTTTGGCTGGTTGCTTGGGTTCTAGCAACTTTGATTTGGGTTAGTTAATAAAGGACCTTACCAGAACTCAATGTAAAATAAAGGAAATGTTTACCTTGGTTTTTCTGGATATGGCTTTTGAGCATGTTGCCTGATGTGAAAGGCAGAGTTACAGCCAATGGTGAGCAAATCCTTGTCATCCCAGAGGGAACAGCGTTCTGCTAATGCTGGGATGTTCCCACTGGGTGAGTCTGTGCCCTGCAAGTGCATCTGCTCCAGGGACAGGCTTTGCACCTTCTCTGTTTCCCACCTTCAACATGCAGTTGCAAAAGTTTTTGAGTAGAAGGATGTTAACACATCTGTTCTCCTCACTGGTGTCTCGCTCTGGGATTTTCCCTTAATCTTCAGGGCACAGTAAAAATTAGTTCTGGAGAGGAAAGGACTGTGTTTGGTGGTGACTTGGCATTTTGAAGGTTGTTGTCATATGTATTCCTCTAAGTCTTTTGCCAGCACAGGTGAAAATGTATCACCTTCATTTCCTTGCCAAAGCAAAAGGAAACACTGATAAAGAATAGAATGGGTTTGGGTTAGAAGGGACCTTAAAGATCATCTCATTTCAGGGACACCTTCCACTATCCCAGGTTCCTCCAAGCCCCCTTCCAACCTGGCCTTGGACACTTCCAGGGATCCAGAGGCAGCCACAGCGTCTCTGGGCACCCTGTGCCAGGGCCTCCCCACTCTCACAGGGAACAGTTCCTTCCCAATATCCCATCTAACCCCACTCTATTTCAGTGGGAAGCCATTCTTCCTTGTCCTGTCAGCCCAGGCCCTTGAAGGGTTAATTATGCAGGCAGTAGGGATTGGTTTTATGAGAGAGGCCACTTGCTGCCAGCCAGGCAAAACAGAAAGTGGAACTGGAATGATTTTGAATTGTTTGCTTACAAAGCAGAACTTTTTGGGACTGAGGTGCTGGCACAAGTGTGTTTGTGGCTCTGTAGCCACAGAGCAGTGACTGGTAGCAGGCCTGATGATAGTTTCTGCTTTTTTCCAGGAGTACAGATGTTCATCTGCAACCGTGAGCACTACGGGTTCCTTCCCATGCCCCTGAAGCCGCAGCAGTCGCTGCAGGAGGAAGCTGAGAATTTTGTGCACACCCTGATCGAGGCCATGAGTGAGTTGCTGTTCCCTTGCCATGATGGACTCCCCAAGTTAATGCCTGCAGAGCTCTCCTGCCAGCAGCCCAGCTCTCATTCTCTTGGAAGTCTGCATCCTGACCTGACCGCTCCAATACTGTTTTGATACGCAGTTTCCTGAAATTTTCCACCACTTTTCTACCTAGGGATGTAATTGCTTCATGGTCAGGTCAACCCCATCCACAAAATCCCTCAGCTTCCCCAGATCAATTGCATCTTTCACGTGGAAAAGGTGCTGCATGTCTGTGTTTTCTTCCTGATGTCTGTCTGGCACATGGCTGCTGGCTGTGGCTTTGCAGTGCTTCCTGCTGTTCCCATCCTGCAGGGAACAGGAGGGAGACCCCTTCAGACACACGATGTCCACTGCAGGGTGTGCACCAGCGTGACCTCGGGGCCTCTCCTCTCTTTCAGTCGATCGCCCTCCCGTGGAGCCCTCTCAGTACATCTCTGTCCCTCCGAAGCACCCTGACAAGATGGGCTTTGATGAAGTAAGGAGCCTGTTCTGCTGTTGGTTGTCTTGTCTTCTCACTCACCACCTGATCCTTAATGTCCTGTCCAACTTAGACCATGCCATGATTCTGTTTTAATCCATCCGGGAAAAGGAGGCACAAGTGAGGCTGAAAAGCAGGTTAACACCCTGATCCTGTGCTGTTTGCTCTACATCTGACTCTGCAGAGCAGCTTGGCCTCCCTTCCATCTGAGACAGAAATTGGGCCTTTGGTAAAGCTCTCCAGCTTTGCAGTGGCAGGAAGGAAAGATTTCTCTCACCTGAAGGAGACCCTGGAAGCCTGAGAGAGGTGGGGGGGATCCAGGCTCACAGATGAGTTCTGACCCACCTTGGGTACCCCCAGGGATGCAAACCATGACTGGAGAGAAGGCAGGAGAGGGACGTGCCAGGCTTTGATTGCCTGGTGTCTGTGTTATTCCCAGAGCCAGCAGCTCCTGTGTGTGCAGCTGCCAGGGTAGCTCTGGGACTGAGGGAGTTGTGGGGATCAGGGGAGCCTTTGTCTCCTTGGTGTGCTCTGCTCCATCTGTTTGTCTGGCTCCTGAGGCTGAACCCGATCCAGCTGTGTGTCTTCGAGCATCTGTTTTTAAGGCACAGCCAGTCCAGGTTTTTTCCATGTTGTGCTTTGTGGCTGTGCTTTGTTTATCCAGTTTATTATTCTTTCATTTGTACTGAGCTGAAATTTGTTCCGCTCCTTACTGGGATGAGGATTTGCTCCATGGGCTACAAGGGTGTGCTTGTACCAGCCTGCCTGGGCCTGAAAAATATCCTTGAGCCCCTGAGGGTTACCTGCAATGAGGGCTTCAGTCCTGTGTCCTCCACCAGTCTCCTCAAGGCCTTGATGGAGCCCTGCCTAGACATCTCTGTACTCAGCCTTAGCTCTCTGCTCTGGCAGGGATCACAGTGGACTTTCAGTGCCTGAAGTAATCACAAAAATCCTTTCTTTACCATTGCCTTGTACTTGGATAGTGGCCCTGCTGATAATCCTAAATTCAGGCAGTGGCAGTGTTGTGGATCAGTGTTCCTCTAGGATTGATGCTGCAGATAGTTGTGTTACTCTGATATAAACATAAATATCTTGTATCTTCAGAAATTATAGACTTGGCTCTAACTGGTCTTCCCTCACTTTTCTTCACCCTTAAAGAGCAAGTTTCCTCTGTGAACATCCATAAAAAGTAGTTGTTAGAGAAAAAGCCTCTACACTTTCAACCCAAAACCAACTTTAGCTTTTTGACCAATTCTAGACAACCTGGAGCAAACACACATGTGGTATTTTCACAAGACCTGTTTTTCCAATGGGGCAGCTGGAGAGGGGTGGATCAGGACTTCCCTTCTCCCTCCCTCCCAGGTGTCTGATGCCCTGATGTCTTTCTCTTCCACCCAGATTTTCATGATCAACCTGAAGCGTCGCAAGGACCGGCGGGATCGGATGCTGCGGACGCTCTATGAGCAGGAGATTGCAGTGAAGGTAGTGGAGGCTGTGGATGGAAAGTGAGTTTTGGTTGTGCTTGAGGATGTTTTCAGAGTGGGATGTGCTTTAGTGCTTCACAGCACCTCCTTGGATGCCCTGACCTAATTCCAGCAGGGCAGGGTTGGCTGCGGAGGAGCTGAACACCATCTCCCTGTCCATCTGTTTGGGGCAATTCTGCTCTGTTTCTTCCCTCCTTTGCAATTAGTCAGTCTCTGTGAGAGAACCAGGGCACTGGGGTTCAGACTAGGGTCAAAATGAGGTTAAAAATCACAGGTTTCTGTGAATGGAGCAATTAACTCCTGGGAATATTATCCATCCTAGTGCTACAAAGCTGTGGTGCTACAGCATTAACCCTGACACTGCCCTTTCCAAGCTTACTCTAAGGCCTGGAGCATAAGTCTGCTGAGCAGCTGGGGAGCTCAGCCTGTAGAAAAGGAGGCTCAGGGGGGACCTTCTGGCTCTGCACAACTCCTGACAGGAGGGGACAGCCAGGGGGGTCAGGCTCTGCTCCCAGGGAACAAGGGAGAGGACAAGAGGAAAAAGCCTGAAGCTGTGCCAGGGAATGTTCAGGCTGGACAACTGGGAAAAAATTTTTTCATGAAGGGGTGGTCAGGCACTAGCACAGGGCAGTGGTGGAGGCCTCATCCCTGGGAGAACTGCTGGGTTAATGCTTGGATTCGAGGATATTAGAGGGCTTTTCTAATCTTAATGATTCTATGATTCTAAGGTATGTTAAGACCTTTTTATAATGAGAAATCAAGGCAAAATTTTTTGAGTCTGTGCACTGCAAAAGGGCTTCCAGGAGACAGGAGGCCACGTACCATCTAGTGGTCTTGGAGACTTGGGATCCTATCAAGGCCTCGGAAAATTAATCAAAACCAAGCACCTGGCAAGTGGATGGTTCCACAGGAAATTTTTGGCAGAGTTAAAGAGAATTGATGGTCCCATGGGAAGTCTTTGGCAGAGTTAAGGATACAATTTATCAGCTTGATTTAGAGATGTAAATCAAGAAGTTAATTTTCCTCTGTGTTTTTGAGCAAAACAATTGTAGGAATTTCTCAAGGTGTGGCTTTTCCCTGAACATCAGCCACATTCCCCCTGCTGTGCCTGTGTCTGGCTTGAATTGACTTATTTTTTTGCAAAGGTGATAAATGCTCTCTGTTTCCCAGAGCACTGAACACGAGTCAGCTCAAAGCTCTCAGCATCGAAATGCTGCCAGGGTACCGGGACCCATATTCCTCCAGGCCCCTAACCAGAGGAGAGATTGGCTGCTTCCTGAGCCATTACTACATCTGGAAGGAGGTGAGGATTTTGGGGTGCCTCAGGGGTCCTGCAGGAAGGTTCTGTGTCCTGGTGCAGAGCATTGGATCCAGCCCAGGTTTCTGGAAGTGTAGGATAGAACTGGTATCCTTGGATTGCAGGGGTTTTCTTGAATGCAGTGTTCACCTTTCACATCTCCCCTTTCCATTTCCAGTACCTAAAGGGGCTCCAAGAGAGCTGGAGAGGTACTTGGGACAAGGGATAGAGGGACAGGACAAGGTAGAATGGCTTCCCACTGCCAGTTAGGTGGGATACTGGGAAGAAGTTCTTCCCTATGAGGGTGCTGAGGCCCTGGCAGGGTGCCCAGAGAAGCTGTGGTTGCCCCATCCCTGGAAGTGTCCACGACCAGGTTGGATGGTGCTTGGAGCAAGCTGGGCTAGTGGAAGATGTCCCTGCCCATCACAGGGGGATAGACCTGGATGGGCTTTAATGTCCCTTCCAACCAAACCATTCGGGAATCTGTGATTCATTTGCCCTCAGCTCGAAGTGATTCTTATCAGAACATTTTCATTACTTTTTTATATCCAGTATCCTGCTTCAGGCAAACTTGCTTAGAACAAAGGCAAGAAGGTTTTGGAAAAAAATGGGGTTAAAGAAACACTCTTGGTTTTTTCCCCTTATTCTGCATTTGAGCAGGAACAAGTTCCAGTGGCTTGACATATCATGTGTATGTCACGGAGTGGTTCCCCAGCCTCGCTGCCTGCGTGGTCTGGGAGGCAGTGCCAGGTCAGGGTGGCCCCAGTGACAGCAGGGCAGCCATGGGGGCCATATGCTCACGTTAGAGCCCTTGTGTTTCAGGTGGTGAGCAGGGGCCTGGAGAAGACACTGGTCATTGAGGACGATGTGCGCTTCGAGCACCAGTTCAAGAGGAAGCTCATGAAGCTGATGGATGACATTGAGCAAGCCCAGTTAGACTGGGAGCTGATGTGAGTTCCTGCTCCTCTGGGAGGTCCTGGGCACCTGGGGAGGTTGGCAGCACTGCTGGGGTGTGGCAGAGGTGCAGGTTGGTGCTGCATATGGTGGCAGAGTTGTCTTGGTGGCTCTTTCCATCGTGACAGATCTGCTGCTGGGAGGTCCCATGGGAACCATCCCTGCTCGTGGTGGACAATGCTATTTGACCTCAGCTGTGTTGGAGATGCTACAGAGGAACCAGCACAGCTCAGTTCTGAGCCTCAGACCATGTCATCTTAGCTCCTTTAGGAAGCCTTTCACAGCTGTTCCACCCGCTGGGTTAAGGCTCGGATGTCTGGTAGTGGTGCAGGATAGAAATCTGTGAGCTGGGTCAGGGATTGCTTTGGGACTGACCCTTGCCCTGGCCTGGCTGACACCATGGTCTTGTCCTAATTGCTACAAATTCACCCTGGTTCTGATCTCCTTGGTCTTTTCACCCTGAAGCTACATTGGCCGGAAGAGGATGCAGGTGCAGGAGCCCGAGAGGGCCGTTCCCAATGTCCGGAACCTGGTGGAAGCCGATTACTCCTACTGGACCCTGGGCTACGCCATCTCCTTCCACGGGGCTCAGAAGCTCATCGGGGCTGAGCCCTTCAGCAAGATGCTGCCCGTGGATGAATTCCTGCCCATCATGTACAACAAGCACCCTGTGTAAGTCCCTCTGTGGCTCAGGGCACACGGGCTGGGTCTCACTGACTGATCTTAAACCAGGTCTTGCTGGTAGCCTGGTTGGTGGGGATTCCTTGTGGTGCTTGGTTTTGTCCTCCTGGCACAGGTCAAAGGAGGTGACAGAGGGGAATTGTGCCTGCCTGGGGTGGGCTTTGTGGGCAGGTGTCTGAGGCATTTGTCTGTCTCTGGGAACAGGCTTTGGTTGTACAGGTGTGTGTGGTTGTAAGGATGTGGTTCCAGCTGTACCCCAGCACCTACTCCCATTCCCAGACCGCTCTGCTCTCTGGCTTGGCCATGTCTCCTAGGGACAAGCCTGGCTCCAGCAAAGGTTCCTCTGTGGCTGACAGTGTTGTCTCTCCTCCGTAGCACAAAGTACATGGAGTACTACGAGTCCAGAGACTTGAAGGCCTTTTCAGCAGAACCCCTCCTTGTGTACCCCACGCACTACACGGGGCAGCCGGGCTACCTCAGCGACACGGAGACCTCCACCATCTGGGACAACGAGACCGTGTCCACCGACTGGGACAGAACGCACTCCTGGAAGTCCCGGCAGCAGGGCAAGATCCACAGCGACGCCCAGAACAAGGACGCCCTTCCCTCTCAGCCATCCCTGGACACACCCTCACCCAGGGATGAGCTATGACTGCCCACCTCCCCAGGACTCTGTTGACAGCTGAACCTGCCTCACACTTTAGCTTCTCACCCTTGAAAGTTGTAGAGCAGCTCTTCATGTGGTCTCCTTCCCACCATTCCCAAGGGCCGTGTGTGGGATGGGACCCCAGGCCGCCAAGGATGGGGTGGGACACCAGGGAGGAAGAAGAACAAGCGTTCCAGAGCCAAGCAAAAGCCCTGGCAAGCTTTTGTTAGAAGAAACCAGCCTGGAATTACGTCGTTCCACAGATCCTCGTGTAGAACACTGTATTTATAAAGATTAATATATAAAGGTGTACAAATGTCAATGCCTTTCGGGATGGCTGTACCTGGGCTGCTCCCTCACTGTTACTCCCTGTAGGTCTGTAAGCTTTTACCACCCTGTTTGCTGAGCATCTGGGGGATTTGGGTTTGTTTTCCAAAGGGATCCCTGTCAGAACCAAGATATTTCCCCAAAATGTTCAATGCAGGAGAGCAGTGCTCCTCTGTTGTGTCTTCTCCCCATCACACTCCTGTACAAAACCAGTGCTGGCTTCCCATCAGCTCATTTTTAATCTTGCTGCATCCCATCTAAACAGGCCTCTGGACCCAGAATGGATGTCTTGGAAGTCATGGAAGCCATGCAAGTGGAGGTGGCTGGATTTATTTGTCTCTGCACTGCCTGAAGGGAATGCAGGGTTGCATCCTGCTTCTCCCCCACCTCAACGTAGTCCTTCAGGAAAACAATGCCCCAGGACCTATTGGCAGGCCTGTTTATTTAGGCCATAAGAGCAAGTGTAGGAGTTTTGGGAACTTAAAATGTAAGAAGTTAGGTTACAAACTCTCCTTATAAAACCAAAAGAACCTACAGCAATGTTACTCTTTCAACAGCCCAATTGAATTGTGTGTTACAGGACGGAAAGGCGACTTGCCTGGATATTTTTTCATGTGAGGAGCAAACTTTTCTATGTTTTGGATGAGTTCTGATGTTTTTGCTGTTGGCTCATGTGCCAGCAGGACATGGTGTTTATTTTTTTAAAAAAACCTTTCTCAGAGGCCAGGTAATCATGGACTATACTGGCACAGACCCTGAGCTTCTGGGCAGTGGGAGGATTCCCTCCTGGAATTGCCATCTGGGGACTCACCTGCTGGCAGATCTGTGCATTGAGTATGTGTGGCTGGGGTTTTGGTTTTAATTTTTGTTTGTTTTGAATAATTACTGATCAATGTTGTGCTTTCTGCTGCAGAAGACATGTTATTACCTGTCAGCCGGTCTGATAATACATAGAACCTGGTGCAAGATGAGCATCTGTGTGTGTTCTTCATTGTGTGGGAGAGTCCTGGAATGGTTTGGGTTGTGGAAGGCACCCCTAAAGGTCACCCAGTCCAACCCCCTGTCATGGGCAGGGACACCTTTCACTAGATCAGGTTGCTCCAAGCCCCCTCCAGCCCAGCCCTGAATGTTAACTGGAGGTTAATGAAGTCCAGCTCTAGGTTAATTAGTCCAGCATCCTTGGCTGTGGCCCTCTCCCATGGAGTCCCTGGCTGTATAAAGGTGCCTATTCTGCAGTTCCCTCATGGAAGCCAAGTTCCTGTGCTGTCCATGTGGGAGCAGCTGCCCACACAACATGGTGAGTATGGAGGTTGCACCATGGGCCCACACCCAGCCTGGGTCATTCCTTCCTCACAATCCCTCTTGCTTCCTCCACAGGTTTCTGGCCTCGTGAGCCTACATGGCCTGTGTGAAGGATGCTGGAAGTCCCAGAGGTGTTGGTGAGAAGCTCCTGCAGGAGCAGGGCTCTGGGACCAGGTGAGCATTGAGCACTGTCAGGTGTCACTGTGGATACCAGAGCCACATCTCTTCCAACCTCATGCTTTTTGTTCCAGACAGACCCACCTCAGTGCCTACGAGCAGCCTTTCCTTCCCTTCCTTCCCTTCCTCCCTCCCTCCCCCCCTCACTCCCCCCATTGCTGTGGTGTTTCCTCTCCTTTCCTCCCGTTTCCTTTCCCCTTTCCTTTTCCCTTTCCTCTTTCCTTTCCTCTGTGTGCTGACACATCATTTCCCTGTGTCAGCATGGGGTGCTCCTCACCAGCAGAGCATAGATTTTAAAAATTGCAAAGTATTTGAATTGTCCCTGTTTTGGTTTTTTAACTTCATTCAAATAATGAAAGATAGGAAAGGTCCCTGCATCCCTTGCACAGCCTTGAACTGGAGCTTCTGGGCTCCTTGGCCTGGTTGCCAGCCCCTGTAGCCAAGGCAGGGACACGTCCATGTGGGAATGTGTCAGCCTGGGATGGAACTGCTGAGAAGTGGAGCTGGCTAGCGTGCTCAGGGAACCTGAGTTTGCTTTAACTCTGATTTCCTTAAGCAGAGCAGAAGCAGTTTATGAAAAATAACTTTACAACAGGGCTGGGGTTTTTAGCTTGGGGGTTTTGTGAATGTTTTTCTTTTTAGTTGACTCAGGAAGCAAGTGGCACTGGGGGCTTGGTGGTGGTTTCAGGGGAAGGGAACAAATGAAGGATATAGGAATTAAATGCCTGTGTCCATTTCAGATCAGACAAGGACACAGTCTTGCTGATTGGTCCTTTACCTTGTATGTGTGTTTATGCACCCAAAAGTCTCAATTTATTGATATAGGCAAGATCTGGGTGATGCCAATGGTTCTACCCATGTGACAAGTGCTGTTCCCTACCTGTATTTTCAGTTCCTTGGCTGGTGCTGCTCAAGCTTTGCTCTCCCAGAATTAAATGTGTTTTGGAAAAGTAGGAGCCACTTCAAACGCCTGGATTTTTCTGGTATTTTTCCACTTTCCATGTACTTATTTTTGTAGGTCCAGGAGGATGCCTGTGCACAAACTTAAGATGTGATTGCAAAGCAAATTTATTTTATTAGTTGGTAGGAAGCAACACATACTGATTCCTGAATTCCTGAAAAGCTGCTGAGCACAAGGAGATGGAGCATGGTGCTCAGGCAGGCTGTGCACCTTCAGGGCATGCCCTGGATTAAAGTGCTGTGCATCTTGTCCTCCTCACTGCCTCCACCCCAGAACCAGGCCTTAGATCTCCTCCTCTGGAGTGGAATTTTTCCAATAACACCATCATCTCATGCATGGCCAGTGTGTGAGATGAGTCCACAATGGTTCATGATCCCACCTCTATGCTAACAACAGCTCCATTGTGCATTGCTCTTTGTTCCTCTTTCACAGGTTAACTTCCTATGGATTGACCAACACATTGTTTCTCTTTCAGGGCTCAGGTTCCCACCATTAGAGTGTTCATTGTTGATGTGTACAACCATGGGCAGTGCCTTATATGGCAATATGGCAGTGCCTTAGACACTGCCTGGGTCCCTGACACATCTTGGGGTTTTTTTTTGACTCATGTATTGTAGTTAAGTTAGCTGAGACTCCATTTTCTTCATGTGGGAAAAGCCAATTCTTTATCCACATAACTTATTTTATACAGTTTTCACAGACCTCATGTGCAACACCTACTGGCTGGTAGTTTTCTTACCACTTCATGTTTTGGTCAGAAGGTGATTTGTGTGTACATGCTAAGATTCAGGCTGTTTACATTTTTCCTTTACGGCTTCTGACAGAACAGATCTCATTGTTAAGACAGATGCACTTATTTTTCAACCCAAGAACAGGCGATTGTGTTAACAAACCTTTCATACCAAGATGGTTTTCATATCTTGGGAACTTGCAAATTGCTTAACTACACCTAGAAGAGATGACAGGCTAGTGGTTAATTTAATAGAGCAGGCCTGATTTTATGAGGCCTTTATT
The DNA here is from genome assembly GCA_013389925.1 of Aegithalos caudatus. Taxonomy (NCBI): domain Eukaryota; kingdom Metazoa; phylum Chordata; class Aves; order Passeriformes; family Aegithalidae; genus Aegithalos; species Aegithalos caudatus. The sequence goes on along the minus strand of WEIU01019854.1, from coordinate 73,797 downwards.
TTAGAATGCTTCTACATGAGCAGGAGCACCAGCTTTGAACCAGGCTTCTGGCAGCTTCTTCACAAGGCAGGCTGTGATGGCAGGCCCTAAAAATCACCAGTTGCAGTAAGGTTGCTTGGAACCCACCAGCTTGGTCTCTGCCTTGGGTTAAGGATGGAAAAGTGCTGTTGTGCACTCAATATGGCATGTGGCAGTCCAAGTGCACCAATGGATTGTATTAATCCTGAAGGAAATGGAGCGAGGTTCTGGTGTTGGGTTTTGTGGCCTGAGGTAGTTTAAAAATCAGATGCAGGTACTCTTTGTTTTGTCTTAGTGTAACATGAGAGGCCTTTAAGTGGCCACGGCAGCTGCAGTTTAGGGACCAAGTGTGAGACTTCTGGGCAGCTTTAGTTAGGAGCCTCCCCTCATGCTGAAGTGATCTGTGAAGTGGCAGAAGGGGCTGTAGTGTGTAAACTGTTTATCTGAATGTTGGTATTGTGTGCAGGGAGGGAACAACACAACAAGGTAATGATTGGGAGAGCACCATGATTGAGACAATGGGGAGCAATGGATACACTCCAAAGCACTTCTTTGATATTACCTCTGAGGTATTAACCTTAGAAGTCATCCAGTGACTCGAGGGAGAATGATTTCATGCAGGAGACATAAAATTGTTGTGCAATCTAAATTACCCAGTTACAGAAATCTTTAAGCTGAAACCTCAAGAAACAGCACACAATATCCCTGTCTCTTCCAGACTGTGTGCATGGCTGATGCACTGGGAGGGCTTTGGCTTTGCTGTTGAGAAGTTAAACAGTGAAAGTGGAGAAGTTGAAGAAAGTGACAGCAAGGAAGTGGTGTGAGGTGTTTTTACACATCTGACATGCAGTAATAAAAGGAAATTGACTGATTCCAGGCAAATATTAATGAAAAACCATTTATATACTTATCATATAAAGATTACAGGTAAGCAGTTAAAAACATAACATATATAAACATTTGGAAAGTGTAATTTTAAAATCCAGAACATTCATGTTTCAGCTTAACACTGCCATACGCCCTCTGAGTGAGCAGTACTATATACATTAGGAGCTATGCTATGTACACAAGGAACTGCACTGTACAGACACCAAAAGCAGAGAAAACTGAACTTCTAGTTTTGCCCTAACTTTGGGCAAAGGTTAAGGCTCAGTAACAACCCCCCCCTCTTTCACCCTCTAAACAAACAAATATCTGGAATTCATAAATTGTTCAGACTATGACCTACACCAGGCTTGTGGGACCTGTTATAGGACTCTTGGATGTACAGTAGACCTACATTGGTCTGTTTTACCTACCTGTAAACAGAAGTGATAAATCCAAATGTAGTGTAAAACTTACCTGAGCCCAGTTTTGCAAATTAGTGCCACAGAACTGGGGGGAAAAGGCCCAGGCATGGATAAAACTCTATTTTAACTAATGATCCTTAACAATCCTTATCTATCTATTTGGATAAAACTCCTAGAGCTGCGCAGGGATGCACAGTGCTTACCACCAGAACCAGAAATACTGTATGTATTTCATGTGTCTCAAATCAGGGCTGCTTACAATCCAATGTCTTATGGCTTATAAAGAGGTTCAAAGTTCAGTTCCAGCAGAGGAATTGCACATTGGGAGGATGTCCATCCATCACAGGGCAGTGCACACAAAAGGCATTGAGTTCTGGTCCATGGCTTAACCAAGTCCAAGGGAAACCACCCTGTTGTGACATTAGGACCTCCATCCACCACTAAGTAGTGTCTGTTTGAACATTCATCATGTTCATGCAAAGGCAAGTGCAGTTCATTCATTTTAGAGTTCTTTGGAAACGAGATCCAAAATGGGTCATTCTCTGGTGTAGAACAAGTGCAAAAAGTTTTCAGCTGGTTCAGGCACATACTCAGAACTTGCTTCAGTTCTATAAAAATAAGTTCAGGTGATCTTCTGTATAATACTGGCATGAAGGGGACTCTCTTCTCACAAACAAGAGTTGGCTCATGGGGTGTCCTTAAGACAAACGTAGCAGCCTGGAGCCTTTGCACCAGAGCTGCCTGTTGCTCCAATTGCACATTTTCAACAGGGAATTCTGGCAGATTCCCCCTGCCCCGGGAGGGCAGCGCAGGGCAGCCTCAGCCAACCAGCTCTGCCTTTTTCCGCAGGATGAAGTCGAAGTTCACGTGGCTGTTCATGCCGTAGAACACGTTGGCATCGCGGGGGAACACCAGCTCTGCACAACAAGCCCAGAGCAGCATTAGGGGAGGGTCACAGCAGCAGGAAAGCTGACAGAGGACAGGGAGCAGGAGCAGGATGGTGTGGGCAGGGCTGTCTCCCTCTCCTGCCAGAGCAGCATGGGGAGCAGCTTCCTGCAGGAAAGGGAGCAGGGCAGGAGGGGGAGGCAGAGGCCCTGGCAGACTCTCTCAGAGAAGGGTCTGGTCCCAGGGAGGCAGAACGTCACCCCCACCCAAAATCCTGAGGTCATTCTATGGCTGCAAGGCACACACGGAGTCAGCCTGGAAGCCCAGGAGCTGGCTCTGCTGTGGGAAGGGGGCTGTGCTGACAGAAACCACCCCTGAGCAGCCAGGGGCTTCTCACTGGCAGCTTTGACCTCAACAACATTTCTAATGCTTCCCATTTTACTCTTCCCTTTGAAATCCAAAAGAACTTTCCAGGCAGCAGCAGAGTTCTGCTTCCCTACCTTTGTCCTCAGAGATGACCTGCACGAGCTCATAATCTTCAACTGCATCAGGCTCAAGGTTGTGCTTCAGCAGGGCTCGCTGGGTGACATCAGGGATTCTGTCTTGGTTGGTTATCTGGAAAGACAAGGTGCAATGAGAGATTCTTCTCACTCACTCTCATGATTTAGTAGTTAGCAAAAACCTGACTGCTTGTTCTTGGAAGAGATGTCAGAAAACTGAAAAACAGGTCAGTAACAAAGGGGCAGGTACTGACAGATACCAAACTTACTATTTATGACATTTGGAGGTGGTGGCTTTTAGTTCAAGCTGACAGATACAGTACTAGTAGAGGCAGCAGCAAATCCCAGTGTCTGCTCCCTTTGAGAGACCTCATTCCTACCAGCCACAAAAGCCCCCATGAACAGCTGTCCCCGCTGCTGTCTGCAGGCTCCTGAGCCAAGCACATCCTTGGACATCCTGCAGAGCTCTCTGGCCTTGTAGCTGGATGTGCTGTGGAAGTGCAACTGGAGCAGACACAGGGCTCCTCCAGAGCCTCCTGGAGTCTCACCAGGAGCCAAATCCAACAGGCCCTCAGGGAACAACTTGCTGGATTTGGGCAAGTGAGACCATTAAAATCAGGAACTAAAGGTCCTGAGAACTACCCCACATTTGTTTCCCCCCAGCAGGGCCTGAGGGTCCCCAGCTGAGCTAAACCACATCACCAGTGGTCCGGCACCATGGCACTGTTGGGATATGTTGTGGAATAAGCAGAGAGGGAAATGTCTGAATTCTGGGGCTGCTAGTCTGGTGAGAGGAGGGAGATTCTCTCTTCTTCACAGGAAGAAGCTGCAGAAGGGCTTGGTAAACTCCCTGTTTCCAGAAACCAGCTCCTAGGGAAAGCTGCTCAAGGGAAAACCTACCATCTCATGTCAAGACCTCAGTGTGCTCACAGTGCTTCACCTGGAGCTTTTTGAGAAAACACAAACTTCAATTTCCAGACCAGAAACTTCCCTAAAGCTGTTTTCAAACATCTCATTCCTACCAGGCTCCTCCACACATTCTGCGTGGCACCACATTGCAATTTTCCCTTTCCAGCCAGGTTTGATGACCCAGCTCAGCAAAGGGGTGCTCTCAAAAGGCAGTGACAGGTTCAGTCACCCCCCATGGACACATGCCAAGCCCAGAGCCGTGCCACTCACCAGGATGCTCTTGTAGACGCTGTCATGGAGCCCATCCATGCTGACCCGGATGATGCACGAGCCCTCGCTCTGCCGGTTGTACACGGGCAGCACCCTGGGGGCACTGCCTGGCACTGAGCCCGAGTCCCTGCTGGGCAGGGAGCCACTGTCCGAGCCCGAGCCAGGGTCAGAGGTGGAGCCCTTGGAGCTGCAGCCCTTGTCGGAGCTGATGGAGCCCTTGTCGGAGTCATAGCCCTTGTCAGAGCCCACAGAGCTCTTGTCGTCGTTGGAGGCCAGCAGGAGGGAGGGAAAAGATGAAACCCCTGAGGAAGGTGTTCTCATGGAAGAGTCAGGGGAACAGAAGGATAAGGGGTGGCTGGAGATCTGCACAACAGAAAGGAAAGTGCTGTCACAAAGGGGACATTTGGTGTGCCTGTGTGTTATTGTGCAGGGAAACAGGAGAAAGCAGAGACAAAACCTGTCACCCACACTCTGCCCAGCCTGCTGGCAGGATTCCTTGCCTCAGGAAAACTGAACTTCACTTGATTGATTACAGCATTTTAATGGCAATTTCTGTCCTGCTGGGGTTGCTCTGGCCTCGCAGTAAGAGCAGCCCAGGAGGTGGCAGCAGATCCAAGGAATATTACAAGGCTGCAGGCAGCAAGCCAGGAACTGGGACTGGCTGGGAAGGAGCAGAGGGTGTCACAGGCACTGCTGCTCCAAGTGAGAGCCTTTACACAAGTGAAAATACACACACCCCTCCCTCTCTGTCTTTTAAACTGTCCCCTTCCCTCCCCAGCTCAGCCTTTGCCTTTCTCTCCCTCTGCCTTGCTCAAAAGCTTCCTGACAGGAACAAACCCACTGTAAGGGACAACACAGAACACTGTGCAAGAGGCCTGACTGGATTACTCCATTTTTACACATTTCTCTGTCCATTTCACTAAAACCAATGCTCTAGTCAAGACCAAGAGCCTTGGGCAAGTGTCTTGGGCCTGCCTGCAGCGTGCAGAGGCCTCAGCTGTACCTTTTTCAGAGGGTCCTCAGGACTAGAGACGGGAGTCACACACACATCCTCAGTTTCAGAGTGATTAAACTCACACGATGAAACACTGGCTGAATCCGTGCTTTCCCCGGAGCTCCCTCCTACAGGAGAGCTCTTCGGGGGCTGTTCTTTGGGTGGGGTGAACACATCAGTGCCCAGAAAAAGTCTAGGATAGAAAGAAAGAAAGAGCCAGTAAGTGACAGCTGGGCTGAGCACAGCTGTCCTTTGGTTCAGAATTCTTACGTGGCCTGTTGTTTTCACTTCCTCTGTGGTGTTTACACAGTTTGTACAGAGGCTTTGTTACAAGCTAACACAACACCTTCCTGACCCAGAACCCACAGCTGCAGGGCCACAACCAGCACATGCCCCACCAGAACAACACTCCCCTTCGGTCTCTTCACATTTTCAGCATCATTTAATAGAAAAAAAGGGCTTCAAAGGGCAAATTTACCCTGCTGCCAATTCTTGCCCTCTATCAGGGTGCCACAGGTAGCAGGTTTTCTCTAGAAGGCTGGAGATTGCACACAATAGGGAGATCATAAAGTATAAATTAAAGGCACTCCCTCTCCAAGACTCATTTCTAAATGCAGGTCGAGTGACTTGAAAGGAGTTTCAAAGGAAACAAGCTGGTCTGACCCAAGAGGAGAAGCAGGGAGCATCAGCATACAGTGGATGATTTAATCCAGCTTAGAAAGGTGTCACTCTCTGCTTTTCTACAGTATTAATTTGCAAAACACATTCAGAGTGCAGGTATTTTACTTCAGTCTTTGAGCTCTGCTTTATTCCATGCAGCTTTTCCTGCTTTTCCCATGTCCAGCTGCATGGTCCTGTCCTCTACTCACCTCCTGTTTGAATCTTTGTGGTATTACACCAAATTGGACCACGTCCCATGATTTTTTTTTTCCTTCTCCAGCTGGAAGGCAGATTGTTTCCACTATCAAATGCTTTTCTGCTAACCTTATTTTCATATTAAAATCCTGCAGGGAATCTTTGCATGTCTATAGCAGTTTAGACTAATAATAGCCCAGACTTAATCCTCACTTACTCTGTTTTCATGCTGCATTTAGCAAAGTTATTACACAATAGGTACTGAATTATGATCCAGCACTAAAATGGTTCCCTTTTTTTGACACCACAGGAGGGTCTCTTCTGTCTTTAATAATCCCCATGACTGCTTCTAGCAACACAAAGGGACAGGACAGCTTCAGCCAGAAGGCTGCCTTTCTCCTTAAAGCAGTGCAGGGTTGTGGATTACCAGTCAGGGTCTGCAGCTGATTAAATGGGCACTGCTTGTTTGAGTTATCCAGGTCCATATTCCCACCCCAAAACCCCTCTGCCCCGTCATACTCACGTGCTGATCCTCTTCACCATGCTTTTCTGGGATTTTGGAGACAGGATGTTGGTATCAGCAGCTGCTTCAGCCTCACGTGAGAGTTTGTAACTGCAGGGCAGAAGCCAGCAGGTGAATATTTGCAGACAATGTGATTTAGTTGTACAATATTGTTTAGTTGTTATCTCACAGCAGCAACATTCAAGAAATGCCAAAATCCTCCAGTTATTCCCACCTCACAGAAGGCTGCAGTGCCACAAAGAGGAACACTGCTCTGCCTGCATTTTACCAGGGCCAAGGGGATATTTCACCTCCTTACAACAGGTTTTAAAACTATTGCTCTCCAGTATTTCTATGTCCCTGCCATGACCTGCCCAGGTCTGTGTGTGGGCTGAGAACAGAGGGTTGCCTCAGGTGCATTCAGGACCCACCTCTCCTCCTCTGTTAAGTGTCGCTGCCTCCTGAACCACTGGATGAATTTTTGGTCTGGTATCAGGCAATAGCTGTTGCATGAAGATTGCAGAAGCTTGATTTGGGCAATGACTTCAAATTCCTAAGAAAAGAAATAATCAAAAAGTCTAATTAGAAAATAGGATTATTTTCATTCATACTCTAAAAATATACAAGGGATCCAGGACAAACATAGCTTGATGAGAAGTTCAGTTTCAGTTGAGTAACTATTTCAAGAAGCAGTTTCTAGCAATAAAGGTGGGTTTTCCTCCCTAGGATCCATAATGTGCACTCACACTTGATCCAGAGGAATGTAAAATGCTACTAAGGCACATGACCAGAGTGTGCTGCACTTCTGTAACTGCACTTGTACACACACTTTGCCAGAATAGCCCTGGATTGTTTAGGGCAGGTTATTCAGCAGTTAAGGGGAGGAAATGGCTCCATCTCGGCCAAGTCCAGGTCTGCTTTCAAGCCCAGGAGGGAGATTTGGCCTGACTTCACTCAGCCCAAGGTAACCCCAGCACCTTTACTCCTACAGGACATTACTTATCTCTGACCAACAAGGATCAGGCTGGAAAGGAGAACTGACAGCATTTATTTCTCAGTGCTGTGTACCTGGTCTGCTTTCTAAAGCCTTTTACCTACAAAGCATTTCCTTTAGGAGAAGGAACATATTTACTTAACTGTGTGTTCTGGAAAGCAGATGTCTCCTGCCACCAGGTCTGGTTCAGCTGCTGAAGACAAAATGCCCTCACCCAGACAGTATCAAAATAAATCAAAAATCACAGAACATCCAACTTACCCTTCGTCTCTTCTCAAAATTGATCAGGCCACCCTGTTGGAAGGAAAGAGAAGGGATCAGAGAAGAGCCAGGCTTGTACCTTGAGATAAATACACAAAAATTCACACAGTTCTAGTTCATAACACTGCATATTGCTTCCCTTTTCTTTTTATAAACAGATACTTAAAGAGCTGCAGAAGGAGAGGATACAGAAACAAGTAAGCTTAGTTGGGAAGGCAGGAAGGGTATTTAGGGTTCCAAAAAAGTGCCCCAAGTTACCTCAACATAGTCCTGAAGGGCCGTGTCAAGCATGATGAGATCTGTCAGGAAGGTGCCAAGGTAAGGGACTGTGCCTTGCATCACTCCCTGCAAGTGAGCAGAGCAATGCTGGATTAATTAACTGAGAAATGAGAATAATTACAATTGCAGAACACTCCTGTGTAAGAAAATGGAATTAAAGTAATCTGCTTAACCAAGCATCAGTCTTATGTTTTCTTTCATTACATTGTTTTCATTAGATAATGTAGAATTTAAATCAAATTCCAGTGAGACCAGGATGCTCTCACAGCTATCACCCAGTAATTCTGTATTACATCATTGCCACCACTGATTCCCAACAGTGGGTCCCCAGGAAACCCTGCCTTTGGGAGAAGCACTGAGGGCCAGGGACAGGGTCACCTGCTGCAAGAGGAGGAGCTGGGGAATGGTCCTGGCCAGTCTGTGTGAGCAGTTTCTGCTTCATCCCTGTGGATTTGTACTTAATGATGTGTCATTATACCTTGTGATAGTAAAGTCAAATCAAGCCATCAATTGTTTTCTCTCCAAAAAGTGACCATCTTCTCCATCCATCTACTGCATTTTAATGCTAATTATTCATACTTTAAACTTCCAGACTGCCAGCACTCGCAGAGTTCAGGCTGGCTGTACACTTGTGAAGGAAACACTTGTTTCCACCATCCAGAAGGATCTGTATTTTTTCCAGTCAAACAAATACACAGACAAAAATCATATTCAGCACTTTTGCCTCCCTATTCCAGATTTCTCTCCCCCTGTCCTTTTAAATCTTTGCCAGCTTTGAGACAAAAAACATTTTCACCACCAGACTGGAACCCAGACACATTTTACAAAGCAATCTCTGTAGAAGCCTGTGCAATTTTCAAGCTGGTATGTCAGTGTCAGAAGCTTCATCAGCATATTTGAAAGTAAATGAGACTTCTGCTCTGCCAGAGCTAATTTTCTTTATCACAAGAACTCCAGTATTTACAGCAGCACATATTTTACTACATGGAAATTGTGTTTCTCTCTAAAGTGTAATAGTAGATAATGGAACTCTTTCTTCTAGGACTGAAACACGAGGGCTGGAAGTGATGACCACATGTTTATATCCATCAATCCCCTCCTGCCCACTCATTCTGGTCAAGACCTCTCTGGATTTTGCTTCTTACAGAATTGACCAGTTAGGGTTAATCATGTTACCAGTTCAAAAAGGGGAAGAAAAGCCCCAAACACACCTTGTTTTTTTGAAGCTGAAGTCGCTTCTGTGACTTTTTCTGATTTTCTTTCTCACTGCTGTCCAGATTTGCAAATTTGGATGTTGCTTCCTGTGAGGTGAAAGAATTAAAGGAAATTAATGGAGGATCCAAGGGGTAGGTAAACTGGCAACTATATGCATACAAAATTACAATATTACATGCATTTAACCAGACAAGTTAAGCCAGAAAAAAATAGCTGCTGTGCAGACACACGTGTCTACATACATGTTGATTTCCTGGGACTTGGATGCTGATTAGAATTTCAGACAAAAATCACACAAGATGACTGTGAGGGAATTTTTCTGTGGAACAGCTCTGGCCAAAGCCAAGTGCTGCTGAAAATCTCTTGGGAGTTTAAATCAGACAAGCTCAGACATACTTCAGGTGTCCAGATGCTCTATCCCAACAATCCTGACATCAGGATTTCTGGTCAATTCAGGCCTACTACAAGCAAACACCTCCATTTTATGTAATGCTTTGTTGTTTTTCTTATGCTGCAACACCAAGATCCAGCAACTGTGGCTTACTGCCTAATCCAAAATCATGCAGGAAATTAAAGGAATAGGTTTCCATCCCCACAATTCCAGCTTTCTCATGAATGGGTGAGATATTTCACCACATTTCTTTAAACATTTATTTCCCTGGATGCACAGGGATGCTGGAGTTATCTGTTTCTTGCAGTGGTTGCACAGATGTGTCACAAATCATTATCAATGCCTGTTCAGGAGGGAACACTGCTCCCTCTCTGTGCCACCCAATCTGTTTCCAGTGCCTTTTTGTTTGCTCCACACTTGGATGTGCAGGATGGACAGACAAGGTCAGACATGGCTTCCCTTACAGGGGCTATTTATAGTAAAAGAAAACTAAGTCTTTGAGGATTCAGTGGATAGTCATCCTCCAAATGGTCCAAGATGAAGAGCAGGGGAGAGGTTCTAGCTATTCTTTGGGATTTTTCTCCTCTCACTGCTTCCAAAATGTTTTTCAAATCTGCTTAGGGCAGCTGGAGGCTGATTTACTGGGAGCCAGAGGTCTGGACTCTAGTCTGAGTTGTTTTGTCTTTTAATACTTAGTTAAATAGGCTGTTCTGAACATACATGTTCCCTCTATGCTTATTATGGTCTCACCTGCTTTAAAATCTACCTACAGATGTTGATAAATGGATGATAAAACAGACTGACAGATGTGAATGTGTTCACCCACCATTCCTGAGCAAAAAACAGTGTTTCAGATCCCAGAGCAAGGGGCTGAGGGACAAATGGCAGACTGGCTGGACAGAACTGCCAAAGAATGAACTGGTTAGTGAGTTTATAGGAACTTTTTTATGTAAATGAAAAAAACCTGCCACAAACATTCCTTAGTTTTTGCAGAACATAACCTTTCCCTTCCATTCTTCCTCACCCCTTTCAGGCTCCTGAGGTTACTGGGGTTCACCCAGGAGAGTGCAGAAGTCGAACTGCTGCACACAGAGCCTGCTTTGTTGTCCATCTGGCCACACACAGAGGAGGAAGCCTGTTCCTTCAGAATTCCCAACCCTGCTTCTTAGTTCTAAGAAAGGTAAAGGATAGTGGGATAAACATCTTGGATTGATTCCTCAGCTGAAGCTGTGGCATTGTTCCAGTGACCTCATGGGCTGAGGGGCTGCAAGACCTGCTGCCCACCCAGATCATGCTGCCAAAGCCTGCTGGTTGTGGTATCCAGGAACAAGGAAATCAACTCTCAGCCCAGCAAAAAGTTCATGTTTTGCAACGTGTTCTTCTCCAAAGCATCATATAAGGTCCCTGAGGAAGACATGAGCTCTGGCAGCTGGTTTCAAAAAGGGTTAAACCTCAGATTTCACTGAGGTCCCAAGTTTGAACTCACACTGGTTCTCACCTTCATCAGAAGCTCCCTACTTGTCAGGTAATTGTCATGGTCTGAGAAGATCTCAGACAGCTCTTCATACATCAGCAGGACGTCCCTGCACAGGAGAAGATCAAATCATTTGTGTCATTAGTAAGCACTCTAAAATCCAATCGAGTTTCTGTTTCTTTCTCATTAATCATTAACAGTTCAACTTATAAAAGATAGCAGCACCTAAATGCACATCTCCTGGGAGCCTTGGTGGTAAATTCTGGTGCTCCCACTAAAGCTGGGCCTTACCTGACAGCAAAGAAACACCATCAGCAGCCCCTGGGCAGGGCTTTGAACTGTCTGTGCAGTGTGAGAATGGGTCAAGGGATACAAAGGAACAGAAAAACAGCTAAGAGGGAATCCAAATTCTTGATTTTTTCCCTATTCCATGCATTCTGGAAAGGTGGAAGCATTTAAGTGTAGATGTAGTTTTTTGCCCAACATTATAAACACAAGATAGGCAATATTTTGATCAGAAACACAGGACAGCAGAAGGAAAATCCCAGCTCTGTGGAGACAAAATACAGAAGGATACTGCCTAGCAGAGTGACATTTTAGTGTATGAAAGGCAAAGAAATCTGGTTTCTCCAAACTGAATGAGCAGAATCTTTTCCAGACAGCAACTTCTGGCATCTGTGGGGCAGGCACTAAATATTATTAACACAATAAGATGTTCCCCTGGAAGAAATATTATTTTCAATACTGGCTTTTGTAGTTTGGGACTGTATTTTATGCAAATATCAGCACTATGAGAAGAGCTGGGAGGATTTTCAGCAAGCTGGATCTCCTCAAACTTTATGGGACAGAAGACAATAAGCAAAGATCGTGGTGACCTGGGAGTGGTGAGCATGGGCTGGGTGAGAAGCCAGTGCCACAGCTTTTCTAGAGAGGTTGTGGAAGACCCAATATGCTAAAAAGGACAGAATCCAGTATCCCCAAGGGCTGACTGTCCCCTCAACAGGAAAAAGGAGCTCACAGGAGGGGTCTGAGCCTCCCAGGAATGGGAGGTTCTTCTGACAGGACCCATGTCAGTGAAGGAACAGAACAGGAAGAGTGAGAAGGTGAAAAGAAGGAGCACTGAGCCCTGTGGCCCTGGGGAACAGAGGGAGAAGCTTACTTAGAAACAAACATCCAGGTGGTCTTCAGCCGATAGATGGAGTTGGACTGCAGAGCTGAAATGATGGCCCTCAAGGAAGAAAAGTTCTTCAGGATCCTACATTCCTGTGAAAGGAGGGGTTGGAAACACAGGGGCATTAAATGTCAGCACTACACAGACCTTAGTGCTCCTCTCTCTGAGCCCTGTCATGCCTGCTACACATTCTCACTGCTGAGCAGCAGCTGTGCAAATACTGAGCATCAAAAATATCACTCCCCTCTCCAGCCACCAAACACTTCACAAGCTTTGGCATTTAGGGCTTGTTTTCCTCACTTTCATGTATTTGTGGTGTCACAGCTTCCAGTTCTCCAAGTAAAAATAAAAGTGGAACTGAGTCCATGAAGTCGTGGTGAAAGGCACAAAGGTTATACTTCTTAAAAAGCTCTTTATAGTTACCAATCCCTTTTACCCCTTAGGGAGAAAACCAGGCTTTGCCTCTTTATATGTGGTATTTAAAATGTAAACCCTCAATCATCTCAGTGTCAATTAAAAATAAAGACATGCAAAGGAATAACCTGTTATTCAAGTATGTGCACACTGTTAAAGAGAAAAACCTTCGCAGCTTCTCTAGAGTTGGGATCAAATCTGAATAAAGAGACTGGTTTCTTACTCAGCTACTCTGTGGTAAAAGCTTGGGTGGAAAAGGATAATGAAGAACTCAAAAAAGTAGCAGAGATTCCTCATGAAGCAGACGGAAGCAAGAGGGAAAGTCTGGTCTGTGACTCCTGGAAATCTGTTGGTGGCTCAAGAACAAGAGCCTGGATACCACAGACTTCAGCAGAGGTGTCTGCACGTGCAAATCCAGCACACAAAACACCTGCCAATTGACTGCTGCATGGAGATAAGAATGTATTCAAACTCCAATTCTGCTTATCAACATTTTTATGAATCCGATTCTTACCCTAATAATGTTTATTATGTAAAGGATCCTTACAGTGAATAAAGATATGATTTATTTCCTTTGTAGCACTGAACAAATGTGAAGCAACCTCAGCATAAGCAAAAGTCAGACCTTTAATATATCAGCATCTCTGTTCATGAGTTGCATTAAAAGTGACTGAACAGCTAAGGAGAGTACAAGCTCTCCCAGTTACTGACCTACAAAACACTGCTAATTAGGAGACTAATTAATTGAAGTGTGGCTTAAGCAGAAAGCCTGGGCTGACAGAACCTGAAGCAGGTGGACACTTGGGTCAGATAAAGACCAAGTTCAAGATCATGGGGCAGGACTCCCTAGACCTGAAAGCTATTTTTGCACGGTTTGGGGCCAAAAAAAAAAAAAACAAAAAAAACAGCCTCTGTTCTCCAGAGACTGACATGTTAAAGAATGAGACCTTTCCTTTTTAGGTTGGGGAAAAATGAATTTAGAAGCACAAATTATCAGCTTTTCTTCTTTCTTCCCAGTACAACAGGAGTTTGAACTGGAAGATCCAGTTTGGAACCATCTTGACTTAACTGGACACTGTATAATTTAGGGCACAGTAGGAATTTCATTTAATATTGGATATAGTGTTCTCAGTGATTCAACCAACTGCAGACTAAACTTGAGCAAGCTTTCATTTGCATGTAAGAAGAATTTCTAAGACTTAATAACTTTGTTTCACGCTGTGTCCTTCACAGAGGGAAAACCAGAAAGAATCCTGTGCAGAAACAGCTTTGATTTTTAAAAAATTTAAACATAACAGGACATTAATGATTTCATTTTTACTTTTTATTTTTAAAGAAAATATTGTTTGTGTGAAATTGGCTGCTCCTGCTCAGGAACCTTAGATTTAGGTGGAGCAGAGAGGGCTGGCAGTAGAGAAAGTATTCAGTTTATCTTTTGAACCAAGAAAATGGATCCAAAGTCATGAAGAGGTAACAAATGTGGAACTCCATGCTGCTAACTTTAGTTGTCAGTGAATAACTGCACTTTAATGAGTGGATTATTTTCTAATTCAGACACCTAACTATTCAAAACACTCATTTGCATGCACAAAGCAAACAGCTTTCTTCAGAAGTGGGCAGCTAAGTGTATGTGTACCCAGCTGCTGTACATGTGCCATTATTCTGCAGAGTGTGCACATACATTTTTCATGTGGTTCATGCTACTACTGGAGCATTTAATGAATTCAGTAAAGGGAGAAGCACAGAAGGTATGAATTAAGTAAAGAGAGAAGCACAGAATCCACAGGGGTGTAGAACAAAGTTCTCCATCCAAAGACTGAGTGGGATGAGGGCAGTGCCTTTCCCCAGGCCTCCCTTCTGCCTTGGGATGATGAGGAATTCTGTCCAGCCTGCCTCAGGAAAAAGGCCCTTTCAGCTGGTGCTCTCTGCAACTTAGATCTGCATGTAGAAATTGGATATTGAACCTCCTAATCCCTTCACACAGGCAATAAAGCATCCATCAGATAATGATAAAAACAAGATGTAAGTGCCACAGGAGAGGTCCAAGACCTTCCCCATACCTGCTTCCTGAACCATGCAGTTGCCAAAGCTCAGGTGCCAGGACTGAATGCTGCCTCTGGAAGCACAGAAGTTGCCAAGGTTGGAAAGCCTCTGGCTTCAGCTTTTTCTAACTGTTCTGTATATCTCAAAAAGAATCCATGTGATTCTTAGAAGTCAACACACATCCACATGGAAGTGCCTGAAATGGTCCCTTCCAGAGAGGTCTCGTTTACTGCCAGCTGCCCAGGGCCCCAAGGGGAATTAGGAAGGTTACAGTAAAATACTAAACCCTAGGAAATTAGCAAACTAGAGTTATGTAATGCAGCCATGGGAAAACCCACTGCTTGCAAAGATTAGGAAAAACATGATTAAAAACATGGAATCTGCTACAAGTCCTCTTGGAAGCTCTGCTGAGGCACATGGAGGACAGGGAGGTGATTCCACATGCTGGTGGAGTTCTGCCTGCCCAGGCCAGTGGCCTCCCACAATGGGGTGATTCCATCAGTGGACAAGGGAAGAGTTACTGGTATCAGCTATCTGGACTTCTCTAAAGCTTTGGCATGGCCAGGCACCAACCCCATTTCCATAGCAGGGAAAAACTGAGGAGAGGAAGGGAAATATTCATTTGGTATCACAAAAAATCAGTTTAAATAGAAAGAATTAGAGGTAAGATGGCCTGGGACCAATGTGTACAACCCTCTTTCTCCTCTCCCAACTCCTTCACTCCAAGGCACCCACCCAAAAAACATTAAACAGAATAAATGCTTTACATGTGCAATATTAATCCACTTCTCAATGATCTTGGCTCTCTGCTGGATTTTGAGCTCCCTGGTCCCCAGGATAGTGCTGATGACACATTTGGTGACTGCATTGAACTGAGTGATGGTGGCTCTGATAGTTGGAGCCAGGTTCTTGTTTTCCTTCTTATCCCTCTGAGACCAGATGGATCCCAAACAGTGGTAGGGCACAACTCTTCTGAAGAGCATCTAGAGTGAAACAGAGGTGTGGTAAGCCAGCAGGTTTCTCCTAAATCTCTTTTATTCACAAGAAGAAATACAGGTTTAGAGAACAAATTTCATCTAAATCTAATATGGTACTTATAGGTAAGTCTTGGTTCTCTGTTAGTTTAAAATATACTTTGGCATACTCTTTATAGCTTTCATGACACAAAAGAACTGTCAGCTAAACAANTATATATATATATATATATAAGGGAATTGATACCGACAAAGCAAAATCTGAGCATTACAGTCCAGAGTACCTAGACATCTTTAAGCCAGGTAGTGATATAGTTAAAATGTGCTATTTTGCTATTTCTCACTGCCAATAAATTTTGTAAAAGAAGCTACACATTATGTTCTGGAACCCTATACTTAAAGCAATGTAACTTAAACAATTATTATTTTATAAAGTTATATGCAACAGTCTACATACCACATCCATATATGTCAACTGTTCTGCCACAACATGGTCTTGAAAAGAGGAGAATTCTTCTGGATTGCTGATCTCCAGTTCCTCTCCATCAACCAGGCCATTGGAGGAAGTGCTACAAAACCCATCTGGCCATAATGGAAAACAACACTCAATACATTTATATAGCTAACAATGAATCAAAGCAGGTGCTTATTTTGCAACATCACTGTATTAAAGCAGAATGCCCCAAGGGCCCTGCCTGATGTAATGGGCCCACTGTGCCATCTGAGCGAGAAAAATGACCAGAAGATTAAATTGGCAAAGAAAAGGTAGAATAAAAAGAAATAGAGAGAACAAATCTTAGCAGAGAAGTGGCTTGACCCATTTGCTAATTATTCTTTTGAAAGAAAAAACATCACCACCACCCCAATAAAAACTCCTTACTGATATTGCAGTTTTCTTAATCTATTTTTCAGTATTTATAATCTGAAAAAAAATTTCCAACTACAAAGGCATGAGGCTGCAGTTATATCTCCAAAATACTGCATTAGGAATGCTCTTCTATCCAGAAATAAAAGATATCAGATTTCCTGGCACCCTTTGTGGCTACATGGGCTATATTGAAGAGGGGTTATTCCAGCAGCCTTCACAGTTTCTCTCAGGGAATTTTTCCCAGGAAATGGAATATAGTGAGCACCCACAATATTCTGCTGAATAGTTCTTCTAACTCTGCACTGGGCAGCAGAGAGGAGGTGAGAGAGCAGAACTGTCCTCACTGAGGGACCTAACCCCTGCAGACAAGGAAAGGGTTCCACAGCTGCTGCCATGTCACCTTTTGGATCCCAGAAGTTGGGAACAAAAAATTCAAACACCAAAAAATATGCCCTTGTTTCCAATGGTAGAGAAGGAAGTCAAACAGAAACTCCCCCAAAATAAATCCTAATCCCTTTTACTGTAAGGCAACAGTAACTCCATAAGGAGGGAGAAAAAACAGGGACTTGTCAAACAACCAAAGTACTGAGTTTACTACTGGTGAGGTTTCATTTACAAAAACAAGGAGTGTTATGCAAGACTTCATACCCAGTTAAAGCAGAGCATTAAAGCAACAACAGCAGATAATGTGATAGAGAATCATTGTTTTTCAAAATACTTCATTGTTCCTTCCTCCAGTAATTAACAGGACATAATCACCAATGTAAATTGCTACAGTTTTGATGTAACAAGTTATGTCTACAGGCTGATTTCCATCTGTACATTTGAATTGCACAATTTACTGGCAGAACTCAGTGGGGTAAATGGAGACCTCTGTTCTAGAACTGCTTTTCCTGATTTGTAACAATCTGCATAATTAAATGGACTTGGACTGGACTGCTCAAGAATCTCACCCCTTTTGGCTTTGTAAAACCTCATCTTCCTTTGGGCTCTTGAAATACAACTGAAAATCCTCACCACTAAGCTGCAGCCCTATGCAAAACCTCACAGCATGCTTAAAACATGGTCCTGAAGCACAGTGTAAACTTCCCTTTTCTTTTTTATCCCTCTTTTCTCCTTCACAGACATGTAAGCAGTCTTTTCCCTACTCTCCAACAAGCTGGAATCCCTTGTACTCAAGTATCCCATCATGTTAGGACCCCTCTGATCCACTCAGCCCTCTCAAAGTCTGCCTTTTGACTGCACTGAGAGCAAGCACGTGCCCCTCCTGATCCTGCAGCCTCTGCCTCTCCCTGTTTTGCTTGCTCAGCCTGCAAGAATTAAGGCCAGAAGCAGCTTTTATCTTCCTATCTGCTACTGCAATCTAATCTACTGGCAGGGCTGATGGCAGCACAGAACAGAGGCTTGATTACCCAAATCAGGTTGTAGGATTAGAGCCCAAATTTCAAAATTCAGAATCCAGCAGGCATGCTTTGGGTCAGTAATTATCAATGACTGCAGAAAATGTATCAGGAATTTTGAAAGAAAATGTACACAGATGTACTCTGATAAAAGTAAGGCAATCCTACAACTCTTCTCTGCAGACCCCACAGCTTAATTTCATCACCCTCATCTTATTTTACCCTAATAACCACCTTCTATTCTGCCACAATTTAGAAAATGTTATTTTTCCACCCCTGACTCAAAAAAGAACATTTTCAGCTGGCACTTGAGGAAACAAATACAAAATCAGGGCTGCTGGGAACTTCTGTTCACTCTGAGGAATAGAATAACCCAAATACAGGTCTCATGAGCTTTCCTTGTTTGGGGGAACCCAGCCCAGGAAACATCAGCACTAGTGACATCTTAGCCACTCTGTTCCCTTACCTGTGCTCAGTAAAGGCCTGGGCATTACTCCTTTTTCTGTTCATGACTGAGTTATCTTGGCATGTCACAGTATTATGCATTGACATGGTATTTCTGGAGCATCCGGCAGACATGACTTTCATGGAGCGACACTGGCATTTTTTTCTGGCATTTCCTTTATAATTTATGGCATGAATTATTCCCTCTCACCCCTCTACCAAAGCTGAAGTTGATTCCAGTCTCATTCCCACCCTGTGTGAGCTCTCCCCCTTCCCAGCTCTGCCACAGGAAGCTTTCTGACCAGGATATGGGGATGTGTCAGGTTTGTGTGACTACAGTTTATTGTTCCAGCAGACTGTGACCCCCACTAACGTAAGATTTTCCTCTGGCCTTGGATACCAGCAGCAGCCACTCCAATAGGAAAAAACACCCACAGGCACTTCCTTTGACAAGACGGTAGCTAGGAAGAAAAGCTGCAGGACAAAGCTTGTGACTCAAGCTGTATTTTGTCCCAGTTCTGTATATTCTGTTTTTTGTTTGCCTGGGGTTTTTGGGGAGGGGGGGAGGTTAACTGAGAAGCCCAGCTAGAGTGTTTTAACTCAGTAACATGGGAAGTGTGCTGACAATTAACCAGTTGGCTGCTGCAGCAATCTCAGAGCTTTGGCTAAATATTAGAGAAGTGTTGGATTTCCCAAGCCACCCCATGATGAACAGGCATAGACACCTCACACTGTAACACTATTTCAATCCCTCACAGAGCCTGCAGCCTCAAACAGAGGGTGGGTTTCCTTTTAAAAAAACAAACAAACAAAAAAACCAAGACAAAAGTTACTGGTGAGCCTCACAATATTATTGATAAGCATGAGGTGGTGAAATGTACTGCACATAAATCCCTGGGGCATCTTACAGTCTGGGAGGACAGAAAGAGAGAAGGGAATGGTAACTCACCAACAGCTTCTACTTCTTGGTTCTGAAACTGCTTCAAGAGGTTCTGCACCCTACTCTCCATGTCAGAATTGGGCATATTGTTCTTCAGGTAATCCAGCAACTTCAGCAAACACATGTAGTCAGGGGGCTCCCTGAAATCCTCCGAGCACTGATCGAGCCAGGCCCGTAAAACCGATGCTATTTCACTGCAAGTAAACAGAGAGAACACAGTGTTTGCATCCAGATGGAACTGGGTGTACCTGTATCCAACAGAACAACAAACACATGAATGAGACATTCACAGCCCACCTCAAGTACCTGTGCTGAGCTGCACCACAGCCATCTTTAACAACCACCAGTCATTACACACCCCACCAACAGCACAATGTCTTCATTCCGTCCTGGGCCACTGGGAAAAGCTCAGTGTTTGCTCCATAACCACTCCCTGGGATGTTGTGGGAAAATAGCAGGGAGGAAACAAGGTATTCATGTCTCCTTCCCAGTGGAAATGCTAAATCAAATGCTTCCTCTGGGGCCTTTGATCAGCTCTAGAGTCTGGGGACCATACTGGAGCTGTATATCCTACCATGCCATGTTCCTCCTTATCTACAGTCTTAGTACAAAGCCTGCCTGCTCGGGAAACTGGGGTTTTCATGGAGGAAAAAGGAGACAACCCCAAACCTAACCCCCACAGGCACACACAGCGAGTGGGATTGCCTCCTCTGGGAGGATAAAACCCTCCCTGCAACACGAGGCTGCTCGTGCCAGAGTCAGCCTGGGAGTGCCAGGAGAGCTGAGCCTAGGAGACACAGTGATCCTGCTAATCTTAGCGATAAAAATGTATCAGCAGTCTTGATTTCATCTTCAGCACAAACCAAGGAGGGGCTGTCAAACTGCAGCACGCAAAAAGGGCGTGCCACTCATGCTGGCAGAGCAGGAAAGGATGCTTAAGGAGTTGTAGGACCTCTGTTCAGGGAAGTTATCCCAGACTTTCTTAGATACTTGCAGCTAAAAGAACACCAACCCATGGACAATTCTACAGACTGAGGGGGATGAGGGGAAAGCAGAGCTGATGACTCAGCGTGGTTTCCACCCTGCCTGAAGCAGGGGCGGGGGAAGTGATCTCCTGTTTGCTTTTCCTGATTTATGAAGGTTTTCATCCACACCCATCTATTAGATTGGTACTTAGATACTGCACAACATATGCTTGTGGGAATGCCCTTAGATCTTACATTTGCAGGGATTTACCATCATTTCAACTTGATTTTATAAGAAAATAAGACAATTTAAGCTATGGTTTTCCAGAAATAATTTGCAGTGTTGTTGACAATTTTCAACCCAGTGTAGCAAAAATAGAAAATTACTAAAAAGTAATCACTTTTCTTAAAACTGTAAGCTCCTTATTTCAGAACAAAAGGCACAATAAACACCCAAAACTTCCTGAGAAAAAGGCCCTGAACTTTCCATGTCTCCAAAACCATTCCTGTATCTCAAGTCTCTTCCAGAGCAGGAAACTCTCTATTGGAGCAGTGTACAAATACTGGCACATTCCTGCTGCAAGCTGGGAAACCACAGCAGTCTCTGGTTAACTCGGCTGCTCAGCAGCATCCAAAATAAACCAATAGTTAAGAAACAGTAAAAAGAGTTTCTCCCACTCTCTGTGTCTTATCTGAACTGTGTAGGTTTTCCTCAAAACTCAATTAACTTTTAATACCAGATAGATTTCATACAAGTTGCAACCATTTAAATCTGTTGTTTCTCTCCCTTCCTGTTCTGAAAACGTGGCAACTTTGAATTTTCAGTTAAAGTACTTGGAAAATCTGTTGGTAATATTCTTTGGTTAGGCTTGCTGACAGGAGGAATGCTGGAATTACAATTTTTACTTACAAAAAGCATTTACAATCAAAAATGAACATACAAACATGTTCTGGATTTCAGGTTTCATTGCAAGCTGTAACACAACCAACAGTGCCAGACCAGCTCCACATCCCAAGGCCAGGAAAGACCACACACAACAGGTAGCATGCTCCCAGACTCTCCCACCACCCTCCCAGTTCCAGTTGTCCTCTCTAGCCCCACACACACCCAAAATGCTGTCACAGCAGCACCAACAGTCACAAACACCACTGTCCTATGCCCACAGCATTTTGCTCTCATTCCCACCACAGGCAGGGAACACTGTGCCTCGCCCCATGCCCAAATACAGCATTTCCTCCTGCTCCATGCTCCTTTTCCCCACCCACATCACAAACCATCATCCCCCTGATCCCAACACCAAAAACCAGGCTAGGTATTCTATTCCTACAAACATTTACCAATTCAGCCATGATTTGGAAGGAGGAGCCTTTCCACAGGGTAAGTTCTTGTATGAATATTGTTCACACACTCTCTACACTAAGCTCAGTTTCCAGAGGCTTGGTTGGTGGCCACTTTCTTAAGCTGAACAGTAAACAGAGTTTAAGACAGATCCAGTCTCCCAGAGCAGGGTGAAGAGTTCACAGCTGTTACAGACACTGAATTTGCCAACAAAATCATTTCAGTCAAAAGGGGAAATAGGAAAGAGAGAAGAGGTAGACTGTGCCCTAGTGACCTCCTGCTGCCCAGCTGTTCTACTGGAGAGTCAGGGAATAATGCAGCTTTCCAGAAATGGGCTGGACATTTGCCCATACCTTGCAGTAGCTTTATATTTGCTGCCTTTGCAAAGAAACTCTCTGTACTCAACAGAGTCAGATAGGAACAGGGGCCTTCCAAGAGCTCAGACAGGAAAGAAAAACTATAGACTACATTTTTCATGGGTTGATGATGAGTTATAAATTCTTCCTTTCCTGCCTGTACAAAAAACCTTCAATGCTTAACTCCTGTGCTGCTGGCCACAGACTCCAGGCTCTGCTATGCAAACCTTTCAAGTTTCACAGCTATCAGAAAGCTGCCTGATTTCTACACCAGCTTTGCTTGGAGCCAATCTCCAAAGATTTCAGCCTCCAAAACCTATCCAGGTAGGTGGAGAAGTGTATCTGAGCCTGTTGTTCACAAACTGGGACCAAGAACTCACCCACCCCACCCATGAGCTGCACAGAAGGTGGCAGCTGCAAATCCAACAGCTCTGTCAGCTCAGCAGGGCACAGTGCAGGTGGGAAATGAGACCCTCCCACCACGTGGGAATTCTGCCTGGCCTTGTCTCTACTGGGAAGACAACTCTAACAGCCTTGACAGGATCTGATAGGAATTAAAGAAAGCATTTCATGGAATTACAGACTTAATCAGGTTGGAAACAACCTTTGAAATCATCAAGTCCAACCTATGACTTAACACCTCATCAACTAAACCATGGCACTGAGTGCCATGTCCAGTCTTCTTCTGAACACCAGCAGGGACAGTGACACCACCAACTCCCTGGGCAGAAAACTCCATTGCCCAATCACTCCTTCAGTAAAGAATTTTTTCCTAATATCTAACCTAAACTTCCCTTGGTGCAGCTTAAGACTGTGTCCTCTCATTCTGTCAGTGCTTATCTGGGAGAAGAGACTGACCCCCACCTGACTACAACCACCTTTCAGGAGATTGTAGAGACTGATAAGGTCACCTCTGAGTCTCCNAAACTGAGATCCCAGAGCTGGACACAACACTCCAGGTGTGGCCTCACCAGTGCCCAGTACAGGGCAGGAATGACCTCCCTGCTCCTGCTGGCCACACCATTCCTGATCCAGGCCAGGTGCCCCTGGCCTTTTTGGCCACCTGGGCACACCCTGGCGCTCTTGTTCAGTCACTGTCACCAGCACCCCAGGTCCCTTTCTGCCTTGGGCACTGTCCAGCCACTCTGTTCCCAGCCTGTAGCAGTGCAGGGGTTGTTGTGACCAAAGTGCAGGACCTGGCACTTGGACTTGTTAAACCCCAATTTCTGACCAAAAAGGCAAAAGCAGTGTTTCCTTCCCACCACAATTATTTCTAAAGAATGAGAAGAGAATCTCAACACTTAAGGAGAATAAGGGGAACCTCAGTTGCAAAAAGAGGTTAAATTATTAATGAATGTGCACAAAACTAGCTATAATTTGATAAATGCATTCTTAAGTCCATCAAGAAAAGACCCATTACAGATGGCTATTTCCTTTCCTCTACTGTCCAGGTAGTAACTCCCAGGCTTGCTCACACAAACTAAATTAAGTCATCTGTATTTTCTCAGTTTTGCTTGTTAAATCAGGGGTAAAATGTAAGTAAACCACAAGAAAAGGCTGCTCCAAGGGTGGCTTTTCACACCCAGTTTGTTTATAAATACCATCCTGATGACTTCGAGCAAATGATCAGCTCTTTCTGATTTGGAAAAAAACTTGTTCAATAACATATGGGAGAATTTTGCTGGGATGCACATGAAGCTGCAAAGTGAAGAGCTCTGCTAGCTGTTCATTGTTTTAACTAGGATGCCAATCATTATTTTTCTTTCTAATTATTCTTTTCTGCTTGGTTCTGCTTGTTTTCATAACTCTCCCATTCCTCCACTGCCCTGTGTTTGACTTCGCTTCTCCTTTAACCACACTGGTTTCTGATGTTGTTTGAGCTTAATTTGCTTTACTGGAATGAATGATTGTTGCTCTCCCAAATGCATCTTAACTGCTCCCCACCATGGATTTCACAGGCATCAGAAGCTTCCAGCCAATTTTCTTCCATTTATCTCACATTCCTTTGGTGTCTGTTGTCCTGGAGTACAATGTTTCAGGCCCAGTTTTACTTCTGCAGTGCTGTAACTGTGCACATTGTTTTCCAGTGGGACTGTTTGGTTCAGAAGGAACCAAAATACAAGGTTTTGGTCAGGAAGATGTAAATGCACAAAAAAGCCATGGGAGAATATTTGCTTGTCACTATGAAAAACTCCAGATGCTATGGTACTACACTGAAGGTTTTGGTATTTGCTATTTTAATGCAGAAGAGGAGAGGTGAACATGCAAGACATGCCATGTGGTCACTGAATAATTAATTTATTTTCTCTATTTGAACTATTTTCCCCAAATGCTGTGAAATGAAACAAGGTTTCAGCTTAGCTTCAAGTTGCTTTGTCTGTGGTTTTCTATTGTGCCACATTCCAAGTTTTAGTAACAAAAAATAATTTCCATATTTTGATAATGAAGCAGATGCAACTACGAGCTGACATTCAAGGCAAGCGAAAAAGCCCCAAGTATTTTGATTCATTTCTGTGGCCTGTCATCCATCTGAGGGAAAGCACCACCAATGAACTCCAAACCAGCAAAGCAAAGGCAGTAACAGAAGGAAACCACAGGCTTGTAGTCCAAGAGGTGGCTTGAAAGGACTTTCTGCTGTTACTCAAGGATTCAAAAGCCATTGCAATACTAATGTTAGACCTCTGGAAAGCAAACAAACAAATAATCACTGTCCAAGTCCACAGACCAACACAGCAACATTGTCTGCCTCTTGTAAAACCTTTCCTGCAGGCAATGCCAGGTTTGTACTCCTGTATTTTTGAGTAAGGTCTCCAAGGAACTAGATTCAGTTAACATTAAACTGGGCTTCCCCAAATGCAAACATTGCAGGCAAGCCTGAACCGCCAGCCTGGATGGTTTTTTGTGTCTGGACACTTCTGGGAGCTGCACTGACACCAATCTTTAGAACTGGTGGCAGCCAGCTCAGCACCTCTCATTGATGGGACTGCCTCAGCTCCCCAGGTGTCACAGGCTCAGCAAGGGATCCCAGTGCCATGGCCTGGCTTGGGACCCTCACACTACCCAGAGACATCTCAGGATCCTGCAGAGCCACTGCATCCCAGAAGGCACAAGCAGCTACAATATTTTACATTGTGAAGGCTTTATGTTCCTTTCTCAGCCTGGTCTTCAATGTCAACCTTTGAAGAAAGCAGTGTCTTCTCTTTTAACACATCACCTCTTTAAATTCATGGAGCCTGTGCTTTGGGAGTGGCTATATGCCAGAAGTGGACTGATTGCCCAGAAATCAAAATCCCAGGAATCAAAATTAACACTGTCCTTCCCTAAAGGAGGAAAACTGCACAAGTTGTTGCACAGATGACCCTGCAGAGAAAACCCAACCTTTTAACAGAGTTAACAGTTAACTGAGGGACTGGTCTGCTCCAAAGAGAGATCAGGTGATAGGTCCTATCACCAAAAGCATTATTTCCATCTCCTGGGAAGTACACTTGGCCATTTGGGGAGGACTGAAGGGCCCACACTGCATCAGTTGCTTGGCTTGCTGACCCCCTTCCCAGAATACATACAGGTGCTGAAGATCTCCAGGAGGTGACTATCCCATACAGGTTTTCCATGACTCTGCCTGATAAAGTGCAATGAGCCTTCACATCAGACATGAGTAAGAGAAAGAACTACTTTTTGCTTTACTTTCTTCCCTCATGTGCTTTTTGTCAGGTGACATGTACCAAACAACACATTTGAACCATAAAACCTCATTTAAAAGGCAAGAACATAATTGAATTATAGCAGAAATTTTATTAATTTCTCTTTAAATCTTAATGCAACTAATCATGCTGATAATTCATTTATGTTTAACTTATATATGGTTTTATTCTGAATTGTCACACACCTTGGTGTGTGACACATTTTTTTGAATGTGAACAGAAGCCATGCAGAAAACACAGAAGAGTCCAAAGACAACAACAACCTACAACAGGAAGGGAAGTCAGTCACCCCTTGACACAAAAACATGCAGCACGAGACACAGCACAAGGCCATCTTGTTGATATGGTAACAGGAAGAACAAAAAAATTACTTATAGGAGGTAGAGGGTCACATAAGCTAATGCCAATCATTATTTTTCGACAATAAAGAGACACAGCATCACATTTCTAGAAACACAGGCTGAAGTCCATCTAACTCAGATGTTTAGCTGGAATATATGACCTTTTCTGAACTTTATTCTTCTGTTACTTGTGATCACGAACTGTCTGACTGACTGAAAGTAATGAGAGGTGTGGAAAGCAAGTTAGTGAACATGAAAAGCTAAGGTGAGTTCTGATAGGAAACAAAAAAGGCAGATTGTTTGAAGCTTACAAAACTTTTGATGGTTTTAATGAGTTTACTCACAACTCTAAGATCCAAGGTATTTTGAAAGGTACACTACCTTTGTTTAAACCACATATTAGATGTAATTAAGTCAGATCCCTGTTGAAAAATACAATTTTTTGACCACTCCAACAGCCAAAAAAAATTACAGGAATGATGTTCAAGTGAAGAGGAGAAAATCCCCTTGGCAGAATGGGCATGTTTCTGAACACAGCTGAAGTGATCTTGGGTCAGTAACAACATCACTGCAGCAGTGTGGAATCTCTGCAGGAACAGAAGGGCAGGCTTAAAGCTCCCACAAGCCCCTCTAACAAGGCTGTGCCACAAATGTGCTCAAGCCCTACTTTAGGATCTGCAGGTTCTGAACACTGAAGCAGGTACATAAACACTGTGTGGAATATTCACATAATTTAAAAAATCCAGATCATTAACATCAGGCATTCTCCTCAAAATACATCACAGCCCTATATTACAAGTGCAAAAAGAAGAGAGAATTTCAACACAAACCTGTGGGTTTACAGTGCACCACACAGGACAATGTTCCTTCCACATATACCCTCAGTTTTTGCTACTCCTCCTTCTTTCAGGCTCCATGAGGTACTTAAGAAGTCATAAACTCTCCTTCTGCAGTTGTTCTTAACTTTTGCAGCATTTTTTTGTGTCAAACCAGTGGAAATGCTTTAAATTGCATCCCATTTCTAATGGCCCAAGTGGCTTTTTAAAGCCTCTGAGCTATCACAGCAGGAGTCTGATGAATGCAGAAAGTCTCTGGCCACAGACCACAGGCTTCCCCATGAGATACTTTTCCTCTGAGAAGTACAGAGTTAATGGCAAGAAATAACAAGGCTCTACTGCTGCTTCCTCCTATTTTTCCAAGTCATATAAAACCAAGAGCACAATTAGATCATACTTCTGTTCTATGAGAAAAGAGGGCAAATGCAATTATATTGGAATTAACCCAGACAAGAGAAAACCTGAACTGCCAGAAGTATGTTTCACAACAGGACTACAAAGCCAAACACTTTCCAGATACCATTAATTCTATCTAAGAGACAAGTACCCAGAGCAACTGAGAGCAGTGGAAAATTTTAAGGAAGGAATATTAATTCATATTTATACAGGATCTGTTTAAACCTGTATATATACCTGACAAATAACTTCGTTGACAACTTCATTGCTCAACTTTTTTATAGACATGGATTGAGTAAAGATATCAAATTCACACATTAAAGGTATCTTATGAAGGCCAAAGGACCAAAATCAGCTGCTCTGAACTACATTAATGAAAAATCTGTCAGAAAATTCATCAGAAGTTGAGATCCCACAGGAATAGGACCACAGGCTCCATCCATTTGTCCATCCCTGGCTGTGCAAAGGTGTTATGTGCCAAGAGGGCAGAAAGCATTGATGCAGCAGGAAGCAACTGACAAGGCTGGTAAACTGTATGTATGTCAGGAAGAAAATAATTCCACTAAAACAAACAAAGAAACAGGCCAAAACAAACACTCTCCTACTAGATGTTATTTGCTTGCATACTCGCCTGCAGGTGTAACTAAAAACTGATGCATTTTGCCCAAAGCACAAGTGACACGGGTAACATCAAGATTACTTTCACCTCTTTTCTCTCCATCTCATCAAAGTCCTCTGGGTCCACAAAAAGGCAGCTGGGGCATTAATCCCACCATGGTTTATACTGGTGAAATTAATTCCTTACCCAGGGTATAAATCCCCCAGCCATTCTGCAGGAAGGGTGAAGCTTTAGTTCAAGTTTTACGACTGAGATCAGGGGATGTCAAATGGTTTGCCCAAAGCTGGAAGAGACCCTGGAGCTCAGTCTGGATGGAAGTGTGGGAACCACTGGCTGTCTGTTATTGCCCCTACCCATGACAAAACGCTGCCTTCCTTGGTGCCTGTAACCAAGTTCTAACTACCAGCTGCTCTTTGAGGAGTTCTCATGGCAGAATGGGAGCAAAATATTTTACCAGCCAGAGAAGACTGAGGGTTGAGCTCCTGTGTCAAGTCCCAGGGGACAAGAGGAACAGAAAACCAGTAATGCTGACAAGAACCAAACATCTTCATTCTGTAATCAAATATAACCACGCATGCCACAGTGCATGCAAACCACAGATGTCAAAATGCTGATGACCTAAGGCACATTTTACACCCCATGTCTAAAGATAAAACTGTAGGAGGATAGCTAAACCACCATTTTCTCATTTAAACTGCAGTTCAAAACTGCTTTGCTATTTCTTTTGCAAATGAAGATGACCTCAGAATTTAAATTTCACTCCAAAAGCAGCACTGTAAATCACAGGGCACTAATGGAAAAGATCCATGCATACACATTGCCTGACTCACCCTCAGCTTTGCTCTGCAGGCATTGCTGTAATGACAATAAAATTACTCATAAGCAATAACCACTTACTGCCACAGATAAGGTGGAGGAAACAAACACTCCTTTCTTGTTTAATCAGCAAAATGTGGGCCTAGATGTGCTCATCTCATGTTTAATTCCAAACAAATTTCCCTGCAAAAGATGCCTGGATTGTATTATTGGATGTGTTACAAGACAATTGGTATTTGGCCTTTCCACAAGCTTGTTTAAGCATGCAAACAGTGCTGTGAATTTTCAAGGGAAACAACAGCTCTGCTGCTCACATCCTCCTCCAAGACCAAATCCTGTCTGGGGCTGGCTCCACAGTGCAAATCCATACTTACGCCCTGAGTACCATCTCAGATTCCAGGGAATTCAGGTTTGCCACTTCTCCATTACTTGAGGTCTCCAGGTTTCCAAACCTGAAAAAGGAGATGGATGTTTAGAAGAAACTCTAGTGAACAAAAGCAAAATCCCAAATAGCATCATCCATATAAAATTACCATGAACAACTAGAATGCGCTTCCAGCTCAAGCTACCGGGAATCTTAACAGGTGGGCAGAATCAAGGACCTTGAAGATTATTTCATTTAGGAGGGAAAATATCCTGAAGAAACAACCAGCATCTTCCAACCTAATTTGTTAATTTTTATGAAGCAGCCTGCACACAGGAGGAATTATCTAAAACAATGTCTTTGCTCACAACTCCAAGACCCTTCTGCTTGTCTTCACTCCATCCTTTCCCAGGGCAAAAATCCAGTGTGTAAAGAGACTGTAACACAACCACCATCCCCAAAACAGCTTCTGTGACTCCAGCACCTGCCTTTCCCAACAGCTCCAAGTATTATTTCAAGGTTTCCTAGGTGACAAGTGCTCACTTTGTGCCAAAACTCCTGATGATATCACTGAGAAAAGCCCACGATGCTGTGAAAACACCACTGGGAAAGAGGGAACTGCGGGCACAACTCCAACAGTGCCACAGGGAAATCTCACCTACAAGGCACTGTGCCTTGCAGGCAGGATCATGCACTTCATTTTCAGCAGGAGTACCCATTGTTTCAGATATACAGCTCCATAATTATCCATTAAGAATTCCGTGGCTCCCTACAGGCAGGTTTACTGAAGGTGAATAATTACACACTGTCCAGAATAAGACAAGCTGATTTTATCCATTTAGGTTTATCCATCTCAATTAATCTGAAGCATTAAAACAGGTGCATCCTTAAGTGCTTGTGCCACAACAACCTGGTAACATCAGACAGAGAGAACACAGTGAGCTGTTTCTGTCCTGAAGGTTCATGTCAGAACTGTCACAAACTCATCCAAAAACATTTCAATGGATGGAAGTGCTGGTAGTTTTATGCTCCTCTCAAGCACTGGTCTAAGGCTTCATATATAAGAATCACAGACCTGTTGTCAAAGGGAGAGGATTTCACTCTCCACTGCCATCTACTCTGTAAGATGCCTAAAACACATCTCATCCAGTAGACAAAAGGCACTTTCCCCCTGCTAGGGAAATTTCTTTAAAGAAAAATTAAATTTTTATATTCCGTTTTCAAAACTTACAGTTAATTTTTTGAGAAAAAAATTGAGATGAGTCCCAGCATCATTGTCCTACTATTGCATGAAATAATAAATATATCTTTGCAGAACATTAGGCACTTGTGTTTAAATCCCACTAGAGAACACAAGCTGAGTTTTACAGGAGAAATCCACAAGACAGCAATGAAGAGCAGGCAGTCTTCTGTGCATAACTGGAGAAGGATATAACGCTTCCTTATGTGGCCAGATGTAAATCTCTGCCTATCTCTCATCTCTCCATGAACAACGGGTCATTAAATACGGGTTAGGAGGAGTTAACAACAAACTGATGTAAAGAACAGCCTTTCTGCAGCCTTCCAGCACTCTGTTCTCACCAGCTCCGGACAAAGAGCCTTTCACTGCCCAGCCTTGTAGGAATGCTTTGCATACAAAAAGAGACAAGAGAAACAAAAGGATCCTGTAGCCCACAGAACTTTTCAGCCTTGCTTGGCATTTGTGAAGTTACAGACTGCACTCAAAGGGACTGACTAAGCAAATGAGACCAGAATGTAATGGGTAATACTGAATGTTTAAATACTGGAAATTAGAATGGAAAATGCATCCCTGCATCTCTGTAAAGAGGGAGGGAGGAAAATACTCTGAATAACTCAGAAATAATAAGAAAAGGTGGTCTCTGCAACAGCCCCAAACAAAGCCCTAAGTAAGTTTGTAAGCACTGAGACATGCAATTTGGAAGGCCAGATCCTCAGGGAGGATGAGGTGCTTAAAATCCTACACACATGGAGTCATAGAAGTGAAATCACTTCTCTAGCTGAGTAGACAAGCTAATGTAAACAAAAAAGAGAGGAAATAACAAATGCTACAGGAACAGCAGTGAGTCAAACACCACAAAGTGCTGTCCCAAAATGTGTGACTCTGCTACTGCAGGACCCATTCCTTCAATTCTCTGCGTCCCCCCTCCTCTCCATTTACCCTCCAGCAAACCATCCTCCTGCAAAAGGAATGAATGGGAAACATAAATCTAACTTGTTCTTCACTGTCATTACCCAGCTCCAACTCCCCCACCAAACAATCTCAATTCCCTCCTCTGTAAACTGCTCCAGACAGGGACTGCTTGCCACTTTCTCTGTGCCTGTGCCAAGCACAGCACAGCTCCCCTTCTGAGGAACACAGTTATCAGGGAAAAATACATTATGGAAGAGAGGAATTTGGCCTCCTTCTAACCTCATCTGTCTAGCTAACCAACTCTGGCTTCCATCACACTTTGGAATACCCCCCTGGGAATACCAAAGGCACCACACTGTATCCCCACATCTAGGGCCAGGAGGAGCTGCTCTCCTTCCCTCCAGTATCTCCCATGGAAGGCTTCCACATCAAAATACCACCAGGATCTTTTTAACTATCTCTGCCCACTTGTTCTAAACAACTAGAAAATATCAGAATGCACAGTGTTAAAACCTTGGCAGATTTCCAGAGCTGTCTGCTGCACTTAGATACCAAACTCCATGAATGCTAAAGGGAGGTGGATGTTCAATTACTCCTAAATAGCTTTGGAAACACAATCTTCCCACTCACTTCTCAAGATTTTGTCTAGTGACTTCTAATCTATCTTAGAAGGAAACCTTTATAGGCTGAATCTGGCAAAAAAAAAAAATTAATAGGGCTCCTGTCTCAAATTTAATCAAAAGCAAAAGGGTAGTGAAGTCCTGGAGGAAAGAAAATTTTAAAATGCAACAACCAGATTTCTAAAACTGTTTCTAAAACTAAAGTTTCTCTTCAGCACAGCACCAGCTTTTTCATTTGCCTCCCTGACTCAGGGAAGAGCACCTCACCTGCTTTTGGACACCAAAAATGCTTCCTGCCCTACATTCATCAGCACTGCAGTGCTTGGACAGGATACTCTGCAGACAGCATCAAATGCCCAACAGGTTTCCCCAAACACTCAGGGTACAGGATATGCACATTTCCCAGGACATTTTCCCAAGAGTCCCAGGACTTTCTGTGTAAGCTGGGTTTGTGTAAGTCCAACACATTCATCAGACAATTCTGCAGCACTGTATCCACAGTAAATCCAGCATAAATTGAAGGCACTGGGCTTGAGGGTGATCCAGCTTCCACAAATACATTGTGGAAGAAGTTTTTCAGTGAGTATGTCCCTACAAAATAAAATATCCTGTAAATTATGTGGGTGCTCTTCCCTCCTCCTCTCTCCCAAGGAGCTGCTCACCTGTAAAAAGCTGGAAGGGCTTTTTGTTAATCTGGTCACATCACTGCTGTCCCCTCAACCAAACAAGAGCTCAGCACTTCTAATGGTTCCCTTACTCCACAACCCTGCTCCATCCCCATCAATAAGAGACAGGGCTGAAATTAAACTAAAATTGACAACAAATGCCAAAACTGTGCTGCTGTCTTTTTTTTTTTTTTTTTTTTTTTAATAAGAGATTGCTTTTTCCATTATTACTTCACTGGCACACAAAACACAAATTATACACTGACCCCCACTTTAGTCTCTGTCCTGCTTTTAGTGATACTTGTTCATAATCAAAGTTGCAAAAATGCAAGCTCTGGGCTACTTAGTCTCAACTAATCTACAGATGAAAACCAAACTGGTTAAAATCAATTACTATCCATCTTTTTTTCCTTATAACATCTGCTTTTCTTCACAAGTCCGTATTCCTCAGCTACATGTAAATCATTCTAACTTCTACAGTTTAAGTTTAATCTGTATTTTCTCCCAAGCCATAAAATTCTAGATTATCCATCATATACAAAAAGCCATGAGAAACATCCATGGATTCTTAAGCACTACACTCCTATGATTTGTGAGAAGGGAAGGAAGTGGTAACCTCCTAGGATTTCCTGTGGATCCTGTCACGTATTATAAAAGGCTGGGGGTGATGCTGGCAAGATCAGGGAGCCTGTTCCTCTGAACAGAATATTGTAACTTGCTCAGAGAGGTACACAAGCCACCAAGAGCAAAACTGAGCTCAGAAAACAGAGTTCTGG
Organism: Aegithalos caudatus; assembly: GCA_013389925.1. Lineage (NCBI taxonomy): Eukaryota > Metazoa > Chordata > Aves > Passeriformes > Aegithalidae > Aegithalos > Aegithalos caudatus. The sequence continues at coordinate 40,761 of WEIU01019854.1, read as the reverse complement.
TCTATGGAGATAGTTCTCCTGGGCTATCCTGCCCTCTCCAGACATTTTCACCTCTTTAAATGAGTGTGAGAGGAGGAAGGCAAGGCCAACTTCCTTAGAGCATCAGTGTTTTTATATTCTTGTACATAGCCACTATCAATTTTTATCATTTCTCACATTCTGAACTAGAATTGGGATGGACTGAGAGATAAAGCACAGAACAGTCAGTGTAACTGTAACCAAATCTGCTCTCCAGGATGGCTGCTCGCTTCTCAGCTGACTGCTTACCTGACTGTCAGGTTATTATTATTATCTTTACTAATTGAGCCAGACAGCATTCTTACAAAGCAGCCAGGATTATCCTTTTCAGACAGGAAAGCACAGATAATTTATCCATGCCTTGTCCCTTATCTACCTAGTGGGAGAGCCAAAATTAAGCCCTAGGAGCTCTTATGCCACTTCTCTGTCCTAATTACCTCATGCCAGAGCAACCATTTCTGTGAATCACAGATACTGAAAGTGCAGAAAATATGACACTCCCAAAATAAGAGCACCCCTGACCCAGCCATGTCTCAGTTAGAATTTAGGGTGAGAAAGTAATGCTGTGTGCTCCAAGCATTTATGCAGAAATAGCAGTCATGATTTAAGAATCTGACCATAAAAGATATTCTCAAAACACTTAGCAGTTCTTGGGCTGTCTGCAAAACTTTATGGCTGCGTATTCATGTGACGTAATAGAATAGAATAGCAAATTCTTGTGTTTGTACAATCCCTGCTCCAAATCAGCAGCCCCCAAACAGAAGAACTAGGTCTGAAAATATTGGTATCCAAAAAAATTCTGGAATCTATTCTAGCTATGACTTTGCAGCCCATGCATTCTGTTGGTTTTGGTTTTTTTTGGAAGAAACTTGTATTAATTTTGCTGTGTTGGTCCAGTTGGATTCTTTAGCAGCCAGACATGGTACACTTTCCTCACCTATGCTGTGAGCACCAATGCATTTATAGACTGGATGTTTGTGGTGAAATTCTGGATTTTGCAGTATTCTTGACAATAGGTTATTAAATCCATGCCCATTAAAAGCAAGGGAAGAAGTTCCTGACAACTTTCCCCTGAGGTGCAAATGATGGGTTCATTTCCACTGCACAGCAGTGGCTCTTACCTGTCCAGAAGAAGTTCCAGCACTGCCCTGGGAGAAGCAAAGGCCCTGTATGTTGCAAGGAAGATGCTGATGTAGGAAAAATCCGCATCTCCAAAAGCTGTGAGAAGGTTCTCCACCAGTTTCTCCAAAGTTCCAGCTTTTATAGCCCTGATCTTGGATGTTTCATACTGTCTGACAGTGTGCTCTGGGGGTAACTGGTCTCCTTCACCCTACAAAAGGAACAAAAAGCACAAAAATCAGGCAGGAGACAGATTCCTGACACAGATTAAATCCTACCTTTGCACAGGAGTTGGCCATCACCAGTTACTAAATGACTTTGTCAAGTTTTGGTGCTCTCCAAGCACCAAATGCTGTATCAAACAATGGAGCTTTTAAGTAACTTTAATTCAAAACATTTCTCTGACATGCTCAAAAAAACCATTTTACAGTGTGACCACTATCAAGTTAAGTCATGATTCCATCATATATTATTACCTAAAAGACCATCCATTATCCCACAAAGACTAGTATTACTGAAGGGAACAAAAGTGATAATTCAGTGTTTCATTTAACTTCTGAATAAACGTGGAAAATGACCATAACTTAAGCACTGGCACTTGTGATTCCCTTGCTGAAAATACCAACTTTGGGGTGTCACACAGGACACAAGGACAGAACACATTTAGTGCAAAAACATTTTGAGACACTTTTGTGGTGTCAAAAGGAGGGTGTCAAACTCATCTGACAAATAAGGCATCCTAACATTCCAGTTTTCTATTAGAGTTTCCACTTGGCACAATATTTGTCCATGAATCTTGGGTTTGGGATTGTATGTGGGTATGTTTTTTAAATAGCACTTGTTTTAAATGCTTACAGCCTTCTTTAAGTCTGAAATAATATTTCCTTCAATTATGCTATTATATAGAGGACAGTTCAGAAAAATATTTTTGTGACTGGTTTAAATCTTGTTTTGTAAAGTATGTGGGATATAAAATGGGATCATAAATAAAAAACATCCAGTATTTACTCAAACACCTTGATACTGAGGGCACAAAGACAGCACTTTAATGAGAGTCACTACCAGCCCTGGCTCAGGATACTGACAAAACAAAGGAAAAAAATAATCTATTAATAAGATAATTAAGAAGAGATACCCCACCCACTTCCTATTTACATCAGTACCCTCCACTCTTTGGAATTGTTTCTAATAGACATCCTTTTCAGTTTTAAACAATATAGATGTCTTTAATATTCTGAAGATCTGTCTCTAATATTATTTACAAAGCTCTGCTATCTCATTTCCCAGCTTAATGAGATCCAACAAACCCTTGCTGCAACATTAAAATACAGCACTACTGTCTGTATTAAAAAAAAAAAAACAAAAAAAACCACAAAAAAACAACAACAACAAAAAACAAACCAAAATAGACTAGACAGGGAAATATTTTGCTACATTTTGTTCCATGGATCTTACAGCTTTTTAAAAGGTGTTTAACTTGTAATACACCCGACTTAAAGGTGCATCTGGAAACATATGAATTATAAAAATGAACTAAAAGTGTATCTGGAATTATGTATGGCACTGTCATTACAGAAACATTATTAACAGGATATGTTGTCACCACTATGTATTTAATGTAACTCTCTTACATTCAAATTTTCCTTAGGCAAAACTTGGTTGCATAAAAAATAAAATCGCAATTTTCTTGCTAACTCTTCATCTTACAATCATGATACACTTTTGAAAATAATTAGTTACATAATACAACCACTTTCAGACAGGGAAGCAAGTCTGCAGCACTCTATTTATCTCTGAATTTTTGATCTAGCAGATTGCCCCACTCACAGTGTAATGGCTTATGGGCATATTTACTCAGGGCACATAAAACCCTCTCATTCACTCATGTGAGTATATTCAAAACAAGGGCAGAATCTGTTTCCAAGACTGTTACACACACAAATTTTTCCATAAATTGCAACACTACAACTTCCCCAAGACATCATGTTGAGAGAATGTTAAAAAGAAACAAAACTCCCCAAAAATCCCACCAAAGCAAAACAAAACCAACCCAGTTTCTGAAAAATCTATAACTTTGTCAGCAAAATATCAAACTTTTAGAAATCATTGTGAGTCCTGGGATTGCTTGTATTTCTATTATTTTAGCAATTCTGCCTAAGTTTAAAAGGAAAAGTGACTTGGCAGACAAGCTCAATAACAGGCTTTGAGAATAAGACCTTGTGGGCTGAGTTTCATGCTAACAGGAAACTGCTCAGTCTGGATTTAATCAGGAGGGCATCTCTTCACTGACACAACCAGGCTACCCAAAGGCAAAGGAGTTTTCATGTTTGCTTTAGAGCTCTCTGCTCAGAGGAACACCACTCACTGCCATGGAAAAAACGCTCCTAAAGCTCTTGGCAATTCTGACAGAGGTGCATGGTGACCATGCACTGTTAGTGGTACCAACAAATGACACCAGTTTTGCATCCTTTTGTGCATTTAAAGAACTAAAAAGCTCTCCAGCTCCTCTTTTCTCCTTCAGCACCGTCTAACAGAGGTCTAACAGAGACCTCAACATTTCAGGGCTTCAGGACATTTTCTTGGTCCTTCAAAATAAACAGTTAAGGCATGTAGTAGTCTGATTTATGTCTTTTAAAATCTCATTTTGATTTTTCAGACAACAGATTATAACCTTGATAATCTACAAGTGTAAGTGATAAGCAAGTAGCTTCCTACAGGACAAACAGCCTCTTTCCACAGCAAATATAGAAAGATTAAATGGAGGCATACCCTTGCAAATCCTAATTTTCTGAGGCTGTGTGTGTACTGATGTGGTTTAATTCCAATTTTACTAACCCTTGGCAATGATCTACCTTCAGAGGGGCCCACTGTCTTTAAGGTGATCATCTCACAGCTCTAAGCACAAAACATGACCTACATTACACAGTTCTTGCTGAAACAGTGCAGACCAAAACACATCCAGGCTGAAAAGCTTCATCCAAACACGACCTGTTAAGCTCCAGTGGGAGTATAAATTAACTAGAAAGGCCACCATCACCTAAAAAAATGCCACAGCCTAGCAAGAGGTATTAGAGACTCAAGATGAAGAGCAAAGTTCAAATGCTGATCAGTATGGAAACAGGCTCTTGCCCAAACAGACACACAGAAGTGTAGTCATTATCTTAGAAATATCACTGGAAACAATTGCTTTCACCCAAAAAAATCCACTGCTCTACAGGTTTTTTCCAATGCAAATATTATCTGTTGGAATTCTGGAAGTGAGAACTGTGGAATGAAATCAACCTAACTGCTTTTACTATGCAGACTGGAAAAATACTAAAACAACTAGGATGAACAATAAGAAAAGGGGATAGCAAATATTCTTCAGGCTCAGTCATATGAAACATTACCACTTAACTAAAGATTTGTTTTATTCAGAAATTCTGCAGTTACTTTCACGAGCATCTAACACTTTAAATGTATTTTTACCAAATTTGACAGATTTTTAAATACTTTTCACTTTCCTTGAAACTTACAGCTTTTCCAGATGGAGAGTTTTCCACTCTGTTTTTATTAGCTTACTGGACAGACACCCTATGCTGGAATAAATGTGCTTGAAGTGCTGTAACTTGTACATTAACTCAAAATAAAGCATTCTAATCAAGATTGCCAATGTCACTAAATATGAGTCTGCTTTAACCTTCTGAAAATAGGAATTAGATACGCTTTGTCATTTTAACCATATTTTTTCACATTGTTCCTTACACACAAGTTCTCCAACATATATCTTTAATAACTACACTCATCCTTGGGGGAAGTGGGGAAAAAAAAAAAAAAAAAAAAAAAAAAAGCAGGGGGGTCAAATCATGCAAAGATTGAACTTGAAAAGTTCCAGAAATATAAGCATCTATAATGTTAGTCTAAGAGAAGAAAAACCTGAAATATCCCTCATTTAACATGCAGACACACATCATTAAAGAAAACAGCAAAAGAGATGAAGCAGAAATTGCTTAGTTGTCTTAAGTATTTTGGTAAAGAACAACTGCAAAGACATGAACAAATTTTTTTGACAAAGCTTTTCCTTCCAACAAAGGCCCTGATGGAGTTTATAATCAAGTGATGAAGCTGGATCATGCTGTGGGTGCAGGACAGACAGACAGACCCACAGGAGCTGACATCCACCAACTCCCAACTCCACCACACGACCACTGAACAAAAAAATCCCTCTGAGAAGTGAGGATTTTGCCCACACAATGCCACACAGCAGTGCCTGGACTAATCTTAGCAGAGTCACAAATATTCCAAGTGTTTTCGGGCCAGGCCGTTCCCATCCCCGCTGCCCTCGGTGCCGTGGGGCCGGCAGGGTCAGAGACCTGCAGATCCCACACTGTGCCCTGTGCCCGGCTCCAGCACTACAAACATGGGGAAAACTGGGAATTTGGAGAACAATTTCCAGCCTAGGGACTAGGAAAGCGTGGCTGGCACTGCAGGGCTTGGGTGGCCAGTAGTGGATGTCTTGCAGACAAAGGCAGATGCTTTTATCCTACAGGGCACTTGGAAATTAAATTAAATTACGCCAGAGCTCTCCACAGATCTCTCTCCACTAACTCTCATTTCCTCAATTTGGATACTGTTTAAAAAACAAACAACAACCAAACCAAACAAAAAACAAACACACATGAACAAAAATCCAAAACACAAACCAACAAACAAAAGAAACAAGCAACAAACAAACCACCATAACTCTGCATACTGACTGCACCAAACTCATAAGCCAAAATAAGTTTATGAACTCTTTCCTAAACTCCAAAAAGGCGAGGTATTCCTGGATTTCCAAAGCTCCGCCCTTTTCCTTTCCTTTCTTGCCACATAAATACCCATTCTTGGCAGCAACCCAGAGTTTCCAGGACCAATTAATTCCATGATCATGACACAAAAGGCATTCTTGTTTTCTCCTCGGAGTGCACAGCCTGGTTGGTATCTGTCTGAAGAGCTGGCAAACAGTCACAAAAGCTGTGGGGCAGATTTAGAGGGAAAAAGAGAAAAGGAAAAAAATCTCTTGCACAAATGCTGCTGCTCAGTTAGAACCTTTTCATTTGGACACCTCGCAGCTACTTAAAATCACTCTGGGGAAAATTAAGAAATGAGGGATTCCATGGTGCTGAGCTGTGCGTTCTCCCAGCTTCTGAAGTGATACAAATTTACTCATTTGGATATTGGTGAATATTGGGGACCAGCTTTACATGAATCAAAGCAAAAGTAAAGAAGCCTAATTCACACATCACCTCTCCCTGCATACATCTAAAGGAGTTTTAGCAAGTGCATTGCTAAATTGAATCTTCAAAGAGGTCTAGGTTAAAATAGCACTGTGCAGCTCTTACAAATGTTGGAGCTTACCCAGCCATGGGAACATAGAAATTCCTGCTCTGAATTTACCCACTCCAAAGCATCTGTGCAGCAAAGGAATATAGCCATATTACTGAGAATCGAGTCATCCAAGAGGTTCACTGTGCAGCATACAGGTTTTAAAAGAGAAAAAAAAAAATCACCTAAATAGCTCCAGACCTCCATCTCTACCTTGCACAATTTATGCACTTACCTTCTCGTCACTTCCTACCTACAAAAAGTTCCCTCTCGTCCTGCCTCTCACTTCTCTTGCTAGAAAGACTTTTAACAAAACCAACACAAGGCTTTTCACCCTCTTCTCTTGTCTGATTTGGTGTGGTTATTGAGTTAACTGAACCTGCATCATCAGATTATTGATGTTTCTTTTTTGTTCATTGCATTTCACAGATCTGCAGTTCACCACAACCCTGCTCCCTCTTAGGCATGCCAGGGATGTATTATTTTCATAACTTGTATTATGAAATATTCCTTGTGGTGGTTTTGATTGGACAGTGAAGCTTAGCAAGTTCCAAGTTTAAAACTGAAAAGCAAGAAAAAGAAACCAGTAAGTCAGGTAAGACTCTTAGTCATGTGCATCTTACATTGTTGGAGGAATATCTGTCATCAAATGACATTTACTACAAATACCCTTACAATCCAGTAAATAAATGTGTTCCGTACTAAGTATCTTCCCAAAGCCCTTCAGTATTAGAAGAAAATTATTTTTAAAACTCAGTATCCTCCTCTCTTCAGTGCCTGGAAACACCAAAATGTTCAATCTGCAAACCAGGCAGTAAATAAATATTCAAAATAATAAACAGCTAATTGAGCAGAGCACCAGGATGAAGGCAAGGAAATAGTTTTTAGTGCCCATTTTGGCAGTACAATCAGCTCATTTTATGAAGTATTTTGACCTCTGGAGCCAAAGGAAGTGTTACACAGTGTCTCCTGAGAGAAGAGCTCTACAAAGTCTCCCAGGACTTTCATAAAGCAAGCAGTGATTAATTGTGAAAACTACTAACAGCTTTTCCAGGTATGGATTACAGAGGGTACCTAAGAAGGTAAAGGCAGCTGGGGCAGCTCCCCTGTGCCCCAGAAATAGTAATTATTGCTTCTGCTCACAGCCTTTATCTTAACTCCTCTTGCTTCCTTCCCCACATTCTCACAGCTTCCAGTCCACCCTGGAAATTGGGAGGTGCCAAAGCACAAAGAACCATTACTGGGAACCACATGGGAGAAGAGGTGCTGAGCAGAGAAAACAAGTATAAAAGGAGGCAGACAGCTCAAACATTTCACCTGAGTCTGAAACAGCTTCTTGTGAATCTGATTATAGATTACAGGGATAGGGACAGTGCACCTGCCATCTGACAAATAGTGAGAGGTTCCATCTCATAGCACAGCAAATTCTGTATTTATATACAATATTTCTAAGCTGCTTTGATGATGACAACTCTATGCCTACCCTAAGAAATGCCAGAGCAAGGCTATTATTTACATGTTGTTTGTGAAACAGTGGTCAGCAAAGCCCTTTGTCATGTTTCTCTCATGAAAAATGCTAAAATATGCTGTCATTTTTTAATAAATACCAAAAAGAGGGATGATTGACATTACCACTAACACAGTCAGACACACTTCATATGGTATCATGATTTTTGACTACCAATAGAATACTTGACAAGTCACATTATTTTTTATCTCCTTTCAGAAATGTAATTTAAATTAATTGTGGAGCTCATCATCACTTTCTGCTCAGTCAGTAAAAACAAAGAAGGTCCTGTATGAGGCAGCAGGCAATGGGGCTAAGTTCAAAATGGATTTAAAGATGCCACAAGAAATAATTCTGTTGCATAATAGTAGCACAAATGCATATTACATAACCCAAAATGCTTTCATTCATCCTAATTGTATTGTTAGCTCTCATTTCACACTGTAAAGCTTGCTCAAACAGTACACAGAAATTAAATTCATACCGAGTCAGGAAATCAGTGTAAACTGCCACTGTATCCAGTGTAAACAACAAGGCAAGAGTGATATATTACTAATAGTAGGAATAGCTAGAAATTAAACCTGTAGGTGAGGGGAGATGAAATGCCTTCTGACAGAGAAGAAAATAATTAGCAGCAGACTGATTCATATTTTAAAGTAAACTGAACTTGGAACAAAGTATTTTTGTGAAACAACAAATACTCAAGAAATGCTCTTACATGTCTCATAATAATTACTGTGAGCAATCGCTAATCCTCAATTTTTCTAAGCATTTATGAAATGGGTTAGCAGTCAGCAACCACTTTTATGACCAAAGTATGAAAACATACCTAAACTGCATTATAAACTTCATTTCCATGGCTGTGCTTTTTACTACCCTTTGTTCTGAAACTAAGAGGCCTCTCCAGGGTGGGGTCTGAGTAGAAAAAGCATTAATAGGAAGCTAATGTTTCCTAATATTAAGCGTTACCAGCTTGAATATTTATTTACGTGCTCAAAGAGTCCAAAAATATTTAAAAAAAAAATTAAACTGAATCATTAGTCCAGGCCAAACTGCATTTTTACTACATTATCTAGAGACCACAAGGGATGGAGTATGGTACCTCCTGGTGTTGTTCTCCTGCACACAGCCCCCTGTAGAGCCAGGGAGTGACTGTGTTTGGCTACACCTGTGCCTGCAAGCCATGGCAACATCCTTGTCCCAGTCATACAGGTATTTTCTCTCTGAGGAATTCTGCATTTCACTGGACCAACAGAAGAAGCGTGTGACAACTAAACTACCACACATCTACATAAATTACTGCATTCCCCTAACTACAGCACCAGTCATGAACCCTCCTCTTCTGCCCCAGCAAAAACAGCATGAGCTGGCCCTGAACCCTCTGCGGATATTTCTGGTTTGGTTTAAGAATGCTGCATTGCACTTGGACTGAAATCCTTAGGCGATGGACAGAAATCCAAACACATAATTATGTGGAAGTATTGAGTCAGAATGCAAAATAAGTATAAATTACAAGGAAGGGGGGGGGAAATAAAAAAAATGCCAGATAAATCAGAAGTTGCTCACATTGGTTTGATTTTTCTTCTTTTTTGAGGGGGTTGTTGTTTAATTACCCGCCAGGAGTTAATAGCATACCTCTGCTCTTCCCTGTCCTGTTCTCCCTGACCACCTGATGTTTTCCCGAACAAAGTGCCTGTTTTTGCAGGAAGAATGCAAGCCTCATGCTTTAAGTAAGTGTGCAAGAGTTCATTCACATTTTCTCTGCTCTAGAGAGCCAGGAGCCCGGAGCACAGCCAGAATCAATCCGAAGCACTCTATGGGAGGAATGCAAAGGCTTCAGATCTGCCTTCCAAGTGAAACACGCTCTTGTTACTCATGGGGCACTTCCAAGAGCAGCACAATGGCTGCCATCTCCAAACCAAAGACACCAGCCCTGCCCTAAAGGGTTTCTACTCTAAGAAACACAAAATGCATCAGAGGTACAGCCAGAGACTACTACAAACCAAGCAAACAAAAGCAGAGCTATATCTTAATAATATTTTTCTCGCAGTATTTGCATGGAATATTTAAAGCAGGTTTCGAATGCACCTCAGGAGCACTTAGTTAATTAATCTCTTTTGTACTGTAGACAACAGCTAATCCAGATGAGTGTGCTGACTTGTTTGCATCCCAACAGCAACACATCTCTGAAATGTTATGAACCTCATCTGACAAGTGTTCTCCATAGGAGTCCTCTACACAACCAAAGGACATTCTGCACTCAATTTGAGTCAAAGCAGAAACTCAATTTACTCAATACATGCAAGCTTGTGTGGGGCATAAACAGTATTTAGGAGGGAGTAAAACCCTAGGTAGCTCTAACATGATGGCCTATTTCTGCTTTAGGATTTATAGATACTAACAGGGAGCCACTGGGATCTGGCAGTCTAATGAGATCTACCACAAGTCTCCAGTTTGAAGGCAAAGGGCCATCTCAAAGCATTCAGTCATTCTGTATTGTTCAACCATTCTGAGATCTTTCAATGGAAAATGCCACTTAGTAAGAAAAACATGTTGTTTTAGTTACACAAAGAGGCCACAGACTCTCCAGAAAGGAAGGAACAGCTACTGACTGGAAGAAAGGTTGAGTCTCCATAGGGAGAAAGGCAGTACAAAGCAGGTGAGGGGGTGGGAGGGGAAAAGAAAATAATCCTTTAAACTGCTTTCAGACAAAAAAAACTGGGAAGAATATAAGAGAAAAAAATAGATGAAATACAGTATAATAACAGGATTTACTCCACAAAAGCATTTGAAATGCCTACACCTCCTTAGTGCCATTGTGGCCCAGGGGCAGCACCGGTGGCTGCTGTCATTGCCATGTGCAGGACAGCCACAGAGGTGGCACAGAGGAAAAAGGCAGGACTCCATCAGTCTGCAGCTGAGCAGAGCAAAAGGTTAGTGAATGTCACCATGCAAAGTGACACAAAGCTTCACACCTGAGGTGGAGCTGCCAAAATCTCATTTTCATTGCCAAGGCTGCTGAACTGTGAGCTACGCTCCGATGCTTATGCATCTAAACGAGATAAATGTGAGAGGCCAGAGAAAATGTCTGCTCAAAGTCCTGCCCTCAGAGGTCCCACCGTGGCAAGTCAAAGCAGGAAAAGACCTGAGAAAAGACCTGAAGGATCAGAGTAGGTAGAACATTACATATTTCAGCACAATGCTTGAAAGTGACAACAAAAAGCAAACAAAAAAAAAGTCTGAGGAGCCCACATGTAGAGTACCCTGTCCTGCTCAAGCTCATTTTTAAAGCAGCTATTATGAAGCTGAATGGGGTAAAGCAAAGGGCAACCCACACAATTCCTACTTTTGCAGAGTCTATAGATGCAAACTTTTGCTTTACACACATATAAAAAAATTAATATCTGAGAACCCAGATTCTCCTTAACCAGGAGGAAATTGCAGGGCTGCTGAAAAACCAGCCCACCCCAAACTCCTGTACCATGTGGCAATATGGCCCTGACACCTCCTGGGCATTGAAGTCCTCCTGATTCTTTGGTAAGTACCTGTGTTCAATCTTATTCTCCCTCATTATACATTTGCTGCAAACAAATTGAAACCAGAACTTTGTAAACAGCCACGTATAATAACTGTCATTTTAAATTAAACTAGAGGTTTTCCCTCCTCTAACAATGGCCAGATGCTATAGAGGAGAGTGAAGAAATAACACCCATAACATTCAGAATAACAAGTCTAAAGGAGAAGACTCTTCTCAGCTGCAGGACATGTTTGTTTTATCCCCAAATCACAAAAATTAATGTCTTGTGTTTTTAATCTCATGCATTTTGTTCTCACTATTTATATAAATGTTCAGTCCTTTCTGAATCCTCCTGGACTTGGTTGGACTCGATTACTTCTGCCAGCAGCAAGTCTCTTCAGGTTAATTACATGCAATGTAAAATCCCTAATTTCTTTAGCCCCTTGCTTTCAAAGCCACCCTGGAGATAACATCTCCCTTCTCCACTCACTGTTTTGAAGGCTTTTCCTATATCCTCCTATTCGTTGCCAGAATGGAGCCTCAGTCCTGTGAGGATTTATTGTTAAACTTGCACATCAACCCCAGTTGCATCAAGACACAAATATAACAGTCCTCATCTTTTTGGTGTCTCCAAATCCCGTTCCACCTGTGGATCCCATTTCTAGTTCTCCTACCTTTGAGATGAGGGAACAAGCACCAGGAACAAATGAGGAGTCACTTTCCTCTCCCTAACAGTATTTTCTAAGCTTCACTTCACTCCCCCCTTCCCTGCTGTAACTTAGTATTTGAGCTTCCTTTCACAATTTTTGTTGCATGGTGGGCAAATGCTTCCACAGAACTCCGGACTAAGAAGTCCAGGTCTTCTCCCCAGATGGTTTTAATTAATTCACTTCTGGTCCTAAATTGTTTCCATGTGCTGCTGTGCCTTGCTAAGCAGCTGCTCCTTGCTGCATGTGAAGAAGATATCCTTGTGATAACACTATGAAGCCACTTAATAAATATTACCATGCAGCTCTGACAGCTAATCCATCTCCCCCGACTTTTTTTAATGGTTCAAACCCTTCAGCAGACTCAAAACCCCAGTCTTTTTGAAGTCACACTGTCCCAGAAGCACTTCTACTCCATCTCTTTCCCACCCCCCCAATGAAAGGGGAATCTCCCAAATCCAGGCCACAGCACTGAGGCTGATTTTTAATCCTACCCAAATCCTATTTTTGTGCTATGTTACATTACAACATCCAACATAGTCAGTCTGGAGAAAATCTGCAGCCATGCTTTAGAAGTTATTTGGGTGAAAGGTGCTGTAAGAAGGCATTACCACTTCACTTGGATATGTTTCTGCTTTCCTTGCAGTCCCTAAATTGACACCTATTCGTGGCATGGTGCTAAACTGAACTATAGTATTCAGGCATTAGCATGAGATCAGTTTGGTCCAAGGTTAAAGGATTTCCATAAAAAGTAAATGGATTTCCACATCCAAAACATGTAATTCCTTACTCTGCCTTTAAAACTTTATTTATTTTTTTAAAGGAAAACATTAAAACGAAACACACATCCTCATACATCAATAAAATTCTTATTCCATAAGGTGTAAAAACTTAACACAGACTTTATAGTTGAGCCCTACATGCTAGTGTACCACCCAGGAAGAATTACAAGTCACTTCTGAAGAGCTTGTATGGGCACTGAACACAGCACTTTTTGGGGTGAATCAAGGGCAAAAGTGCTTTTGAAACTGCAGGAGCAAACTGTGACACCTTCCCAGAGACAAATGCTGGTGAGATGCTCAAGCTTCAGCAATGAGGTTCCTATTCCCTTCAGGAACCATCTTCCACAGTCTCTGATACTATCTTAATGTGGTGTTAACACTAAGACATCACAAACCCTTTGCCCCTGCTTTACAAGACACTACACAGTGACTACACAAAGACAAGCAAGAGCAGGATCCACACCGAGTTAGCCTTCATCTACCTCTGTTATACAAAATAACCCCATTTTCTCCAAGGGGCTATGCCATCATCTGACTACTTTGTGCTGGCTTCTTCACACAGGTGCACCTCCTTACAGTGCTGGCTAAAGGAAATTATATATTTAAAAACCAGCAGTAGTAACAGATGCAAGTTCAAACATGCATTTACACACATTTTTAATTAGCTTTACCAAGGTTAAATTTAAATCCAAGTGTGACTCACGTACTTGAAATGCTTCAGCCTGTTCCTTAAATGAAGGCATCAAAACCCAAACAGTGAAACTAATGGTTTCTCCAGGGCTGTTCTCTGTACATCTCAGTCCAGTTCATGTGCTGCATCTCACAGGCTTTCCAATGATACATAGCCACATTCCTTGCCAACTCCTCCTTAACCCAACAAGTGACCTAGATCTAGCATTCCAAAAAAAAGTGCCAGTTCCTTTGCAGAGCAAGCAAAATTTGGGGGCTATTCCTTTCACTTATTGCTTTAAAAAGCAAGGAAGGTAACATTAAGTGATGTCAGCAGCAAGACCGTTAAGGCATTGGAATTTAGGGAGAACCTGTAGCATCCAAGTAGTACAGTTAAATAAAAACAGTCACCCTGGCTGTCAGAAGAATTCCCAGGGGAAAGCAATTACAGCACAGGATGTCATTCTAATCCTGCATGTCACAGGTAAATGCCAAGGGCAAGTTTTGTCCATGAGCATGCTGGCTGAGAGATATCCAAAATGCAGATACACACAACCAGTGCAGCAACAGAACAGCCTCCAGCAGCTTTACTCAAGAGGCTCCCTCAACTCTTGTTATTCCACTTAATGTAAGAGTCATTAGCAAGAGGTGGCCCTGCACAGCCTCAGGAAGGGAGGCTGCCCCTGTCTCTCCCTAGTTCCTCATGGCTATGCCAGGGTATCCCAGCTCTAATTCAGCCTTCCTAACACCACAGGATGAAAGCACTGCCACCCTGTCACGCTTTGGCAGCTTGGAGTGGGAGGTTTTACACTCAACTGAGGGCATAGCACTGTGCTACAAAGCCAGTCACCCTTCTAATTATGCATTTTGTATTTGGAACTGGGAAAGTAATGGACAGTAATCTTTCAGGCTTCCTTTTTAGAACTCTTAATAGGCTCAGTTTCCATTTTTGAGTGTCTGTTGCACACAGGGCCTCTATTAACCAGCTGATGACTGTATCCAAGACTGCTACTTAGGATATCCCTGGAGCCTAAACCAGGAAGTGAGGAGAAAAATAGTCCATGAGAAGTCATTAATAAGGGCTGTGAATAATAGCATGGTACTATTATGCCCATAACTGAAGGAAGGACAGGCGGGAAGAACCTACTCCAAACCAAAAGACAAGCTGAGTGAGATGCCAAAGCTTTCTTCTGGATAACTGTGTATATGTCTATAGGTAAAAATCATTCAGTTCCTTCTGAATACATTAGTTTGTGGGTCTCCAGCACCCAACAGGCATCCTCCCCCAGCAAAACCAATGTGAACACACCCCATGCTTCTTCCTTCTCCAAGGCAGCCCCTCAGAGACCCTGGAGTGGACAGTAGCACAGCTCAGTTTCTGTAGGAAGCCTGTCAGCTCCTTGGGAGCTGCTTTTCTGCTTCTGCCAAATGTACAGCCAGAACTACACCCTGGCCTTGGTCTGAGCAGTCAGGACAGGCTGAGGGAACCTGATTAAAGAGTCTGCTTTAGCCAAAAGTGACCAACACATGCTCTAAATCAGGAGACAAAACAGCAAGCTGCAGCCAGGACAATGAGCGGCCAAGCCATTGCCTGCTGCTTCCACAGGAAACTACACTCAAGCAGAACATCTGGGATCTAAGGGTAAGATGAAAAAGGAATCACAGAGCTGGCTCCGAAGGACATGTGGGAGGGCAGGAGCAGGCTCAGAGAAAATCTGAGGTTTTGCTTCTTGCTAAATGTTGATCATTCCAGGAACCACTTAAATCTCAACCCATAGTTAGGAGGTCTGTGCTGGAAAGAAAGAAATCCAGACTAAAACTTCTTTTTTAACATATTGATCAAGTCAGAGAGATGGTTGTGTCCCAGGTCCCAACTGGGATACAGATTACTCAGCCACAAGTTTTTGCAATGTTTTTCTGCCTGAACTCTCCAGCACAAGCTTCCTGCCAATGTATGTGACTGTGGAAGCGTTTAGAAGCCAAATTTGTGCTCACATGCAGTTTTCAGTGCAAGGCAATCACTCGCAATAAATAAATTTTAAAAATTAAAATAAGCAAAATTTTATACAATTAAAAAAATTTTAAAACACCACAAAATTCCCAGAAAAGGTAATTATCAAATAATAGCAGTGCTAAGAAAATGCACAAATATTAAGTGATTGATTTGCTACTTTTCAGCTTTTCCCTCTTTTAGCATTTTAAGGTACTGAAAAGCACCCTTCTAACAGCAGGTCATTGACAAATTTGGAAGAACATGTTCTGCTATACACCTAACATTGTAATATTAAAGACACTTTAAGACAAGCTATATTTTTCATCCATCTCTGCCTGAACAAACCCCAGAGCCAGAAGTTCAGCTGTAGCCAAAAAGAGAAGGCAAAAAGTAGAAACCAAGTTTCTAAAATCTCCTCTAGATGTATAATCCATGCCTAACGAAGCCAGGCAGCCTGGCCATAAGTGAGCAAAGCCTTTATCTATTATCTGGATATTTAAGACTCAAAGGAAGAGGAGTCTGTGTCACCCATCAGTAAAGCAAGGAACTTCATGGTGAGGATGTATTCTGAAAGCTCAGCAATGGTTTCAGGTGTGGAGATTTAGCACTGAGGCTCGGGCAACTCCAGTTCCTGGCTGCATTTCCTGTGACCTGCCCCACTAAATACACATTGTAGGTCTCTTCCTCGCTCCTTCCCAGATAAAGGACTGATAGGAAAGACATTTGCAGGTATTCAGGAGCCCCTCTGGTCTGAGAGGCTCATTCCTCACCATTCTCTCCTCTCCCAGGGCTGGACAGCAGTGGTCCATCCCTCCTTAACTCCTGGAGGGGGGAGATAAAGCACTCCAGCTGCTTAACAAGGAGCTCGACAATAGTCATTTCACAGCATTTAAAAACCTCGTTTGCTTTTATTTTAGTAATCTTGTCCACGTGCCCACACAACCGTGCCTCTATTCTTCCTGCACCACTCTTCCCCCTTTCCCAGTTCCCCCCATCTCTCCAGGTCTTCTCTACCGCTGCTTTTTCCCTTCTCCTCAACTGTTTACTGTTTCCATAGATCAGCAGCTGGAGTTCACCTCCCCAACCATTCCCACTATTAGCATATTGCTCCTGGCCACAGAAATTCAGGTATCTAGCAGCTGGTCTACTTTTACATCCACTGTTTGGCTGTTCTTACCTACCTCTGGCTACAGTATGACTGTTTCATTTCACGGGTACCTGGCTGTCAGTTCAAGATCAAACTCGATCCCCCCAACATTTGTCTCTTATGCTTTGGTGTCTCTTCCTCTCGGACAACAGCACCATCCTCTTTGACATCCAGCCTCCTTACAGGCTGCATTCACATCCTCAGAGGGAAGCTGAATCCCATTTTTCAGGCTCTTTCTGAAAATAAAGTTCTAAAACACAACCTTTTCTTTCTACCCACATCATTCAAATGCATTGCTGTGATCCCAGACCTTCCCTTCCAGTTACCAATATGCCTTTTTCTCTAGCCTGACATAATGCCAAACTGGTGATGATTGTCCACCCCAAATCCTCCTCATCCCCTCTTCTCAGTGTGTTCCATCCATATGTACAAATCTCTACCTCTCCATCCTTTTCTCTCACGAAGATGTCAGGCCATGTATCTCAGCTTCCATGGTTTTTGTAGCTTGTTCCTCTTTCTCCAGGATCCTGGAGACACCAAAACCCACTTTGTTGTTGTTTTTTTTTTAATGCACTCATGCTTTCTCTGATTGAATCCATTGTGTTTGGGAGGGATTCTCTCTCAGTATCTCTAGATAGTTACACTTGACTTTTGAGGTTTTGATACCAATCATCAGCTAAGACATATGTACAGACAATCTTCTTTAAATATCACCTCTGCACATTCTTTTAAGTCAAAACAGTGCTTTTGTGCAGCATCTCTCACAATACTGAGCTCCCACTAGAGCTTTTAATATTCCCTAATACTCTAATGCTTAAAGCCTTAAGCTTCACTAAATATTTAGTGACTAAGTATGTGGTGACAAAAGCAGTGGCTATTATTAGCATCCTTTGATGTCTAATATTAAATTTAAAGCTAAGAAATTCAGTGATTATCCAAAAGCTTCACACTTCTGAAATTTCTGCTGATGCCTGCTTAAGTTGCAGCCTGTTTCTCTTTTACTTTTGTTAGTTGTAGAAGTTTGAAAACACAAGAAAGACATTTCTGTATTTCAGTAGGCAAGCGTTTATGGTGCTTTAGTTGGAATCTTATGATTGGCCTTTAAACACTCCATTCTCTCATTACAGGGCCACCCATACAGTGATCCTGGATGGGCTCTTAGGATGGAGAATTTTAAGGAAAGTTTATTAGACTTGAGCTGCCACAACAAACCAGAAGAAGCTCAGTGCCTCAGAAGGGGTCATATTGCTAAGGACACAAACTGACACTGAGAAGTTTTTTAAAAAGTAAATCCAGGCATGCATATGATCGATAAGAGTGTTACTGTGTTTGTTACTGTGAAGGCTCAATATTGCTGATGTACAAATAGGTTGTTGACCTTGAGTCCTCAACCTAAGCATGACTTGGAGCATCATCAAAACAATTAAGACCAACAATGCTAAATCCAACACCTTGTTAATTTAGCACTAATGAGTTTCAAAGCATAGAAAAAAATTATAAACCCTTATAAACTCCAGATTAAAAGAAAAATAGTCACCTGATGACAGTTCTAAAAGAGACAATTTGGTTTTTCAAAGCCAAACTGCTGGGGGCAGGGATGGCTCTTCATAAATAATGCTCTGGGTTAGAGGCTATTTATTGATTTCAGGACCACAAAAAAAGCCATTAATAAAACAAGATCACAAGAAGAGCTTAAAATACTTTATGTTCTGAACAGCTTAAGGGAAACAAACAGCCCATATGTTCCAAAATATTTTTAAATAAAATACGTAAGATTTGGGTTTTTTCCTCATGAAAGAGGCCAGACTGGAAGCCAAAGTCACAGATTTATGTCCGAACAGGTGTGGATTTCTGATACATTGTCTCCTTCCCCACAAACATTCTGACCTGAAAGAACCAACAACAGCCTCAGGAACCTGACAGTCACTGCCCTGACCTTGCAGTCCCTCGTCCTCCTCATGGGATGGGCAGCATCAGCTGTGGGGATGGCTGCAGGAACACACACACTCCCATCCTTTGAAAACACAACCAAGGCCTGGCAAACTCCTGTTACAAGGAACAACACAACCCAAGCAGGAAAAAAACTCTGCTTTTCTAAACTATGTTTATGGGACACAGACAAGTTCAAAATGATCTTCACCTCTTACACAAAACCAGCCAGGAAAGTTGCAGGAGCTCAAATATACTTGGTAGTATTTTTCCTGGTGAAAACAGGAGGCAGAAATGGGAAATCTGCCACACAAAGGAAGCAGATTTGAAATTATCTGTTCTGATTAGTACTCTGTACTTCTTGGAAACATGGGAAGGGGAGACCCTAAGCACTATCTGCATGCAGGACAGAATTTGCTTATTTTTCCCAACTCTGGTTTCAGCTTTGCTGTATTGCTTCATGTCACAGCAGCTTCACAAGAAAATAATGGGATATAAATCCCAGGGCAGTTTTAAAAGTCTTTAAAATACCAACATGGATACTACATCAAGCCAACTTCTTATATTACTGCCTTTAATCCCAAAGGAAAAAAAAATAAACATAACAAAACACTCTGAAAGTTATAGGCATCTCTTGCAGACCTGGCCCCAAGTGCCACAGCTGTACTGATTCCAATGAAGTGAGGAAACTTTTTATCAGCTGGGGACTTGGCCTGATAAAGGTGAAGGCACTCAGCAGCATGTCAAATCAACTGTGTGCATTTAAGCTCATTTTACTTACCACTAAAGCCTTTGTGCTTTGAAAAACAGTACAGAGCTGTGTTTCTTGCAGACATGCAATTAATTTCTCATCTGGCTAAGAAAGCAATACAGAAATAAGACCCAAACCAATATTCCCTTAAGTTCAGAGGAAGTTCTGCTGACTTTGAGGGACCTTCACCAGTCAAAATAACATAACTATTTGTTTGGAGACCTGAGATAGGTTCCTAACAGCAGAAATGAGCAATAGTCCAGTCTGAAATAACTGTTAAATGTTTAGCTCCTCGGGCCATAAGCTAAGATCCTTATTTCTGCACCAAGAATCACCTGATACATGGCCACAGCTGATCAAATTGTTTTTACAGGTCAAGGAAAGAGGAAGAGTCAACACAAGGAGAGTGTTATTTCAGATGACCCAAGCAGACTGGTTCAGTGTTTGGGTGTTTTTTTTCCTCATGAGAGCAGTCAGTGCTAAAAGTTAATATTGTAACAATTCCTGAGGAATTCCGCTCCCTGGAGACTGCTCCGAAGTCCAGGAGCAGCCCTCCCCAATGGCCCGGGGCTGGCCTCACTTACCCCCAGCCACCTCGCTCCTTTGTTGGCCGCCTGCTGAATCTGCACTTTTTTAAGGGTGACATTGTAGACAGCTCCGTCTTCTACCTCTTCACCCCCATCCTGAAATGTGGTCTGCCAGGAAAAGGAGAAAGAAAAATAAGATGAAAAGGAACGCTTTCCCCTTTCTGCTGACCACAATCTATCCCAGGTGCTCTGCTGCTCCAGGCAGAGCAGAGGAGATGGGCAGCACAAAGTAAACACAGCAATCAAAGCAATCCAGGATACCCTTAGGTTGAGGGGACACTGGGGATATTCTTGGCAAGCTGTCCTTTCCTGTGGTATCGAGGTACCCTGACTTTCCATTTAACTGTTTTTCCCAGACTAGCACATATTTTACATAGTTGCATAAAGTCTTCTAAGGAAAGAGTTTGGTTTTGATTAGCACTCGCCTCTTCACTCTCCCCTTTTCTGCAGCAATTAATCTCTTTGGCCTTTCATTTAGGGAAGGATTCGCACTTTTAAAACTGCTGAATTACTTCGGCAGACAGCCTTGACTCTTTGAAGCTACAGAGCATTTAAAACACAGCGACATTTTAATTCTCTTGAGAAGGAGTGCTCTGAAGCGCTTGTGATTTGCTCTTCCAAAAACCTATTATTTCAAGAACAAGAGAAAAAAAACCAAGCAGCTTTACAGCCAGGAGGAGAGGGGAAAAGAAGAGCAGTTAAAACTGCTAAATAAAAAGCCGAGCATAATAAAGCAGAGTGCAATGTCTCCCTAACTTGCAGCGAACGTGTGATATAGGGACTCTGCTCGGAACCGGGCACGGCATCGCCGGGCACAGCACATCCCGGTACAGGGATCGCTGGGCACGGCATCGGCCGGACACGACACCGCTGGCACCGGGCACAGCATCGCCGGGCACGGCACGGCTGGCACTGAGCCTGGCCGGGCAGCGGGACCCGCGGCGGGGCAGGG
>WEIU01019854.1:0-19634 GCA_013389925.1 Aegithalos caudatus | reverse complement strand
TGCCGGCAGTGCCTGTGCTGCCCCGGCAGTCCCCGCTCGGCGCCGCGGGCCGGCCCGTCCGCCTCCCCGGGAAGCGCCTCCTCCTCATCTCCTTCCCTTCCCCTCCTTCCCTTCCCTCCCTTCTCTCCTCTGCCGGAGCCCCGGCAGGGCGGGGGGGAGCAGGGGCGGCCGCGGGTCAGGTGTTCGGGTTGCCGTAAGGAAGGAATTTTAAGCTATCCTTAACTTTAAAAACTTCTCCCAGTTGGGAAGTGAGGAGATGAAACTTTTAGTAAGCCCGGCAATCACTGACACTGTCCTCACTTTTATTCTGTATGCTAACAAGCCCCCATGAGCCACGAGCATCTCTGTGGATCTCCAGCTGTAGGCACCTGCGTGCTGACACAGCAGTCCCGACACCCTAAAAACCCCGCTAACTTCACTGCCTCCTGAGCTGTCTTCAGTTACCTGCTTTTTAGGACTTAAAATAGGGATGATTCAAGCGCACAAATTCCCGTGCAAGGCAATGAAAGTGCTAAGAATTGAAACAGAGCTCAGGCCTCCCAAAGCCCCACGCTAACCCCCAGCACGTTCCTGTTTTTATTTTCACCAGTGTTGTACCGATGAGCTGAGGAGCTTTGCAAGCTCGATGGCTGTCAGCACTTTTAACACGAGGAACCACACGGAAGCAAGGAACATTATTTTCAGCTACGAAACCAAGACTGAGCTGTGTGGTCGCAGGTGCCCTGATCTCATCATATGCCGGGCTGTGCTCTTAGTTTACATGTGTGATCTGAAATAAACAGACATCAATAACCTGACTCAAGTGTACCGCACCTACAAATCCAAGTGTAGATTTCACAGATTTCCTGTGGTTCTCCTGTAAAACTGCAAAGAGCATTTTGAAGGCTTTAGAATTTGCAAACCGCTCTTCCACATCGTAATTTTAATGTGCAGAAAGCAGAGTGTGCATTGAATCCCTTGTGGCCAGCCCAGCAGGTGTGTGAGCACCTGCAGAGCAAATTGCCATTGAACAGGACCAACATACCAGCATATGCAAATGCCTATCCAGCCACAAGAAATACACCAAAGCCAAAAAATTACTCTGAAATAAAAGCCTTTTTAGTGTGATGATGTCCTGGTGCCACACTACATGCACTAGCATCGCTTTGGATGGCAGTCACAAAGCAATGGCACTTATTTCTATTTCTTTACTAAAAAAAATGGCAGTGAGTTAACAGTGAGAAGAAGCTCTTGTATTTGATTCAATTTCGCTTCTCTTGAATCACATGTTTCAGACTGGATCCTTACAGAACACCTTATGGACAGACCAGCTCAGGACTTTTCATTCAGGGCAGAGCACAAGCCCTCTCAGAAATTATGTTCCTGAATCCTCTTGGCCACTGACAAGTGACAGAGAGAAGCTCCATTGGGAAGGAGCAGCAGATGAGCTCGTACAGTTTAGCAAACAGCAGAAAGTTACCATTTTCATTCATTGGATTTGCCACTAGTCTTGCACAGAGTTAGATTTTCTTCATTGATTATTTTTAGGGAGATACAGTGCCTGGACTTCAGAACCATTGAATTGTTTAGACTGGAAACAATCTCTGAGATCACTGAGTCCAATCATGTCACAGTGAAAGGTTACAGAAAGGGCAGTAATCAGACATTCTATTGATAACTGTCTGCCTTAGGAAAAGTATATTTCAAGGGCCCTAAAAATCTGCTTTATATATGCAAACATTTATTATTTAATACTGGAAAAGAGGAAAAGCCTATGTAACACTTAGTTACATTTAAAATCCATTATATAGTGTACAACCATTTATTTGAGACCAAGAGACAGAGTTTGAATGCACAGGAAAACATGACAACCAACCAGGCTCTGATTAATCTAAAAGATGTTCTGTAAAGATGTAAGGACAGAAGGAAGCCTGAAAATGAGGAAGAAGCATCTACAACTCAGTAGAACTGCTGGTTTGCACTTTTAGCAGAATTTAATCACAAAACTGATCTACACCAATGAACTATGTGGTCAACACCGAGTTAAACATTTGGTTCTTTCCAAATCACGTTCACATGCAATAACATTCCTGCCATAATCAAGCCCTATGCCTGCCCTTTTTACCAAGCAGAATTGTTCCTCTAATACATCTGAGCACTCATTCCCTCCCACTCGCAACAAGAGAGGAGCACAAATCCACTTGTGAATTCAACTTTACACCTCTCACGGTGAAGTCTCCAGAGGTCTGGAAAGCTCTCAGTCTGCAGAGCATTGACCACTTAGAGCCCAACAAGAACTGGCTGACTGTCCACAGAGAAATAAGGTCGTGGCAGAGTGATGATTTTCCCTGGGTTTCAGCTGTTGCTACAGCTGGCATGCAGACGCCTGCGCGGGAAGACAAAACACAAGATCTATAAAGCAGCTGGAAATAAAGAACAGCTCATCTGACTGCCCCTGCTCAGGGCCTGACAGGAGGAGTGGAGGAAACACAAGTCAGAGATACCCGAATATGGAAAATATTTGGGAGAGCAAAGGAAAAGGACAAAGCAACAAGGTGATGTAAGAGTGATCCCTGACAGCTTCTCCAGGAGAGAAAGAAATCACACAGCCTAAAAGGACAAAGCCATGTATCTGAGGTGTGCATGCAGCTCACCTTCACTGGGCAAGGATGTTCCCTGGGAGATGGGAAAAAAAAACACACCACTTTTTTTTGTGGGTTTTGTTTTGTTTGGTTGGTTTGGTTTGTTGCTGTTTTTTGGGGGTTGTTTGTTTGTTTGTTTTTAATAGGAAATACACTCCTTGCATTCCACAACCATAAGTTAAGCCATGGTTTCAAGAAGGTGCTTTCAATGGCAGTGCCAGCTCAAGCCATTTCCACTCCTTGGTGCTTGAGTAGGCTGGGAGCCAGAACTGGTTGTGTGCTGGTTATGCAAGACACTTCCTAGTAACCGTGCCTTTGTAGTCAACATTTTTATAGTATTACCTTTTTCTCCAAAGCAATGCCACCTCAAGGGCATTACCTAACTGTTAATTGAAAAAGAAAATTCCATTAGACGCTCTGTTCATTCCATAGGAAATACAAGAATCCATCATATAGAATAAGCCTGTCCAAAGAGACACCCCTGCAATGGATGATGCCTTTGAAGTGAGTGTCTACAAAAGAAAATAAACATTGTTTCTATTAAGACTATCTCATTGTTATTAATTTGGTTTCTTTAAACCTTACTTAATTTTTGCTTTCTGTTTATGTCATGTGCTCTCAATTTGATAACTAACAGGTGCAGTGGCCTACAGTTCCGGAGACTGAGACTTAAAAAAAAGTAATCATATGCAGGTGAACCACAAAAGCTAAATAATGCAGGCACTACAGAAATCCAAACACAAATCAGTTTTATGTTGTGTTTCTTTGAGAGCCCACTCTGACATGTAGCTCAGTTGCAGAGAGCTCTTCACTATAGAGATTCACTAGGAGTGTCTTCACTACAGGAGATTCACCTAGGAGTGTTCCTTACATTGTGCACACCCAAATTCCAGCTTCCCACTCCATTGCACAATTAGTTTGTCATGGGCTGCTTTAGAGCTGCTTAATATTCTGCAATCTCTTGAAGGTCCTTTATGGCACAAAGCACCTCACAGGCACATACCTCACATTTCCATCAGCAGGGGCAATGCTTTGCACGTGCTGCAAGCTGATGTAAAAGGGAGCAGAGGTGAGCCAGGTCTTCCATCTGCCTCATCTGGGATTAATAAACTTGGTTATATATATTCTTTAAATGACTGAGATGCACTGTCATTACACATCAGCCAGTCAGAAAAGTTGTTAGAATCAAACATTGAATTTCAATTACAAACTACTAACTAATCAAAGTGAACAAAATGCTACATTACACACTGTATGTCTGCTTTTTGACTGTCTGCAACCTCTGCAAGCCTCACTCCTGTGCAAAAGGGAAAGCACTTCTCCCCCCTCACTCTGAAAGATGTGACAATGCAATTGCAGCTCAGTGAAGAACCAGACACACAAGTCCATCATAATCTGTCTTCCTGGACACCAGAACTAAACAGAAGCCTTCAAGAATTTGCAAATATTAACCAGCTTCATTGTAAAATGCCAGAGGAAATGCATCAGAGCTCCCATACATAAAACTAAATTAATGATTCATAAGGCTGCATAATTAACTATGCTAAGTCAAAAAATTATGTAGTTAAGGAAGCACATCCAGCCATCCCTGGCCCTCTGATTTCACATGTGATTGCAATTAGATAGGCATGCACTGTTTCACAGGCTGTGCTGTCCAAAGGGACATAATCTCAGCTCTGGGGGGCATATCTCCTTCAGGAACAGCAAGTCCCTGGACTCCCATTGGGAAAGGCTTCAAAGCAATCCTGCGTGTAAGACCAGGGGCACATTGCTGGGAAAGTGCACCCCTCCCTCCTATGTCATGGGGAGGAACAACAGAGTGTTGTACTCCCTGAGCCCCTGCCTCCAGAGGAGTGCAAGTACTGCTTGTGTGCCTCAGAGTCTGGGCTTAGCCCTATCCCTGCTCACCCACACCTTATCCCTACTCACTCTCTGGGCTCCTTGGGAATGACCTGCAGGAGCAGAGACTGCAGGTCCTAGAACTCAACTTTCAATTGCATGGATCACAAAACACCCAGAAACTTTTTGTAAACCCTAAGTGCTTTGAGAGCTCTTCTGTTCCCGTTCCATGCCCACGTGACCCTGCAGCTTCAGAGTAATATCTTTCTCTAATTTTGTGCTGCAGACCTCCTCAGTTGCTCACAGTAAATCCTCTCTGCTGCACATTTCAGCAGCTTTGAAGGAAGAAACAACACCCTGGAGTGCATGCTGAGAACATTGTTTTCTGAGGCTCACAACTCAGTCAAATCAAAGCCAAAACTAAGGCACTTCATAGTTATGGCTATTTCAATGCCAGATTTTAGCCCACAGGCCTCAGCTACTCACACTGCAGAGCTGTTCAAAAGGAGGCAGCAAAAATTCTTAAGGAGGGGAAAAATAGTTTTCCACTCTCCTCATATTCACACATGGATGAAATGTTTTTGCTCAAACTTTCCAAAAAGTTCACTTTTGAGCAGAGGCCAAGGGCCCTATTTGAACAATTTTAAAACTCTCTGCAAAGAATAAATACTTTAATCATATAAAAAGGCACTGCTCAATTACAAATTTGACTGTGGGTAACTCTCCTCAATTCCATTGTCATGGGACCCGAATCTACCTCAGTGCTTACGCAGAACTAATAAAAATTATCCCTGCCTTCTCCAACAAAAAGTTATGGAAGACTGAGAACAGAAGGCTGATATATCCACCAAGTATTTCATCTGTACAAGAACACAACACTGCTGTAACAGAACACAGTAAAATGCCTAAGCCAAAATCTTCATGTCACATATAAAATAAATCAAATGGCTCTCATATTGTTACTGAAAAGATTGTCTTCTCTGTGTTTTAGATCTCTTTTTCTGCATCTAAGTCACATTTAATAGGTAAATTGGCCATTGCACAAACATGTATTGGGTTGATTTAGCACAATGCTTGATTTTCCCTCATTGCTCTCTTATCTCCATACACAGGCTGATTCTCCATAAGAAGCTTCTTATTTTCAATACATTTACAAATTTGTCATTTATATTATTGGCTAGTTAGTACTCAATCCTCCCCCTCATTCCCAAATTACTTGCCATGGTTCCTGTTCTTTTCGAGCAAGCTTTGGTTTCCAGAATAAGAAATTTAACTATTTGATTAAATGGTTTCTCAAAACTTCCCTTCTGCCCTGTTTCATTTTGCTTTGATTACTGATATACTGCACATATGCCTTTTATGGCCCTGTTACTGTATGTTTAAACAGGATAAATCTCTGTTGGCTATAAGGATCCTCATCTCCTAATTCTGGCACAGAGTATTTTTCATTTTTCCTCTTAAAAGAGAAATATTTCCTTCCCTAGAAGCCTGTATCACTCCAGTATCCTTTAATCCAAGCACTCTCCAGAAGACTCTGGGCTTATTAATTATATTGGAGTGTCTGTTATTTAGGATACTAGGAATACTTCCCCTTCTGTCTGGGGCCCCCTGTCCCTCTGAGCAGACCTTTGCCAGTGAGCTCTGCATTTATATCTAACTAGTTCAGAGCCCAAGGACTTTGTCCCTCCCACCCATTGGGTTATAATCAGATGGCAGCATGTCTTAGGTTTGACTCACTCCCTTCATGCACACTTTTAATGTCCACAATGGGTAAATGAAGAGTTTGAATTTAAATGATGTTCCTACAGAAATCCTAGTGCTTGCATTTTCTTGACCTCTAAGATTAAAATAACAGGGATAAATTATTAATAAATCCTTGTATTCTTATCATAGTTTATGTTATTTGCTTTTTTAGTCTAAATGATCCATATTTAGATTAAGAACTATGTGTCTCCCCCCCCGCCCCCGCCCTTTACTGTGGGACATGTTTCAGGATACTCAGAAGTTCCTAGACCCTGATTTAAGGAGCCTTCTGAATGCTTGTCATATCAAAGAGATCTTCTGGATGCTGCTGATGGTTGCACACCATGGACAATTTTCTCAGCCAGATCTAAAACAAAGTCTTGCAAGCTTTTTATCAACCCAAATTTTTTTCCCAGCACTCAGGCAACAGTAACTCAGAGTTGTCATAATGTTTTCTCCTCTTCATTGGGCTAAAAGGGAAATAATTGAAGGGGAGCAACAATTCATCTCATCTACCAGTCTCTTGATTTTTTTAATGCTACATTCATTTTGACTTCACCAAATCCTACAAAGATTTTATAACCCTTCCACAAACCCCAGGAGACCCTATTAAATCAGACTCCTATTAAATCAGAAGGCTCCTCCACAGCTTCCTTTTGAGCAGGGAGGTGCCACAAACAAGTGAATTGTAAACAAATATGCAACAGATAACTCTAGAAATAGATATAGTGGTCCCTCTGCAACTACATAATGTTTTTTCATCATACATACTCCTCAAACAATTAAAATTTTGGGGCTTTATTAACTACTGCAGCCTTGAACACAGGAATCTCTAAATTAGAAATCATATCTTTTGAGTGCAGTGCAATAAAATCCAGATTGGGGAGACTGGGGTTTGAGAGTTTTGAGTTACTTTTTTCTTTGACTGGTTTTACCTCCTCCATGTCTAAAATATCTTACAGTCACATACAACAGTCTGTACAACAGTGGCTTGCCCCCTTCAGCTTCCACGGATCTTCCTCAGGGGAGTTATTCTTTCATCATCTAAAAACTCTCCAGCAAGTTCCATTCTTGGAGAAGAAATTCTGTAACTGTTTGAAAATAAGACAAAGGCTGTTTTGAATTGCAGAGAGCAACACATTTACTTCTAATGTCCATTATGTTCTCTCTCTTGTGAAACACAACAATTGAGTAAAGTCACAACACAGATAAGGAAGAGGCTCAGTCATGTCCATCAGAAGCTGTGCCAGCCACACACACAATGGCACTCTAATAAATGAGTGCTAAACATGTTTCTGGAACTGGCCTATTTTGCTTGGGGAGGCAAAAAATGCTTTTATCAGCATAAGTCAGCTCCCCTTTTTTTCCCTTTCTGCTGCTGTGACTCATCTTCTACCTACTGCAGACTCTGAGCTTCCCAAAGCTCAGATTCCTACCCACCAGATCAGTAAGAATGCAGCATTAAGACTTGCTTTTTCATTCACTTATTTAATACTGCCTTTTAAGACTCCTCAAAACTCAGTCTCACTTTTTGACTCTCCTTATTTTCTTTTAGAAGTTTTTCATCTCTACTGGTGCTCCTTCTCACAGATCAATGCCTACCAGAAGCTCCCCAAGGATAAAGGCTTTGTCTTTTTTGTACACTATACCCTTGGTAACCCATTTAAAAATGATACACCCCGTTTTGAGATGCATCTTTATCCTGATGCCAGAAATGCAGCCGTACTTCAACAACAAGCAATATTTCCTTTACTAACAGATGTTTAAAAAATGCACAGCCCTTTTGGAGGCATATCACTAGTGATCTAAAAATACTTGCTTTTGTTGGTATTTACCTTCAGACTTTGCCCTACATCCTTTCCATTGTTTATTCTACCTCTGTTTAGCCTTTTGATTTTCATGCCATGCTCTGAGCCAGACTTCTGCCCACTTTCAGATATTCCAGGACAGGGCACAAACCCTCTCTGTTGCAGTGCAAGGACAGATTTTACAATGGATTCCCCAAGTCCAACATCCAATACTGCTGCCACTGGTGCCACTGGGATGTAGGGTAATAGAGCACAATTCACTTGAAAAAAGGATCAACACCTATTAAAAATGCTGTGAATTTTTGGGAGCAGCACAGTCCAGCTAAAAAGAAATCCCTCCTTCTACTTGGCTGCTGCTGTCATACATCTGTCACTTCCTTGAAATGCTGCTGGTGACTTCAGCAGATTCACTTGCAAGGGAAAGGTGACAGGATTAGATCCACAGGCTGTAAACATTTCCCTCTGGGATCACCTGGCTTTATTATTATTGGCACACTGTGCTCAGGCAGCAAAGACATTAATTTAAGGATACTCTTTTCTATTTCCAGCTCTATTACATCTATTTTTGTTTGAACTTATTTAAAGACAACATTATCAACCCAGGAACAAAAGACAGGAAGGAGATGGAAGCCCACAATGCCCTAGACAATGACAGGAAACAACCTGTGTTTTGACAGTTCCCCCAGTTCTCTTCCAGATGATTTTACCAAAGAATTAGACAAAGTCCAAAAAGCAAAATAAAACCCAAAACCCTGTGAAGAGGAAATCCTCTTGTATAGGTGCTAAGAGAGTGGAAAATTTCAGAGAAAATTCAGGTCTAGCATCTAGCCTACTGAAAACCTACTTAGCAAACTCAAACCCTATCCATTGTATTGGGATGACATATTTGTGTTTCTAAGGTTTTACAGAAAGACTTCCTCAACAAAACCCAAGACCTTAAAAACTGGCAAAAGTTGAACACTGTTAATGCAAAATTGTAACAAAAGTTGGCACAGAAGCCACTGTTTTATCCCGTGGAGATCACCTGGAAACACAGAAATAAACAGGATGGAAGAGCCTCTTTTCAGGGGCATTTTATAAACAGCAAATTAATTGTGCAATATGTTACTATGCTCAGGGAGATGAGCTGGAATGTGAACAAAACCTAGAGTAGATAATTATAACATATGCATTAAAAACCATTAAACCACACACCAAAAAGCCAAAGGAATATTAAATTCTTTCACTTTAGTTATAAGATGAACGTTGAGAGATCTATGGAGGAACATTTCTGGTAAAGTTACTCGGTACTTGTCCACAACTGAATTGTCAGGACATACACATGCAATAGATAGGCAATTTTTCAATCCTGGTGTACCCACAACTGCCTTCTGCATTACAGGGATTTTGCAACATCCTCAAAAAAAAATGAGCTTAAACATAGAATCTTTCATCCACAAAAGAGTTCTGACCTGAAGCCACCTTGCTAGAGAGGCCTATTCAAACTGCAAGGTGAGTCTTTGGTAATAGTGCCAGCAAGAACACAAGAAAGCGTAAAATATTACAAAACAATACAAAAGTACAAATAAAGTGGTCACCAGTGCACTGAGGAATGGAGTGAATCACCCAGTGCATTCCCCATCCACCATGAGGCAGCATCAGGTCCCAGTATGTTTTAGTTATTACAGATTTATCCTGGATTAAACCTGCAACAAGAAGTGAGATGGCTCCATATCATCCTGTTCCCCCAAATATGTGTCAATTGCTCTTTATGGATTGTTTTCTGAACCTGTCCTTTGCAAAGCAAAAAGAAAGCAAAGAAGCCACAACCTTATCTTTTTTTTTTAAAGAAAAAATTGAGAATTTAAGCTCCAGCCGCACAAGCAGCCAGCCGTGCATTCATCACCACAACGTGGCATGATGTGTCACTTGAGAATTTGGCACCCACTTAAGAAAAGGAATTCTGCTTATTTTTGTTCCACTGGCTAGTCCAAAACCAAGTGCAAAGTTGCATAATCCCTCCAATTCTGTTGGAGAAACAACAGTCAGAACCAAGATCCATGGAAGAGGGAAGGGAAAAAAAAATCCCAGCCCTCTTTTCTGCATAAGATGTTATAAATGAAGAAGCAAGAGTTCTGCAGAGAAAGCACTGCTCTTACTCTCCCAGGCAGGCTTCTTGCTCTTCCAAGTGGACTCCAGACTTCATGTATTTCTTTCCCTCTCTCCCTTCCTCCCCCAACCCTTGATGACAGTATTTGGCAGGAACTCCTAATTAAAAAAACCCCAAACCAGACTGCCTTTGTGCTACCCCAGCAAACCTCTCTGGGGAAATGATGTTCTTTGCTCAGCAATTCCTGTTCAGTTCAGAATGCCAGCACGAGGAAAGCAGCTGGAGTGACTTCCTATTCTCCATTCAGGCCTGGCAGCCTCAGAACAAAGCCTTACAAAAAGAGGCTGAAACCAACAGAGAGTCACTGACAAAGGAATGCACAAGGACTCTGGTAAGATGTTATTTCCAGCCCTCTCACAACAACACAGGACTCAGTAACAACTTGAACCACCAGAGGCCTGGAAAAGCCAGTGGATGGTTTTGGATAATTCTGTGGCTGCAATCCCAACAGCTACCATGCAGACACCTAAGTATATAGTCCAGTTTAATCTGAATTACCAAGAGGTTTACTGCAAATCCCTTTCCACAAGCAATTCTAACAATGAAGCTATCACCACATCCCCCAAGCCTTCAAGATTATTTTGATGGACATTACCTTTTTTTTTCCTGAGAAACATGTCTGTTTATAAGTGCATGGACAGCCAAAGTTTGATCCAAGGATTATTACAGCCAGTAAATCCTCCTATTCTCAATCAGACCACTCCTTGAGATTTAATTTGAAAATCCATATATTACTTGCTAATTTCCTTACAATTAAATACCAAAATCCAAAGCATCTGAGATCATAGCTGAGTTCTGGAAGAGACCCAAGAGTTAAATCTCCAGGGAAGTCAAGGCAAGGCTGATAATTGAGTTCAGACAAGGATATATATTTGAGTTTTTATGACAGTGATACTGGATAACACTCCAGCCTTGCATTTTCCCCTTTTTTTCAGCTTTACTCATATCTTTTAAGAAAAGGTGACCTTTTTACTTGCCTCTCATCACTAATCAGATCTAGATAACACTAACCCTCACAACAGCCAGGCTACTGAAGGTTTACTGAGGGGGGAAGGACATGAGGAGGGAATAGTGTTGCTCCTCCAAGGCAATTTAACTCCAGTTTGAAGGTCTGGCCTTTTCCTGAGGCTGTGTCACACACTCACCGATTGCATCTCCCTAACAGGATGGGTCCCCTTCCTCCTCTTCCACCTCCTTCTCTTTAATCACCATGGATTTCCTTCCCTGTAACCTTGTTGCCAGCTCTCAGCCTACTCCCTGGAAAAATGACAGATTCCTCTGGTTCAATCTACAGTTGAAGGATGAGGAACACAGTTCC
Source organism: Aegithalos caudatus (assembly GCA_013389925.1). Classification (NCBI taxonomy): domain Eukaryota; kingdom Metazoa; phylum Chordata; class Aves; order Passeriformes; family Aegithalidae; genus Aegithalos; species Aegithalos caudatus. The sequence goes on along the minus strand of WEIU01019854.1, from coordinate 8,156 downwards.
CCCAACAGTATTTAGACAAGAAAGATAGAAAAAATATTCTAAAGGAATATTCAAGTCATTAAATGTGGATTAACATAAAAATACATTAAAAGAATGCCCTGTATGTAACATAGAGGACATTAATGAACTTGTTCCTACATGTTTAATCAAAAGTCTTACGAAAATATGTGTATCATGTCCATGTTATGACTGGTTCCAGGAGCAGCCCTCTCCTAGAACAATCCTATGGCAGCAAATCCTCTGCCTGTGCTAACCTGCCCTCTCTAATCTTTCTCCCACAAGAACAGAATACACCACCCAGATTAAACACAGATATTAAACAGGTATGCTAAAAAAAGACACTCCACAGCAAAACTTAATTAGTTTCCAGGGGAGGGAGACACCAGGGAGTACTGAATCCCTTCTCAGGACATTATTGTGCTTATTGTGCTGCAGGAAAAGTATTTTATCTTGGTCACTATTTTGCCTTTTTCTGCTCAATTATTTGAGGTACTGTTTTACAGTCTCCTTTGATATAGGTATTCAGGCAAGCAACAGTGCAGAGTGGGGAGAAGGGTATCTTCAAAAATGTTTAATGAAGACCAAAAGGGAATTTTTCAAACTTGTCATGTTTTCACTGCAAATAAAGGTGCCATTACAGCTGAGAAAGGACACAATGATAGCTCAAAAGGCCATTATGACTCTCAAATAATGGATTATGAACATATTTTTGTTTTAGTCCTCCATCTTTCAGCCCAGAGCAGTAAACCCTGACCCTCAATATTCCCTGCCCATGGCAGGCAGTTGGAACTACATGACCTTTAAGTTCCCTTCCAACCCAAACCATTCTGGGACTCTCTGACAGTCTGTTTACCTCCTGCAATTACTTTGTTGCCCTTAAGCCAATTTCCAGCAGAAAAATGCCAGCAGTCCCCAGGCTACAGCCACAGTTACAGCTGGATTGCAGCTTCTCGAGCTGAGGCAACTTTGGTGGAACATGTGACATATCCTAAATTCCTCCTCTGTCAAGAAGGTGAGTGGTCCTGCAGGTAGGGCTGATGGAGGAATTAATTTTTCCACCAGTTGTTTTCTTCATAATAAGTGTAGTGGTGGTGGCTGTGATATATGTATATATATGTGTGTGTGTGTGCCTATTTTCTTTCCCCAGGGCTGCTGTTTTCTATTAAGACGAACTTCACAAAGCTGTGTCATTTCCTAATTAATAATAGGTTAATTATTATCTACAGGGGCCAAATGTAACTCAAAAATAATTTTATACTTTAGAGCAGTGTTTCCACTTTGTGTTTCGATATCTTTTTTAATATACAAAAGGCCATGTAGGATGGGGCAAGTGACGTACAGAATGCTGTTGCTCAGCAAACAGGGCTTCTTTCATGGAGTCGTGAAATGGGCTGGAAGGGACATTAAAGATCTTCTCATTCTACCCCTGCAGGGACATCTTCCCCTATCCCAAGTTGCTCCAAGCCCCATCCAACCTGGTCTTGAACATTTCCAGGGATGGAAGGGATGCAGGGATGGGATATAATCACTTAGGGTCACTTGGAAAGGGGAACGTGTGCAGCAGAGAAATACTTGCAATACTTGTCATGGTTTTGGTACTTAAGCAGCAAGGGAAAATGGAAACCCCTAAACACCCAAACATAACAAACTGCCTGAAGAAAAACATTCATTAAATCAAATACACAGCAAGTACAACATATATATTGGAAAAGAATTATATCTTGCCTTCACCTGTGCAGTCTGACTCCATTCAGAGGCAAAGCTGCCAGAAGCAGCTTAAACCCAAATTCCATATTAATGCAAATAAGGATCATACCCGCAGCAGCTGTAGGACAGGGGCTGCCAGACCCTCAGCTCCTGGGCAAGACTTGCCCTCCACAGGTGCTGCATAACTCAGGTGGGTCTGGGAGTCTCCAAATGCCTGAAAATGGGCACATAGACCTGCCCTACACAAATCACAGGAGTTGGAGTGAATTCCCCTCCTCCATACTGGATACATCACTGTATTCAACCATGACATAAAAGAAAACAGTTGGCTTTCCTTCCTCTTCAAAAGGGAAATAGCAATACCCTGAAATCACATAGCTCCCAGGCAGCTTCCAAAGCACACTTTGTTTTTATTGACTAAAGTAATGCCCAACAATGGCAATTGAAAACAGATTTTCCTACACTATAAAAAGTCTTATTCTATTAGAAAATAGAAGGTCTTAAATCATGTTATTTAGCCAACACTCATCCCTGCATAGTGAAAGAATATGGGGTATCCAGATAGAGAAATGTGAGTTGTTTAGTATGCCCAGGCTCACAGCATCCCCAGCAACTCTGGGTGTTCCCAAAGAACACGAAACTCTGCCTTCTCTTTTTCCTTGACATACAGTCATCATTTTTCAGTTTGATAGGAATCACCAGGCAGCTGCTCTGGAAGGAGGAGATGGTAGGTGCAATTACTGCACTGGTAATCAGGATTTGCCTGGTTTACTCTCTTAACAATCACAACTCCAGTGGGTTTTCTGCCAGCACAGGTCCCCTCATTCCTACAGAAGGGCCCAAAAGGAGACAGGTAGAAATGAGATCAGATTTGGACTGAACATTGTGCAATATTGTACATGTACAAGGCTCATAGTTCATACCAAAATTAAAATGACTGTAACTGTCTGTCTCATAGCACTTAGACCAGTAATTGGTAAAACTTTCCCTGGTCCTGTGCTTCTGGAAACCATCTGAGCTCCACTGATCAGCATGGAAGCAAATCTGTGTGCACACTAATCATTTGCCCCAAATCTTAAATTATTTTCTGAACTGATATTTTCTAGGAATGAAATATGTCTCTCTGAGTCCCAAGAATCATCTTCATTTTAAATGGAAAGATGAGGCAGAATATTTTATATACATGTGTTATATATATGTGTGTGTGAAATACATATGTTACGTGCAATATAGGAAAAGTCTTTTCTTCCATCTCTAAACATTCATTTTCTTCCTCTGTATTTTCAATCTGTAAACACAGGCTCTTGGCAAGTTCCCTGGCTCTTTCTTAGGGCAAGAGGAAATCTGTTCAATTGTTTGACAAACAAAGCATCCTGATAACACTTTATAATTAATATGTAAGAATTTATCCACCTATAATCTCTGTGTGACCACACTCAATAGAACAGGATTTTTTTTTTAATAATCAAAATCCTGAGTTATTTCTGTAATTTTTCATTATGATTTTTGCTGTCCTAAAATTTAACCTGGTTATCCTGTCTATAGCATGTAAATGTCCTCATTTGTCATTCCCCTTACAGACTGCTTGCTGCTCTGTGGGTTTCAATTCTACTCTTAACAGACAGAAAAGGGAAAAAATACTTCTTTTTAGGCATAGAGAAAGGGAAACAATCAAGATAATGAAGCCCTGGAAAAATCTCTGGAAGTGAGGTGATAATTCCAATCACTTTGGGGCTAAACAAGCCACATGAGGCAAATCTGGTGGAATGGTTTCGTGAAGGTCTGACTTCCACAGGAGCTCAAGCAGGAAACATTCCCAGCTCAGGACCTAAAGCCTGGCTAATCTTTATGGCCCCTTGGCAGAGTGCAGAGCACCAGGGCCCCACTCCAGGGCCAGGAGCAGTGCTCCTGTAGCACGAGATATCCCATAATCTCTCCTGCTCAATGAGCTGGAGACCAGGCAGTGTGGAGGCACTTACGCCACCACAGACACGGGTTCAGGCTGTCTGCATGTGGCTGTGAGCAGCTGTGGACAGATCTTGCTTCTTCCTCATATCCTTTGTTTCTTATTTTTCAAACCTTAGGGCTGCACAGGAACATCAAGTCTCCAGCTCATTACGGGACCATGTGACTGCTCTGGACTTTGAACTCAGATAAACTCCCTACTGAATGAAAACCTGTAAAATGCTTCCAGCAGAGATTATTTTGCACCAGGCTGTACTAAGAAATGCAACAGAATTTCAACACTCACATTTCAGAGGCACAAAAGAGAGGAGTCATCCTTGTCCTGAGAGCAGCATTTCAGGGAAAGCTCCAGAGCACCTCCTCCCCCCATACAACAGCAACACTTATACCAGCCTGTGGAAGATCATGGTTTAGTTTGGGGGATAAAAGATCATAATTCCATATAATAACAAATCATCTTCTATCTAATCAATGCACACAGCTTTGCTTCCAAAATACATCTTCAGAAATCCCCAAGTCACATATTTACATCAGTAAAATTAGGTCCAAACTGGCCAGGTTGAGATGGATCAGAATTTCTGCGTGCTTTTTAGCCTGGAGAGATACTGAGAAGATATCTAATATTTGGATAAAGAAAAAGAAAATCCCAGCCCTGATCATTAGGGTGTTTTTCCCTAGGTGCAGAACATATGGCTTGGACCATGGCTCACTTCCAGATGGAGTCATTAGGGATTGTTTTCCCTGTGGTTTTCACCGGATAAAGCATTCCTCTCCTGCTCCTCCTGTGAACATTTGTACCCTGTCAGGGGGCGCTAATCAGTACCTCCTGCCCTCTGCTCCAGAGAGGCATTTTAGCAAAAAGTGAAACAATTTCTTAAAGTTAGAATTATATCCCAGTCCCCTCCAAATATAGTTGGGAGGGGCAGAGATAGAATTATAATTTTAAGTATAATTGGAAAGATAGAGGTAGATCGCAATAGAGACAGAGAGAGAGCTAGGTGAGATAGAGATGAGATAGAGATAGAGATAGTTAAAGATGATAGAGATAGATAAACATGGATCTGTTAACACTCATTTTGAATTCCTAGGGATCCATGAGATATATCTCCTGTATCAGAATGGGGCTCATGGAGAGGGACAGCACTGGCAAAGGAGCCAAAAGCTGATGCTGCACATCCAGAAATGCACTTTGATTGTGGGAACACTTCCAATTAGTCCATCCAATGGGGTAGTTTAGGATTTGACTCCCATCCTGTAAGGATGTGACACTGTTGATTGAGGAGATTGAAAATTTGAAGGGTTTTGATCAGGGCAAAGCACCAACCAAAGAAAAGGAGGCAAGTTTCAGGGGGAGATGTAGAATTTCCAGTGTCTCTGATGGAAAACCTCCGGAGACACTTAGAGGGAGCTCGAGAAGCAATCGGCTGCATCCAGCAGAAAAGGACACACATTCCTGAGGTGCGACATTGCCATCGTCTGGCCATCCCAGCCCTGCAGGAGCACCATCAGGGGCAGGAGGAATCGGAATGTGAGCTCAGATTTGCAGCTTTTGCAATTGCCTTTAGCACTGGCAGCCTACAGAACTGGCGAGGGGGTGACACCCTCCCCTGACATCCCTCTCCAAAAACACTCGCTTCTCCAGACCTGACCTCCTTTATGCCTGGGAGCAGAGGCATTTTCTATTTCCCGAGGCACAGAACTGCCAGGGTGACATTCCTCTGCACAGAATAGAGCACAACTGACCATCCAAAATGTACAGAAACACCAGAAATGACAAATGGAACATTCCTGATGTCAGGAAGCCAATCTTTAGGAGTAACCTGAATGAGAACAGCACAATGGCCTGGATCAGGAAGGAACTACAGCACATATATATCCAAAAAGATATGAGGACAATATACAGAAGTTAGTGTAGAGTCAGGAGTAGAAAGCAAAACAAATTAACGAAATTATGAATTTAAGGAAAAATTAAATACTGACAGAGTACAAAACAGGGTGGAATGCAGAAGTGAGCTGTGATAAAATGTGCAGATGGCAATGTTTTACAGTGGAGCAGCAACAGAATTAAGCAGGATCCAGAAATTATGAGGGGCAATGAGAGCAGCAGTGAAGACAAATAATTTCCTGCTCGAGCCAAAAGCTGTTCATCCACACAAAATTTGTGTTTTCCCTCCTCTGACACCCTGGTATTAAGCATGATTGTGCTTATTCACAGAATGGCCCACTGCTTCCTGGAATTACAACCTCAGAGAGAGTGGGACACAAACTTCCTAAGAAAGGGAAAACCTTGGTGCAGAAGTACAACAGGAGTTTTCTGTCCAGCTGGCACATCAGGCAGATAAACACACAAATCATTTGGAAAGAAACTCAGTTGGGCATTCCTTAGAACACCCAGATTTCAGCTATAGCAAAACTTGACTAATAAAAAAGGGCAATGGTATCACTTGATAAATGAGAAAAACATATTGACAGGCACAGAACAGCAGCTCAACTCCCACAGATGCCTGGCCCCACAAAGGCAAATTCTGTTTGTGTTCCTGACTCCCAGCAACTTGCACCTGGAAACATCTAAAAGAACCTGCCTGCTGTCACCATCTCAACTGGGACCAAGCCCCTGCCCTGGGAAAGATCCTTCTGCACTGAACTGCTCAGACCAGGGAGAAGTCCTCTTCTGCAGCACAGAATTTGCAAAGAAAAAATGCAAGAGCCCTAAAAAGCCACTGAAGGAAATCAGATAAATATTTGCTATTACCCTGAGCCAGACCTGCTGATATGGTAATTACACCTCTTACTTTTCTTTATTTTTTTTAAATGGTGTTTGCATGTTTTTTTGCCAGAGTGAATCATGGAATCAACTGTAAAAATCCTGAAAAGTGTGGCTGTTTCTGTTGTGCAGTTTCTCCCCTCTGGGCTAAGAAAGAAATTTTTACTCATTTTTTTAGTAAAAATGCTGATTCGTGAATAATGCCCCCAGGCTCCAAGAGCTTTGTTCTGTGTCATCAACCAAGTTTTCCTATGCTGATACAAGTTTCAGTAGCTTTTTGAAGAGACTGTCCACCAATATTTATGTAGTTGAAGTGCAAAACAACTGAAGATTTGAATTAAAATATTACTTTTCTTTTTCATCTAGGACTGTTGGCTCTGTAGCACATAAACTGGGAGATTTTTCAGTACAATGTGAATACAGGAGAGAAAAGTTTTCCAAGATTTCCTGACACCCCAGGGCACTGTGGTAAAGACCTGCTGCTGGCAGAGGCAGACCCACACACCTGTGTGTGCCAAGTGTTCCTACCACATATAGACAGGGGAAGAAGCCAGAGTCCCTTACATGGAATTCCACAGCGTCTTTGGCTTCCCACACAGTGATTCCCCAAAATCTTCTCTTCTATCAGCTGAGGAGTTTCTCAGGCAGACTCCTCCAAGGAGGCTATGCTCTACCACAAACTGCAGTACCCAAGGCAGGCACCCCGAGGCTGTGCTGTTCGAGACGGGCGCTCACCTGGATGCAGCCAAGCCGCCTGTGCAAGCATCAGCTGCATCACCTTCTACTCCAATTCCTCACCCTGCAACGAGGCTACTGAGGAAAATGTTCAGCTTCCTGCTGGGACACCTGACATCTCTCTCTGCATCTCCTTCTCTTCGCCTGTCTCTGCAGGGACAGTGCCCCCGGGGCTCTGCGGGACCACCACACCCTCTGGGCCCGGGTGACCCAGCAGAGGCTGCCAGGAGGGACGTGGCCATGCCTGCTCTGCCCCTTTGTGTGTGGCATCACGGGGACAACCCTTCGTCACCCAGCTCTGCCAGCAGGTACACAAAACCCACATCAAATTCACCCACGGGAATTAAAACATATCTTAGGACAGCCTTTCCCCAGGGGATGCAGGGGAACCCAGCTGGACAGCAGAATTTAAAGGCTTTTTCCTCTCTCAACCCAGTCCTTCCCAACAGCCTTTCCCAGCCATGGAAGACAGTCTGCTTCGTCTAATGTCTCCAAGCCAAGGAGGGCTTTTCCCAGGTGTGTTTCTGCCTTTTCAGAGGGAACAGCTATACCCCAGACACAGAAATATTGTAAGGCATGTAAAAATGCCAAAGGAATAATTGAGTGGCAGCCCTCATTCTGAAGTGTTTCCCTATGGCACACACCTGCTCTGAGGATGGCACAGGTCCACCAGCTTTTTGGTGTGAAAATGAGATCACAGATGGCAAAAACACCAATAAAATCCCCTCCTGCCAAATTTAACCCATGGAATAACTGTGGGTCTCAAATAATGGATTAACATAGTTTTGTTTTAGTCCTCTACCTTAAAAGCCAGAGCACTAAACCCTGACCCTCAGTACCCCCCCTACCCATGGCAGGCAGTTGGAGCTACAGGACCTTTGAGGTCCCTTCCAGAACAAACCTGGGTTGCCAAGTGATGTCAGTTTGTAGGAGATGTTTGGCACTGCAAGGGTAGCCAGGGGTGCAACTTGTGGCAGCTTGGACC
>WEIU01019852.1:168-15313 GCA_013389925.1 Aegithalos caudatus | reverse complement strand
AAAAAAAAAAAAAAAAAAAAGGAGAGCAGAAAATTATTCTGCTTCTTTAAAGCCTGCTTTACATAAATGAAAAGAAACTGCATTGTCAGAGGTGTCATGGTGGTCCTAGCTCAGACAGGTAACTTGGAGTTAACAGACTTTGGCTAAGTTTGCTTTGTCACTTCCTTATTTTGCATTTTTTTTACTTTGACTTTTTGTTCTATATAATATAGAATAGAATATGTGTGCAGCAGTGGCCAACTTGAATTTTGTGAGAGGTTTCCCTCTAGTTATACTAATATTGTTCATGCAGTTTCAAAGACAAGCTTATAGATGTGTCAGAAGTGGCATTCACGTCTTGATCACCATTTTATTTTAATTAGCGTCTGGTTTTACATAAGTAATGACAGGACGTCCTGCTCAAAACCACCTCCAAAGAAAGGTTGTTTTAGAAATGAGGAAAAGCAGTGGCTCTGTTAGATGTGAGTCTGGCTAATGTCACTGCCAGTCATAGTTTTGCAGAGCCATAATGGATTGCAAGTGGACTAGAGATACCACTTTACCTTGGACAACTTGGAATAGATTCCTGGTCACCGTGATGTTGCTATTATACCAAAGCATTGCTTTTCCATGTGTGATGAAATGTAAATAGTATCTTAAAAATAGGGAAAACCTGAAAAATTGATAAATTTTTTAAGTTTCATGAGCGTATGATGTCACAGTAGCCTTTCTTTTCGAACTTTACTTAAAAAATCTGAATGCAATCTAAAAGGAACATGGAATTGCTAATATTATCATGTACTATCATGCTTTTCTAGCTGGAAAAATCACTAGAGATTGATACTGTTTTGAGTCAAGGATAAGCAAGCCTTGTGCATTAATCCAGAAAAAGTTCAGTCTGTACAGCAGAGCAAAAATCTGGCATAACATTAGATTGATACAAAAAGGATAGTACTTACTTAAACTCTTGCTAACACCTAAGTAATTTCTGTTTGGGAGGAGTGGATATTTGGGTTATTTTGGGGTTATTATTGCTGTACCTTTTTCAATAGGTTTATTTGAACCTAATACATCTATCATTGATTTTCTTAATGAACTTTGGCCTACAAGAGGGTATGTAACGCTTTAGAAGTAAATGTTTAACATGCTTTAACTCACCAAAATGTGTTTAATGGGGATACATAAACTGTCTTAGTCAAAAACTTTCTCTTGTTGTTTACAGGATCTGTCAGTGGATGCATCTGAGCAATTTGTTCCACTCAGAAATTTGGAATACGAGATTTTCTTTCTTGCACTTGCTAAGGCAGAATATTTTTTCTACTTATACAGAGATTTTAATCAGAACAGGGAGAAGTAGTTTTGCTGTTTAATTATAGTTGAACTTCATAATACTTAAATATTGTTTATATAGAAATTTATATACTACTTGTAGAAATAGAAGTATTAAAAATGAGTTTTAACTAGAAAAAAATACATTTCTATTCTAAATTTTGAAAACAGAACTTATTCCTTCTGTTAGGTACTAGGTATCCATTATCAGTGGAAAAGTTACTGTGTATCCACAGTTTGGGCGGCACTTGTGTTTACTGTTCATGAAGTGTATACCGTTTGCTGTAAGTAAATTACAATTATTAATGACACTCTTTTTTTTTTCTCTGTTATGTCAGGAGGTGTACTTCAAGAATCTTTCGAAACAGAAGCAAAAGGAAGTCATGGAAAAGAATGGAAACAACCACAAACTTCGTGTTTGTGTTGCTACTTGCAACCGTGCTGATTATTCAAAATTAGCTCCCATTATGTTTGGTATTAAGGCAGAACCACAGTTTTTTGAGCTTGATGTCGTAGTGCTTGGTTCCCACCTGATTGATGATTATGGGTGAGGTGAATTTTTATCTACTGACATGTTTCTGAGGTATTAACAATGATAATATGAACATTAGGTAAAAAGAAGTCTTGCATCATGAGTGTACACAACAAAATTTAATTTTTTCCAGAATTTTATTTTGCAGATCCTTATGAGATTGCATATTTCTGGATTTTTTTTCAGCCTGTTTTGGAATTCTAGGAAGTTTTGGGCAAATGCTGTAATTGAGACCATAAACAAGATCACAGGCTATATTCAGTGAGAAATTCATGTCCTGCATTTTTCCCTGAAACCTGGTGATTGTCAAATGGGAATGTGTTACTGTTTTTTTAATTTTCATGGAGAAAAGAGCCTCCTCAGCCATTTTAAATTGCAGCTCTTCTGCTTTACAGTTACTGGAGAAAGTACTTATATATTGCATATCCCAGGAGAACACAGATAGTTCTTACTTCCAGTACTGTGGAGACAGGAAAGTGTGGTCGTTTCTGACAAAATGAATAACAAAATGATATATATATGGTTTTCTGTGGTGTAGGGGTAGGTGGGAGAGAATAGAGTCTCCGTCCATAACTCTCCATAAGTAAGCAGTCAAATCACCTGCCCAGGAGGATGAGATATCTTGGTCCAAATCCCTTCCCTTAGGAAGACTTCCCTCACCCCAGGTGGATATTCTCCTGGTTGCTGGGGAAAAGGTAGAAGGAACAGCATGGATAGCCTTTCTGGGTTTGTTGATTTTCCTCAGGTTACATTTACCAGATTGGACCCAGGAAGTGAGATAGATACGAAAATGCATATTTTGGAAAACAAAATCACCCTTTAGCTTAGGTCTGCAGTATATCAGCATTGTTGAACTTCTAGAAGTGTATAAGCATATCTTCAAGTAGAGATGCTATTTGGACATTCCAATGACAAATTTTGGCTTTTTATAAGCTAGGACAGGAGGAAGTTATATTATCTCAAACTACTAAGACAGGATGTTCCACTGGTGACTGTTTTCTTTCTGCACATTATAGCACTTTGTTCCTTGCTTTGTACTGGACGTTGTTTCCATCCAGTAACATGGCAAGGTGAATTCAACATCACAAAACTAACCTGGTTCTAAACAAAACCAGACAAGAAAAAAAAGCAGTTGAACTTCTTGACAGGTTAGTATGTTGAATTGCACCCTGTCTGATTGGAGAAATAAAGTAATCCCATTTCATTTGCTGATAAAGACAAACATGGCCCTGATTTCTCTGTATCACATAACCCTTTGCTGTCTGCAAGACTTGTGCAAATAATACAAAATACTACTTTCCCAGTTCCAAGGTGGAACACTTACCTCTGTATTGTGATTGATTTGTAATGCACAAAGCAAACAGTAGAGATTCTGATCTGGCAAATATTTTTGCTATTATTTTCTGGTAAGTATTCTAAAACGCAGGTACTCCTTTGGGTTTTATCAGGGCCTAGCCCTGCACCCCTTAATCTGGGTCATCCTAGAAAATGAGTGTCCTCAGAACACATGTTCTGGTGACGTGAATGGGGTGATCAACAGTAGCAGAAGTCAGATGACAGTGATCCTGTTAGGTGTCTGTTAGTGAAATGCTTGAAGGACATAAAACTAAACTACCAGAAATGCACAGTCTTGTTTGTCCCCTGGATTTTCACCTTTCAAAAGGCAAAGAATACAGAAACAAAGAGAAAAAAGTTTTTTGAGATAAAGGTACATAATCAGGAAAATGGTAGGTCTGTGCAGGATATTTGCAAATGGAATTGGAAATGTAATGAAGTTTATGCAAATGTGAGCCCCTTTACTCAGTAAAATAATGAAGATTTACCTTAAAAAAATACATAAGTTAATCAATATATGCTACCTGCAGGATGTTTTCTTTAAACATACAGGCCTCCACTTTGCATCACATCTGTTGTATTTATGCACTCATCCACAGGAAAGCCAATGAACATACCCTTTCTGACAGGAAGTTGTGCCATGTCTGAAAGGCTCTGCTGGCACGTGAACAAAGAGTTTGGTTTCTGAGGATTTCCAGAATGTGTTCAGCACAGTTCCTCCTTAAAGGTGTCTAATAAAACTGGATATTTGAAATATTAGGGGGGATCTTCACATGGATGAGAATATTCTGTTAAAATCTTAAAAGCTACTTTCCTCAGTGAAGATGTGAAAAGCAGGTCTTTTTTCAAACCCCAGTACAGCTGTTGTAATTTATGTTTATTTTGTGAAGCAATATTGCTGTAAAATCAAGTCGCATTTACTCTAATAACCCTTTTTCTCTGACCTTCAGTAATACCTATCGAATGATTGAACAGGATGACTTTGATATTCATACAAGATTACACACCATTGTGAGAGGGGAAGATGAGGCAGCTATGGTGGAGTCGGTGGGCCTTGCCTTAGTGAAGTTACCCGATGTCCTCAACCGCCTGAAACCTGACATAATGATAGTTCATGGGGACAGGTTCGATGCTTTGGCCCTGGCCACGTCTGCAGCCCTGATGAACATTCGCATTCTTCACATTGAAGGTGGGGAAGTCAGTGGGACCATCGATGACTCCATCAGGCATGCCATAACCAAGCTGGCCCATTACCACGTGTGCTGCACGAGGAGTGCAGAGCAGCACTTGATAGCCATGTGTGAAGACCACGACCGCATCCTGTTAGCAGGCTGCCCCTCATATGACAAGCTTCTCTCTGCCAAAAACAAGGACTACATGAGTATTATTAGCATGTGGCTAGGTAAGCAGGTCACTTTTTATGTTTTCCTCACATACCTTTCAACATTAGATGAACTCAGTAAGTAGGTTATCAGTCAAAAAGCAATACATTTTTTAATAGTACCTGGTATTTCTTTCAACATTTGCTTTCATTCTGTATTCTACCACGTGCAGCTGAAAAACTTCAAATGTATTTTACCGACTACTTCTGGACCTTCTGCCAAGTCAAAAACTAACTTCTTAAATGGGTAATTTCTCTGAGCCAAACCATTTAAAAGCAGTCACTCTTGTGTAATAGAGTTTTGGTTAAATAGAATCAAAGCTGTTCAGGCCTAATATAAAAAAACCAAACAGAATTTCTATTCTGAACCTTTTGTTTTGAGGAAAGCACTGCAACAGGACAAAATGTGCCAAAGGCTTTTGGTGTTTCATACGCACTGACTTACAAATAATTCCTGTAAAGAGTGGGGTTTTATGTGTGCTTTTTATCTTTGAAAGAGCAGTCTCCTATACAGCTACCATGTGTAGTTGGAAGCTGGAATCTTTTTCAATCAGTATGTTTTGCAGATAAATGTTTAACAAATATACTAAGGCAATTATGACTGACTGTTTTAAAGTAGTGGAAATTAAGTCTTTGCTTGAGAATGGACAACTGACAGAAAATCTGAGCGGCTTCAGGAGTTACTCCAGATTTATAGTGGTGTGAGATCAGTCTCTCAATCCTGGTGTAGTCTTGAAAAGCTTCAGAAGTAGGCTTGCAAGTTAACAGTTTGTTGACATTTACATAGTGGTCTCTAAAGTTATAAGACATGTTTCGAGAGGCAAATAACAACTAGGCTACCCTGTAACTCCCCTGATTTTTATTCTAGCATTGATCTATATGTGTTAGGTGTATCTCACTCAGTGCCTTGACTTTTCAGGCTTTCACATCTGTAGTTCCAAAAGTATGTCCTTCCTTCCTCTTGCTATTCTACACCAGTAAAAAAACTTTTCTTGCCCTCCATTTGGACAGGTGAAGATGTCAAAACCAGAGATTATATAGTTGCTCTGCAACACCCTGTAACCACAGATATTAAACATTCCATAAAGATGTTTGAGCTGACACTAGATGCACTCATCTCCTTCAACAAGAGAACACTTGTTCTATTCCCTAATGTGGATGCAGGTGAGTAGAATATGTTCATGAAGAGTGATGTAACAAACTGTCTTCAAAAGAGTGCTTTTATCCCACCTCCTCCAGCCAGGTGAAAATAGCTGGATGGTGTCAACCTCCTGGGTGCATCTGCTGCCACTCCATGTTTATATTGCTGGAGGACATTTCAGCTCTTCATTGTGGGAAGGAAAGTGAGGAGAAAACACATGACGTGTAGGAGCAATATTAGTGCCTCTTAAATTAACTTAAAACTACAAAGATACTTTTGCAGTGAATTCTTGTATCAAATTTTGGCATATGTGCTGAGCTGTGTGATAAACAGCGTAAGGATAAAAAGAGAACAAAACCTGTTCAGAGCTGGCAACTCAGTGAGTGTCAGGCTACTAGATTCTTTGCATGTCTGGACTTTGATTTTAGAAGTAGAACTTAAATAATTTATTCTACTTTGGTTTTCTGTAGGAAGCAAAGAGATGGTTCGTGTGATGAGGAAGAAGGGCATTGAACATCATCCTAATTTTCGGGCAGTAAAACATGTGCCATTTGACCAGTTCATTCAGCTAGTTGCTCATGCTGGTTGTATGATTGGTAACAGCAGTTGTGGTGTCAGAGAGGTGGGAGCATTTGGTACACCTGTCATCAACCTGGGTACACGTCAGACAGGAAGAGAAACAGGTACGTGTTTGCTTAACTCTCTAGTGTTTGGTAATGCAGGACGGTGTATCAGAGGTGTCACTGTTGCTTTAGTGGAAGCAAGGGGAGACACAGAGCTGATGAAGGGTAATGTCAATCTGGTGGACATCTTTCCTTCACAGGGGAGATAAAAACTTTTTTTTTTTCCTTTCTAAAGCAGTTCATACTCTAATGCAATCTGAGGATCTGATCTGTCCTATTATGTTAATTTGCATTATCTAGGTGAAAATGTTCTTCATGTTCGTGATGCTGATACACAGGATAAGATTCTTCATGCTCTACAGCTGCAGTTTGGGAAGCAATATCCATGGTGAGTACATTCATCTTAATTCATTGGAAGGGATGTTGAAGCAGTAGAGTAAAAGGCATTTAGTCCTAAGGTGTTTCATCATATTTGACTGGAGTGCTTTTAATGCAATCTGAGGTTACAAATGATTTTTCATTTCAGAACCATAATGTGATGTCTGGTATGCAGTAGTACTTATGGAGCAAAATGTTACTAGTAATGTTTCGATACAAGCAGTCATTTAATATCCAACAGAAAGTCAAGAGGACAAAATTCTTATTAACTTATTAGATCAGTGTAATTATGAGAGCTTGTTCTTTAGGAGGGGCATGAGGGAGAACATCCTGTCTGCCTACTCTGACTTGTGCCTGAAGGACACCTTTTTATGTGGGTACAAATGACACTGAGAGCAAAAAAATGGGCAGGATTAAGTAAGACTATAAAGGCCCTGTGAGGCACGTGAAAAACATCACCACTCAAGTCACCTCCTCATGTATCCTACCAGTTAGAGAAATCAGAGCAGCCAGAGGCAGATGCATCATGCAGATCATTGTCTGGGTTTGTGGCTGGTCCTATTGAGAAGGTTTAGCTTTTATAACAGTCAGTTGTGTTTTTATGATTTTTAGCCTGTTGTGGGGGAATAGGATTCCCCTAGCTAAAAAGGGCAGAGAGTCTTTGGCAGCACACTGGCCAGTCTGGTGCAGTGGGCTTTAAAAGGACTCAAGGAGTGGTGTCCAAATGGCAATGATTATGCCATTACTTCCTCCTGAGGAGCAGGTCATAGCAGCCAGTGCAGAGACAGATCTTCCTTGGCTGCAGCTCACATTGGAGATCTGTCTCATTTTGAGGCAATTTAAAGAAGTAGGCACTCTGAAATTAGTAACCTCCCCCTTGATTCCAACCAATCCCTTTCTGCTGATAAGGAACAAGACCCAAGTAGATGTAAGTGAAAAAATAAGAGTTTATTAACAGGATGCCAACAGGCAGGGGAAAAAAGTAAACAAATGCTAGATACCAAACTGGTAAATCTCACGACCCCGCGGGAACAAAGACAGACCCGAAATGCCAGAAATAACTGTTCCCAAAGTGGTGCCTGCCAGAGGCGGCTGCATGGCTGAAGGACAAAGGGAGGGTGGCATCACACCCTTCCCTTCCAAGATGGTGCCTCCCAGGTGACCACGTTTGCAGGAACAGAGAGGCAAGGTGGTCACAACCCCCACTGGTAAGGCAGGAGTCTGCAGAGCAGTCTGGAGCAGTCTGGAGGCAAATGGAAACTTGCTGGTTCATATGGGATCCATGTTGCTGCTGCTGCTTTCTCCTGCTGTCTGTGGGCTCTGCTGCTGCTGCTGCTGCTGCTGCTGCTGCCATGCTCTGCACCGTGGCTGTGGGGTGGGATGGTGGGGAAGGACCAGTCCATCAGTGCTGGCGCAGGGTGCCCAACCCCAGGAATTCGCTGGCTTTTTTGCTGCCAGCAGACCTTGCAAAGTTCACTTTGAAAGAGTTTCTAACTGCAAAATGCAGTTTTTAGAATGGCAAACCCAAGGCTGCCACAAAAGGGAGAGGCTCTGCGCCCATAGTCTTCTCTCCTGGAGCAGCTTGGACTGGGGCAGGGCCTACACCTCTCTGCAGCAGTAGGAAGGCACCTGTGGACTTCACCCCAAGACAGCCCAAAAATGCCAACTGGAGTCTCTCTGAGAAAAGGGAGGGAGTGGGAAATGAAAAGGGAACCCAAAAAGGGAAGGGAAAGAAACCTCTGCCAAAACAAAGATGAAACAGCTCGCAAAGCAAACACCACACAGCAAAAGGCAGGAAACTGCCTGGGCAAGGTGATTTTAAAAATGCCTGCAGTCACCTCACCACCCACCACACACACACAAGGGCCCCAGCTGCAGGGTCTGGAAGAGACAGTAACAATATTTGGATGCAGATACATATGGAATACAATACATTATAGATACTCCAGGACAGGATCATAGGGCAAAACATATCAAAGATTTTTATGACTGTGGTGTTTATGACTCTCACACCCCTTCAAGCAACCTGATTGCTTGATCTTCTGTGAAGTGCCTGTATGCCAATGCATGCAGCAAGTGGTATGAACAAGATAATGTAATAAACAAGAAATCTATGTCAGGTTGCAGAGCCATGATCTCTTTGGAATTATGGTGACATACCTGGAATGTTGTCATGGATGGCTATGTATTTTTCAGAGAGGACAGGTCAGAGGAGCAAGGTGGTGGACTTGCTCTTCGTGTGAGAGAGCAATTGGAGTTTATCAACCTCTACTCAGGGACAGATGAACAAGTTGAGAGTCTATGGTTAAAAATTAAGGGACAGGCTAACATGAGTGACACTCTTATGGGTATTTACCAGAAGCCACCTGATAAGGAGGAGGAAGTTGGTGAGGCTTTCAGTGTGGGCAACTGAAATCGCCTCACAGTCACAGGCCCTGGTTCTACTGGAAGACTTCAACCTGATTTGTTAAGAGTGATAACACAGCTTGGTACACACAGTTCAGGAAGTTGCTGCAGATCAGTGAAGATTATTTTGATGCAGTGGTGGAAGAGCCAGTGAGGAAAGGTGTGTTCTGGATCTTGTACTAACAAGCCTAGAAGTACGGGTTGAAGATGCGAAGGTTGGGGACAGCATTGGCTGCAGGGAGGATTAGAAACTCAGAATCCTGGATTGGGGGAGCAAAACAGCAAGCAGGATTAGAACGCTAAACTTGAAAAGAGCTAACTTTGACCTCTTCAAGGACCTCCTTGGAGGAATCTGATGGATTGGGACTCCAGATGAGGAGGGTGTCCAAAGAGCTGGTCAGTATTCAAGTATCACTTCCTCTGACCTCAAGACCAGTGCATCCCTGTGATCCAGAAATCAGGCAAAGAGGGCCGGAGACCTAAACAGATGATATTCTACTAAAACTCAAACAAAATAAAGAAATTTATGGGATGTGAACAGGCCACGTGGGAGGACTATAGGAACATAATCAGAATATGCAGGGATGTGAGAAAGAAGGCCAAAGCCCATTTGGAATTCAGTCTGTCTAGGGATATCAAGGAGAAGAAGGACTTCTCCAAGTTCAGCAGCAACAGGAAGAATAGGGTAGATGTGTGGCTGCTGCTGGATCATAAGGGTGTTCTGGTGATGAAAGACACAGAGAAGGTAGAATTACTGAATTCCTTCTCTGCCCCAGTCTTTACTGCTGAGAACTGCCCTCAGGAATCCCAGACCTCAGAGGTAAGAGAAAAACGTTGGAGAATGGAAGACGTGTTTGTAGATGGTTGAGTTAGAGATCATCTTGGCAGATTGACCACCCATAAATCTACAGGCCTGATGGGCCTTACTGCACCCACCTGTGCTGAGGGAGCTGGCACATGTTGCTAAGCCAGTCTCCATTATCTTTGAAAAATCACAGAGTGGGAAAGATGCCTAATAATTGGAGGAAAGCCAATTATAGTCCCATCTTCAAAAAGCAATAGAGAAGGGCTGGTGCGAGATATGGTGGTTGGGGACCATTTGGGATACAGTGACCGTGAAATAATAGAATTCTCAATAATTGGTGAAACAAAGAGGGGCACCAACAAAGCTTCCACACTGGACTTCCAGAGAGCAGTCTTTGGCTTGTTCAAGAAGCTGATTCAGGAAAATCCTTGGGATGCAACCCTTGAAAACAGAGGGTCCAGGAAGGATGAACATACTTCAAGAAAGTAATCTTGAAGGCACAGGAGCGGGCAGTCTGTTTGTGCCAAAAGACAAGCTGTTGGAGAAGATGACTGGCCTGGATGAAAAAAGAACTTCTGAAGGAACTAAGGGAGAAAAAGAGAACATATCACATTTAGAAAGAGGGGTAGTAA
Source organism: Aegithalos caudatus (assembly GCA_013389925.1). Lineage (NCBI taxonomy): Eukaryota > Metazoa > Chordata > Aves > Passeriformes > Aegithalidae > Aegithalos > Aegithalos caudatus. The sequence continues at coordinate 4,772 of WEIU01019852.1, read as the reverse complement.
ATGTTAAGGATGTGGCTAGGTCATGTAGGAAAAAAAAATAGGGAGGCAAAAGCCCAATTAAAACTTAATCTGGCCACTTCTGTAAAGAATAAAAAAATACATTTTTATAAATACAGAAATACATTAATGGCAAAATGAGGGGAAAGGATAATCTCCATTCATTATTAGATGGGGAAGGGAATTTAGTAACTAAAGAAGAAGAAAAGGCATGGATACCTTTGTCTCAATTTTTCATCAGTAAGACAGTCCTCAGGGTAAGTGGCTTGAGCTGGTGGAGGGGGTCAGGGAACAAAGTAGGCCCCATGTAAATTCAAGAGGAAGCAGTCAGAGACCTGCTGAGCCACAAGTAGATGCTCACAAGTCTATGGGCCTGGATGGGATCCATCCCAGGGTGATGAGGGAGTTGGCAGGTGAGCTTGTGAAGCCGCTCTCCATCATTTACCAGCAGTCCTGGCTCACTGGGGAGATCCCAGATGACTGGAGGTTGGCCAGTGTGACACCCATCCACAAGAAGGGCAGGAAGATTCAGACCTGTCAGCCTGACCTCGGTGACTGGCAAGATTATGGCACAGATCATCTTGAGTGCCATCACATGGCACCTACAGGATGGCCAGGGCTCAAATGCAGCCAGTATGGATTTAAGAAGGGCAGGTCCTGCCTGACCAACCTGATCTTTTATGACCAGGTGACCCACCTGGTGGAAGCAGGAAAGGCTGTGGAGGTTGTCTGTTTGGACTTCAGCAAGGCCTTTGACACTGTCTCCCACAGCATCCTCCTGGAAAAGCTGGCATCCCATGGCTTGGACAGGAGCACTCTGCTGGGTTAGGAACTGGCTGCATGGCCAGGCCTAGAGAGTGGAACGGTTCTTCATCCGGCTGGTGGCCAGGCACCAGTGGTGTTCCCCAGGGATATGTGCTGGGATCAGTTCTGTTTAATATCTTCATTGATCATCTGGACAAGGGGATCAAGTCCACCATCAGTAAATTTGCAGATGGCACTGAGATGAAGATGGGAGCAAGCATTGATCTGTTAGAGGGTAGGAGGGCTCTGCAAAAGGACCTGGACAGGCTGGATAGGTGAGGCAAGTCCAACAACATGAAGTTTAGCAAGTCCAAGTGCCAGGTCCAAGACTTGAGTCACAGCAACCCCCTGCAGCACTGCAGGTTGGGGACAGTGTGGCTGGACAGTGCCCAGGCAGAAAGGGACCTGGGGACACTGGTGACAGCAGCTGAACATGAGCCAGCAGTGTGCCCAGGTGGCCAAGAAGGCCAATGGCACCTGGCTTGTATGAGGAACAGTGTGTCCAGTGGGACAAGGGCAGTGATTCCTGAGTGCTCAGCACTGGTGAGGCCCCTCAATTTAGGAAGGACATTGAGGTGCTTGACTTCATGCAGAGAAGGGCAGTAAGACTGTTGAAGGGCCTGGAATACAGGTCCTATGAGGAGTGGCTGAGGAAGCTGGGGTGGTTTAGCCAGGAAAAAAACAGGAGGCTTGGGGGGGAACCTTATCACTACAATTTCATGAAAGGAGGCTGTAACCAGGTGGGGTTGGCAACCAATTGCAGCATGAGAGGACACAGCCTCAATCTGCTCCAGAGGAAGTTTAGGCTAGATATTAGAAAAAATTCTTCACAGAAAGAGTGGTTCAACATTGGTATGGGCTACCCAGGGAGGTGGTGGCGTTGCTGTCCCTGGAGGTGTTTAAAAAAAGACTTGATGAGGCACTCAGTGCCATGGTTTAGTTGATAATGTTAGGTCACAGGTTGGACTCGATCATGTCAAAGGTCTTTTCCAGCCTAGTTTATCCTGTGATTCTGCTATTTGGGGCCTAGAGCATCTCTCTTACAAGGAGAGTGAGAGAATGTGGAACCCGGCCCTGTCTAGAGAAGACAAGACACAGCTGAGAGGGGGGAATCTCTTCAATACACACAAGTATCTCCAAGGCGGGTGCCCAGACGATGGTGCCAAACTCTTCTCAGTGCAGCCCAGCAACAGGACAAGGACGAATGGTCATAAACCAAAATACAAGTTACATCTCAACATGGAGAAGAGCTTTACATTGAGGGTAGCAGACCACAGGCACAGACTGCCCAGGTATGTTGGGGAGTCTCCCTCCCTAGAGACATTAAAGTCCCGCCTGGATGAGTTCCTGTGTCACCTGCTCAACACGACCCTACCTTGGGGCAGGGGTTGGCCTAGATGGTCTCGAGAGGTCACTTCCAACTCAAGCTATTCTGTGTTTCTGTGACACAATACTGGATAGCTGACTTGACCTCATGATATATAGAGTCCTGAGTGCAAGCTTCCAGGGAAGCTGCAGAATTCTAGCAAGGTGCTTTTCCTTATTTCTCAGCCCTAATGAGCATGAACCCTCATTTCTCTAACACGAACACGTTAAGTCCTTATAAACTTCGATAGATAATATTTGTTCTAAGGACAAGGATAAAATGACTGTTTCTTAAGAATCTAAACAGAGCGGTAAAACTGAATATTTTAATACCAAGTATCTGACACCATGTATGTTATTTTAGAAACAGGCATGTTGAAAACTGACATGAATGCACAGTTTATTATTACGTAGTTGGCATCTGTGTGATAAGTACATCTTATTTGATTCGTAGCACATGCATAAACTGTCCATAATTTATGTCTGCTTTATGGTGTGGGTCCCTTTATTAAACTTAATTTTACAGGGGTTTTGGCATCATTAGTTTCCAGTTTTCTACATTCCATTTCAGTTTCCAAAATGGAGCTAGTGTCAGACTTGAAAGATCTGTGTGTGTTCTTTAAACTACTGTCAATATGTACCATATCTCATAACAGACTTTCCTAGTGTGACCCACAGTATTGGCAGAGTAGGCAGATCATAATATTATAATGACACTCTTAAACTCTTCTGTCATACCAAGAACTTTATAGATTGCAGTGTTATTTCCAATTACATGAATTCTTTTTTATATTATAGCTCAAAAATATATGGAGATGGTAATGCTGTTCCAAGGATTTTGAAGTTCCTTAAATCTATTGATCTCAAAGAACCATTGCAAAAGAAATTCTGTTTTCCTCCTGTCAAAGATAATATCTCTCAAGATATTGACCATATTCTAGAGACACAGAGTGCTCTGGCAGTGGATCTAGGTGGAACGAATCTCCGAGTAGCAATTGTCAGTATGAAGGTAAATATTCTGTTATGCTTCTGGTTATTCTGCAAACTCCATTGGGCATTGTGGATATGGGCTTATGATGCAAAATTGCTCCAAAACAAAGCAGTCTATTGACTTTTGTTGAGGGATAAAGAAGATATCTCCCCTTCCTTGCTGCCTCTCATACAGTCACGATACAACTTGCTTGCTGGTTTGCTCTTGTAAGACTGATGTTAAATTAGCAATGTCTATTTGCTGGTGCAAGGTTGTAGCTGCTACTTTGTGGGCTGACTACATACTTTGAAGAACAGAACAGCTTTCACATGCGTTGGTTCTCCTTAAAAGGTGACTCAGTTCAACCTGCAAATTTTTGTATGTCAAGCAAAATGTGGAAGGCTGCAATAGCAGACTTCTCACTTCTCCACTGCCTTATGCTGCCAAGTAATGGACACACAAGACCATTCTGAGCAACAACCAGCATCTAGCAAATGAATTTACTGAACTCTGCAGCATTTCAAAGTCTTTGGCTTTTATTCTCAACGGTATTGGACAATTACAATTACACTTACAGTTACACTCCATATTTGCAGATAACTAGATCAGTTCAATAATAGTTGCCCAGAAGGCAAAATAAGGTGCCTGCAGAAGCATGAAGGGTTATGTAAAGTGACCTGATATAACCCAGAATATTCACATTCATTTAAAAGATGTCTGACAGATCTCCAAGGTCTTAAAGACAGCTTTTAAAAGTGTAATATTTTTGGAAGCAAAATTAACACCACATTTTTTCCTACGAGTCAACACATCCTGGAAAAAATAATTTTTAAAAATTCTGCTGACTTTGCAGAGCTCAAAGTGACATTTATGAAAATTGAAATGCTAGAAAATCAGAATGAAAACAATGAGACTTCCATAATAAAATTTACACAACAGATTTAAAAGTTGGTGGCAGAATATGCGATATAATTTTATTTTCACCAAAGCTCCTTTCTTGGTGAAAATAATTACTTTTAGGAGCTGTTACATCTTCTGATAATATTTCCTGCAGCCTCGTCTTCCAAAACAAGTTCTCAGATGCACCCTCCAAACTAAAAGTGAAGAAGAAGTTAAGCATCCAAAATCCACAAACTCTATTGCTGATATGGTGCTGAGGTGGTGGGACCAAATACTCAAAGCCACTTTCAGTTTGGAATTTTCCAAGTTCTCTGGCAACAACGACTCAGCCATGTTGCTTATAGACTGTCTTTGTTACTCCTCTTTGCTTAGTTGCATTAATTCAGTGCAGTTCCCTTAGACACATGTACAGGGGGTTTAACAGGGAGAATAACACTGATAGGCAGGATACCTTCAGCAGTTTGCTGGCTTAATCCTGCAGTATAAACATGGAAATAAAATCAGTTCCTTAGTGCCCATAGATTCCAAGCATTACCACTGCACAACTAGGGTTGAAAGTAATCTTCAC
>WEIU01019851.1:126489-139747 GCA_013389925.1 Aegithalos caudatus | reverse complement strand
TTAATAATATACAAATGTTATATTGCTATGATGTTTTAATTTTCCTTTTTTGTTCTTATACTCTGAGATGACTAAAGATGGCTCAAGGATCAGGTTTAAGATGCTTAAAAAAGAAATTTTGTGACCCTTCCTTTCATATAGGATGTGCATGTATAGCATCCAAATAAAGCAGTTGCAAATCTGTGCTACACTTCAAAATCTGATGCAATGAGCATTCCAAGACTAAGTATTTTTGTGGAAGCAGCACATCTCTCAATGATTCTAAATGAACTCTGATATTTAACATTCTTCAGGTGCAGTCTGATAAATGTGTTTTATCTTGCAAAAAGTTCAGAATATCTCTTTGAAAACAGTGTGAGATTTCGTCCCTAGTCTAGTAAGAAGGAGAGAGAAGACCAGGGCAATGAGTGCCTTGGACAGGTCAGAATTACATCATCAGAGGTTTCTCTCATTAATACACCCCTTCTGTGCACCTTCAGTAATAGAACTCATTTACAGACAAGGCATTTTCTGTTCAAGAACAGTTGACTTTAGTATACAGACCAAGAGTCATAAGTAGTTTAGTTGATGGTCAGGGAAATGAGATTTCTTAAAACCTGCCCTTTTTTATCACGACAAGGTACCAAAGACCATTTGAAAGTAGCAGGATAAGATTGGTTTTACTTGTTGCTCACACTCAAGAGTTCTTTCTCTACACATTCAATTCTTTTTTGATTCTCTTTGTAACATTCATTTTAATAACTATAGAAAAATTGAATATTTAGCTGAAATGTCTTCTCTCACAACTATTTTAAACTATTAACAAAGTGACTCTCGAAACGTGGATTTTGTATTTATATTTTCCCCAGCATGTTTGAGTTTTACAGATGGCTTATATTTCATTCATCCCTCAGCAGTAGCCCTGAAGCCAAAGGAGTAGTTGGCTAATCTTTTCCAGTGTCAGTCCTTGGCATTTATTTTCATCTGTTGTGTAAAGAAACCCAAACCAACACTGAAAATCCCACACAAAACCAAACTGCAAACAAAAAAAACTAAACCCTCACCTGATATGACCTTGAATCCACAGCACATGATTATTTAGCATCAGTCTCATACATTCTTTTGCTGTGAGGTAGAAGTTCAATAAAAATTTGAATGTCTTCCTGCTAACTAGTGAAATTGAAGTAATTGTACAAAGAAGGTGCACTGCTGAACAGTAGAAAGGCTGGATTTTGTCAGGGCTGTGCTTTTTTTATCAGCTCACTAAAGTGAGTCTGTTTCTTGAAACAAATTATTTGAGGACCGTGCGTAAGAGAAACCTGACTTTAAAATGCTTGCAGCTCTACTCGTTTTGGAAAATGTTTAGTATTGTGAGAGATTGCTAATACAAAATTCTGGATCACAATATTTGCCTTTCTCCTTAATGATGGGTTTGGGTTTACTGACCAAGCACTACGCACATTGTACTGGAATGGTGTTGTCAAACTCCATAACAATTGAACAATTGGGAAATAAATCTGTATGTTCCCAATCTTTATTTTCTGAGCAGTATTTAATTGGAAGATACAATTATGGTCAGAAACTTCTTTGATACATGTTGCCATTATTTTTAATGCTGAATTTGGAACCTGAAAGGATTTCAATGTAAAATGTTTCTTACCTAGAATGATGTGTGGCTAATTCCAGAATCATTTTACTATTTTTTTCACTTTTCAGTGTGGTAAAATTCTCTGCTAACATTCAAGATTTTCTTCATGAGAATTCTATTAGTTGCTATCAAAATTTGTACTCCTTCCTTTCTATAAAATTTTATTTTGAGAGTAGGATATTTAATTTTACTCTCCGTGATGGTTTCTGAATATTCTTTTTGGTTTGTCCAAGGACAACTAATTCTTAAGCAAATATCCTTATATATCTAAAATATGGCTTCAGTTAGGCGTTAATTCCAGCTAAGATTTTAGCTGTTGTGTAGAATTGTGCATAAAAAAAAAAATACACCAATTGATTGGGGTGTTTTTTAATATTATGTTTATTTATATTTGTGTATGTGCAAGTTCATAGCAGGAGACATTACAGTGACAGGTTGCTATGAAATAGTGCTGAGTCCTGAAAACAGAATGTAGATTGTACCTTCCAAATTCCCAAATCACTTACATAACATTCAGAAAACAAATAACTCCATTTCCTTCTCTGAATTGAAGCATAACTGTTATGAGAACTTAGAAACCATTGATTGGTTTTCTGCATCTGAGGAATCAACAGTGGCAGCCACAGCCTTGAGACTGAGCCCATCAAGGGTCTCTGCACTCTTTGAGATCTGTGCAACAAAACAGATACCACTTCAGGTGCTGTTTGGAATTTTCCATTTCTTTCAGGTAAAAGTAGTGTGGCAGTGATGCTGTGTCTTTTCAAAGACTTTTACAGTAATTACATAATTCTGGTTTTTTGAAAATACCTTAATAAGTGTCCAGGTTCACTGGAAACAATGGCAGGTGAGAGATGATTAGGATTGTGAGGATCTTGAGAAGGTTTTTTTTCTAAAGAAAATGTTTTTAGGAAGCTTATAAATACATTCTCAGCATGGCAGGGTTGAACCAGCCTCAGGTGGAGGGCAGGAGGCAGCTGGCAGAAAGAAGCTTTAATCTCAAAGCAGTAATATGTGAGTCTGGGGAGAATCTTGGGAATGTACTCCTTTGAGGACATTAGGTAAGAAGAGGTTTAGAGGTGCAGACAGAAGAATACTCTAATGGCTAGTTTGTACTGTTTAAAGAAAAAACAACAAACAAAACAGGGCTTCTCACAATGCATCTTCTGTTTTGATTACTAACATCTAATTTAGAATGCCCTTTATACCCCCACTTTCTTTAAAGTTTATTCCCAATTTTAATTTCAAATTTTCTCATTTTGTCCTGTTAACGAATGCATAATTATTTAAGTAATTAGATTTTTTTCCTGTAACAAGAACAGGATAATACTGAACTTTATTTTTTTATTAGCTTTCCTATGCATCAAACAGTATGCAAGCACACTTTTTCTTCTGTTTACTTTTTTTTTTTTTTCCTAATTCTTTATATGCTCTTTCAAAATTAGACAATAAAATTCTTACTGACACAAGCAAGTAAACTGCTCTTTGTTGCATTTCCCAGGGCAAATGGATTGACACCTTTCTTGGACCTCTTTCTGTTCCAGCCTTATCCTAAATTCACTTTGTAAGCCCACTAACCTGTCAGTTGTGGTACCAGTTAATAATTGGCAGTGCACCAAACTGAAAGATCTAGCTAGGGCTTCTCTGACTGCATCTTCTGTTAAAAAAAAAAATCTTGATATAGATTTGTATTTTTTTTTGTTAGAATTGAGGGGGTTTTGTCTGTTTTGTTGTGTTATGGTTTTTGGTTTGTTTCTTTTTTTTAACCTTTGCAATGTGTTCTGCAATATTTCTGTTCTTAAATATTTTAGTGAGCTCTTGGAAGTGGTTGACTAAATAATGTATACTGTGCCGTGTTCATGTAGAGCCTGGTGGAAATGTCACAGTATCAAAGTCAGTCTCTTGTTTTTACCAGGATGCACCTAATAGGAAACAGCAAAATGGGAACTGTTCCAGTGTAAAAGCATCACAAAGAGTTTAATTGCTACTTTATTACTTTAAATACTTTACAAGGGTGTTGAGCAAGTTGTAAATCAGAAATTTATTTTTCTACACTGAGAAAGGAGGGCTGAAATGTAAACTTTCAGACCTGAAAGTTTCTAAGAATAGATTAATAAAATAATTATCCTCTGAAGATCCCTTCTAGCCTAGATGATTCTCATGATGCTCTTTTTTTGTTGTTTTTTGGTTTTTTTCTGTAATTTATCTGGCAAAAGAGAGATCTGGGTTTGACATACAAGAACTGAACAGTGCCATTTATTATGGTTGGAATTTTTGTTGGAACAATTGGAATATTATCTCCTTTAAGAGCTGGTAACTGTTTTATCAGTGTTATAAAATCGTGTGGTACAATAGCTCCCAACTTTTAAACATCAGTAAGAAATGAGTGAAGACAGAGCAATCCTTGATGGGAAGGGGGAAGGAGAGAAAGAAACAACAGGAACTGTATCCCTGTACAGAGTACTGTGTCCCTGTGTGGTTTAGGGCAAGCATTTTAAGGACTCAATCCCTCCCCATGTCTTGATACATTGGAGACATCCTTCTGTTTCCTTGTGACTGTACCATCCCAGAGGAGAAGCATTCTTTGATCCTTTAATGCAGGGATAGTTAAATGTTCCCTCCCTTCTCCCCTAGGAGACATGGAAGATCCACGCTGTAAAATAAATATGGTGTTTATCCTGATTTTTGTCTTTCATAACTGAAGAGGAGACAATATCTGGTACTTACAGAAAATGGGAGAAAAATAATTTTTTTTCACAGAACTGTCTTTGCTAATTCGCTCTCTACCATTATCTCACGCTAGAGATTTCATCTAGCCTGTGTTTTATGCGGAAGTTAAAATATAATTATTTGTCTGAATTGATTTTGTTAGTCTTTTCTGACCCAATGTGTCATTAAATACCAGTGCTAGAGGATTAAAAAAAATAAAATATTAAGGTCTTCATGTCATCTAACCCAGGTGTTTCATGAGTCCATTTGTAATTTCATTTTATTTTATTTTTGCATGGATTTCATGACTATAGAAATACTTGCAGTGAGGCTCATTCATTCAGAGGCAGTAGTGTTTATTGTTTGGGTTTGGTAGTAATGAATGTTAAGAAGAAGATTTGGTACAAATATGAGTAGATACAGAGTATCAGAATTACTTGACACCCAAGATCTTTACAACTAGGGAAAATGAAGATTCATTGTTTGAAGTGTTTATTGTTTGAAATAATGATAAATACCATATGCTGTCTAGATTTGATTCACACTGATTCTATTTATGGGCTGCAGATTGTTGCACTGTCATCATTGTTCACAAAGGTAGTGAAGTCAAATTCAAAGCAGTTACAACTCCTGTATGACTTCATTATCTGGCTTCTGTAATTTGGAGTTACTCCACATACTTTGATAGATGTAGTTTAAGGTAGAAATGTTGGAATTTTGTCCCAATGTCTCCAGTCTCCAGCTCATAGCTTTAAATAGGATCTTTTTGTAGTGTTTTAGATCATTTAAAGCCTTGTTTAGCCTTATACACCTAATTAAACTTCTTACCTTTGTTGTATAAAATAAACTTCTTATTTTAACTGCTTTTAAAGTATTTAGTGTCATACTTAATTAAAAATGCAAACAGCTCCTAATAACAGCTCTTGAAACTGCCTGCTCCATCTTTTAAATATCCCTTCAGTTCTGCTTAGGCTTATTCTTTGAGAGAGAATTGCTACTAAAGATGTCTAAAGAAGAGAGAACAAGAAAACTTTAATGACCTGTGCAGCTCAACTTTAAAAGAGTCCACAGCAGCCTAACTTCTTTGTGGTGTAAATGCATTTCTAGCCTCATAAACAACTGTGACATAAATTTTCATTATGGTAGTAGAAAGTTAATTTATTTGTTGGAATTGTGATCTTGAAATCCTGTACATAATAAAGTTGTCCAGTGTGCACAATATGCAGGAAACTGCAAACTTCAATTAATTTCTAGATAAAATTAGCGTGCATTGCACTTCAAGGATTTGTCTTTATTTTGTTTCTCTAATCAAAACTTCAGTTAATTTCAGCTTTGTTCTCTGCCTCCCCCACATTAGTTCCATTGTCTTGATTTGCATCATTTGTGGCAGTTGGCTTCTTATCAGTCTGTAGTTTAGACCTTTACATCAAACAGTAAATTAATTAGAGGAGAAGAAATCCCAGTTGTACTTGATAATTGTGGAAGCCTCTAAGCACAGAAGTGAATGTTGCTGATTCTTGTCAGAGATGAGAAGTGTAACATGGGGAAGGAGGCAAATCATGATTCGCATTTAGTGAACGAATACTTATCTCTAGAAGTAAGTGTTGGTCACTTACTTATGCCTTTCTTTTCCTAGTCACTCCTGTTATTTGTTATGAAGTTAAACTGGGAAAAAAATAGCAATTAAAAAAATAGTATTAGATGTGGGGTTTTTTATAGGATGCATGGCCTTAATGCACCACAAGATGCAGATGCATTCTAACAGTTAGCTTCTTTTTCCCTATACCATAGTTTAAAAAATATAACCAAAACTACTTGAACTCATTCTGTTGTAATTTATGAACTATTTTTCTTCCAATAAAGAGAAATCAAGTGACCCTTTTACAGTGAAGCAACTAGTACAAAAAGCTCAGGAGCATATTCTCCAGAAGGTGCTCCTAGACACAGACTGTCAAAGAACATGCAGAGTTTAGATCTTGGCTTGTGTTTTTGGCAACAGCAAGTATCTTAGTGTTTTGTCAAATTGCTGCAGTGTGCTAAATTCCCATTTTTTCTTAACAACCATTAGTAATACTTAGTAAATTAAGACTGTGTTTAGTATTCTGCTGCATTTACATTTTTCCTTTTAAAAAACCAAGACAGCATTGGAACCACACTAGTTACTGTGGTGGGGAAATAGGCAAAGCAAGTGGAGGTGAGGGAGTCATCACGCATTATAAACCTGAAGGAAGTCTGCTCTACTTACAGTGAAATAATCTATGGAAATGATGGGCTAGTTCAGTCTAATTTATTTGCTATCTTCTATTGCTTATTTCCCTCATTTTTGTTTCTTCCTTGAACAAATAGGTATGATTTCCTTGCCTATCAATTCAAGATATGTGTCATCTCTGACTTGCTGATGTTTTTTGCTGTCTTTAGCTGAGCTGCCTCATGTAGTTCATCTCTTCAATAGTGTGCAGATCACGAAAGATGGTAATGCCTTGCCCAGCTCTTCAGAGAATATTGAATTTGGTTAGATACAGTGTCTGTTTTGTAGAAATATCTTTCCTCATTTCCCAAACCATATTGTTAGCACAGTTTAAGAGCTCAGTCCAGCATTATTCCAAGGTCATTTTGAAAGTCCTGCTGTGATTCTGATTCTTTTATATTTGTCTCCAGTTTTGAGCTGAATATGAAATTTAGTAGTTTATCTTTTGAATAGGAAATTTAATTTACAACTTGTCAGTTCGTTTACAAAGCGGATACCACTCTGAAAGATTCTCCTAAATATATATGAGGCTTTTCTCTTTTGTCCTCTGTTCATTTCTTTGTTCCTGTGAAGCAGGGAATTACAGAAATAATTTCACAAATCAAAGTTCATAGTTATCCCTGCTGCCTGTATCCTCCAGGCCTTCAAGGCAGTGCAGGCTGGGTGGGACAGCAGATGGGTGGTGGATGCACATGCAGGATATCCAGCCAGGAATCTCTTCCCTTCTCTTGGCATCCCTGCCCTTTGTCAGCCCACAAAGCTCCAGTTCTTTGCAAAACTTGAGTAACAGTTTGTGGAAATGTGTAGATCCTTTTACTGTTCTTGTTTGTTTTTGTAGAAAACATTTTAAATTTCACCATATTACTTTCCATACATATTTCCAGGTTCATGTTTTTGTGTCTGTTTTATGGTGAGTGGGTTGTGTAATCTCTGAAATGTTTTTCATCAATCAAATGTCGTGGACTTTGAAATGAGGGTTTAACTTGCACAGTACTTGATACCCTTTAATCCTGTGTCAAATGAATAGTCTAAAATGACAGCGAGTCTGCAGAACAGGTTACAGCATGAGGTAGAATTATTAAGTGGATTTGGAGTTGTCATAATCTGTAATAATGACAATATATAAACCAAGAATACTTTGGATACACTAAAGTCACTCAAAATATTGAGTCCCAAATGAGGTCTTGCTTTGACAGCTGAGATTTGGAGATTCTACAAATGAGAAGCTAAACTTCTTCTTGACTAAATGTCAACCTTTATCCTTCTTTTTCAATGTGATCCAAGTTTGAATAAAACTAATCTTTGTCTTCAAGGGAAGTTTGCTCAGTAGTTTTTTGGGCTAGGTAATCTGGGTGAGACTGGCAGATTATGAAGATACTGCTATAGAAAAGCAAATTGAGATATAATGGCACTTAGAAAAATTATAAGAAATTTTAAAGCATGGCATGATAACATGGAGTTCATAATTCATCACTTTATACTTCCCCTGGAGTCCATGGATATTCTTCTCTTGTAGTTTTAATGACCAAACCAGCCTGCTAACACAAATGGAAGTTCAGAGAGATGTATTAATAATTGAGAGACATAATAATAAAATGACTGGTTTATAAATGGAATTGGATTCTTTGGAATTTAAAACTTGTAGAAAGGAAATACACATTAATATATTTTTTCTTTGCAGGCTTAGTGTATTCTCAGCATGTGATTTCACAGATCCTTAATATTTTTAAATGCAGGTAATGAATTTGGGCATCCAGAATGGCTTGACTTCCCCAGAATAGGGAATAATGAGAGCTACCACTATGCCAGAAGACAGTTTAATCTTACTGAGGATGATCTTCTTCGCTATAAATTCCTAAATGCCTTTGATAGAGATATGAATAAATTGGAGGAAAGATTTGGCTGGCTTGCATCTCCCCAGGTAAGCTGTATATAAAAAAATATAATTTTTTGTCATGTAGAGTAACAACATTTCCAAATTTGCATGCTGAAATTTCAAACTACTTTATTATGCACTGTGTAATGCCTCACCATATATTTCAAGTTGTCAAAACATGGCACTGAAATATCTTCCACAGATAATAGAAACCTGAAACAGTCTCCTTTTAGCTTCATAACAAGGTCTTTTCCTATTATTTTCCCTGTTTTTATTTAGTAACTGTGGATTGGATAAAGCAGACTATAAAATTGTCCATAATCCAATCCAAGGATTGCTTTGAGAAAGTATAAGTTGTTCTGACATTACATTTTATAAAAATAATTACTCAATTTCTGAGGAAAAACTTTCAGCAGAGTCAAGCGTAAGTTAGAGTCTCCTAGTCCTCAACCTTCTGCTTCTGTATTTGCATTTTTTACACTGGTATCACACTGTAATTTTTGTGAAAGAAGATAAATTGTTATAATTTCTCAGTTTAATTATTTTATATTAGTCCATATTAAAGAATAATCCACTTCAAAGGTGGTTTTTTTTTCTAAATTGATGTGTAGTTATTTATTAATGGAATTAGCAAATAAAAGGTGGTATGTGCAGACATTTATTGTGGCTTATCAAAGCTATTTCTCACACAGATTTCTAAAAAGACAAACAAAAAACCAGATTCAGAAATTTCATTTGACAAAAGGAATTCATTTTTTACTAAAGGAAAGTGTGATGAAAAGACCATGTTACCAATCTTTGAGCAAGAATTTTTCAAGTGCTCTATGCTGAACAGGCTTCTACCTCTGTAATTTTACACTGCCTTGTTAAAGTAAGATACAGTGTAGTAATCAAAAACTTTTTATAGTACTTCATAGATAAACAATTTCGGTTTGCATGTTAATCTCTTTATTTCTCTTGCTTGAATATTTCCCTGTATTACTTGAAATGTAAGAAGTGGTATTTTTCTTGGTTTTGTTAATTCAGTTAGAAATTAAATATTTTTAAAGTGTTGATTTTTTCTTTCTCCCCTAGGCCTATGTGAGTGAAAAGCATGAATCCAATAAGGTCATAGCATTTGAGAGAGCAGGTCTTATTTTTATTTTTAACTTCCATCCATACCAAAGTTATGTGGACTACAGAGTGGGTATTGAAACTCCAGGAAAATATCCTTTTCTTTACTGTTCTGTTTGTGAGGAAAAGTTTTAGAAATTGAAAGCTGATTTTGTGTCTTTTCTTTCCTAATAAGAATTCAATTCAACCTATAGTTAAAAGTTAAGAAATCAATTATTGGTCACCAATATAGCATTGCTTTAATTTGTGTACAGCAAAAAAAAAAACCAAAAAAACAAAACTATAAATTCATCTTCATAAGAGATAATTTTGTAGAAAGCAAAAGTAAAAAAAAAAAGCAATTTAAAGACTTGTGAAGCTGGTTTTTTTTGAATTCTGTTGAAGAATGAAGAAGCAAGTGACTCCCACTTCTTAAATATACAACAGAAAGCCACCACAGTGGGATGATGCTGCGTGGAGTCACACAGGAAAGTGCATTAGTGCAAACCTTCATCAGGAAGTTTGTATTTGTACATTTCTACTTTAAAACTGGGTGGACTGAGCTCTTAGATCAGCTGAGCAGTAAATGATTACTCAAGTAATTTACTGGTTTTGCATTTGTGTCCAAATTCTTAGCGACTCCAAAAATTAATGCTGATTTTGTGGAGGAATTTTAGTTGCCCAAATTCAAGTTTCTTTCAAGTGCTTTGATAAACACAGCCTAGTGACTCTTGCTGTGTTAGTTTAGAACTCTGCAGTTCCAGTTCTAGCCTATTCTTTATTGATCAACCTCTCAGGGTAGTTCCATGTTTCAGTTGCTTTAGGTCAATCATGGAATTTCCTGTCATGAGGATCCCAGAACTGTACACACTACTTTAAGGGAGGGGGAGCTCACCAAAGAGTAGAGAAGCTATTTAATATCTAGAGGAATTTCCTTATCTATTTTCTTTAAATATGCTGGGGTGTCTTAATGTTGACTAAGGTTTCGTTCCTAACTCTAGACAAATGATTGCATCTAACACTTGTCATTAAATTTGCCTTTATTAAGTGGATAGCTTTGGTCTGTCCATACATTGTAGTGATACATATCTCTAAGCTGTTTTTATATACAGCTTCTCAGGTATGTTACCAGGTATGTTGAAAGGTACAGTTTCCTGCCTGGCCTTCATTTTTGTAGGCAGTCCTCCATTCTGAACTCACTGAAAATGTCATTCTCCTTTCAACTGTTCTGTATTCTTGGGCTGTTGGCATAACAACCCTAATTCTAATTTTATATGAGAAGTTGTAGTCAGTAGACATTACAGTTCTGCTGGTCCCAGCTTGTTTGGAAGGTCTTTCTGTGGACATTCAGCTAGTCAGTGTCTATATGAAAAGTCACAGTCAGTTTCTGGTGAGTTTTTCCTTCCTTCTTATACTTCAGTCTTCTCTCTTGACTTCTTTTCCTTGACCTTGGGTCACTCTGTTCTATGATTTGTCCTCCTAAGATTCTGTACCTTGGTGTGAGGTATTCAAGGAATGAAACCTTAATTTTATATGTGAGCATGGGAGTCCATGAATATTGAGTTGTACGAATAGCTGCTACTTTGTCTCTGTATTTTGACATTTCATGTTGTCATGAAAATGTCATTGGAAAAAGTGTTTTCTTTGTTTTACATATTTTATCAAAGCATTGTAGTCCCAGAGTGAATGAATACCGGAGTAGCATGAATTTAGGGTTTATAAAGACATTCAGATACTCACCTTTTCCCTCTGGTGACCAGTGACAGGACCTGAGGGGATGGTATGAAGCTGTGTCAGGTTTAGGTTGGATATTAGGAAAAGGTTCTTCACCCAGAGGGTGGTTGGGCACTGAGCAGGGTCCCCAGGCCAGTGGTGACAGTATAGGACATTTGGACAGTGCTTTCAGGCACATGTGATGCTTGGGGCTGTCCTGTGCTGGACCAGGAGTTGGACATGGATCCTAGTGGCTCTCTTCCAACTCAGGATATTCTGTGATTTGAAGCCAGAGTTGTCCATAAGCAAATAGCTAGATTTGACCTGAGGAATCACAAATATTGTCATCAAAATGCTGCAAAAACATACTCTTCTTTTTTTTTAATCCCACATTAATTCAGGCTCACTGACATTTACAATGTTCACCTAGAGCTTCTAATGAGCAAGTAAGGTCATTTAAATGAGCCACTGGTGTGTGATGGCTGAAGGCAAAGACTTTGAAGTGTGGTTGTGTAACTGTCCTTGCCTGGTAGAATTCTGGCACATTGAGACAAAGGACTTAATTTAGGATCAGTCAAATGCTAAATTCCATCAAGGTACTTGATACTTAAGGTTAATAGGTGTGAATAAGAAATACAGCATACTAATGTGGGAATGCCTCTTTGATCTGCATAGAAGAGGGAGGTTTGCAGCACTGTGAATCTGTGCAAGTATCAGAGCAGCATATCCTATTGCTCAATTTTTGAGTCATTATGTGAAGGAAAAAGAAAAACATTTTCTGTGCTTATGCTGGAATTTTACTTCATAAATTATGCTCTTTCAGAAGCCTTTTCATGAGAAAGGCAGCTTGAACTAACAAATTATTTCTGCCTAATTTGCTTCAGTTTTGAGGTAGATGAGCAATCAACATCTAGGTCAGCTGTCTCTAGTTTTCTGATTGTAGATAAAACTTTGAATGTTAATGGGGAAACCATTCATTAGTTTCCAAGTTTATATTTTTAATACTGCCTAGGCCTTCCTGCTTGGATTCCAGGGCCAGTCTGCAGTGAAAATTCAATATGGAAACCTTCTTTCCTCTATTCAAAAGAAACATGGCTAAAAGGATGGAGAAAGAACAGGCTTAAAGATTTCAGAAATTACTCCTTTTCTTTTCTTGGGATTCCACACTTAATTTTGTTAACTAAATTTTCATCTCTGTTGGAAGTGTCATTAAAATTAAGCTCTATATATATCCCCCTTTTTAAACAAGGTTTATAATCTTGGCTCAAAAATAAATCTGCATTTCCTATTTGTAATCAACCAACATGAACTGACATATCTGTAAATTTGCAATTTATATTTACAAGGTTCTTCCATGGTTTAAACAAAAATCATATTTGGCAGAAGAAAAAAGGACCCCCTCCCTCTCAGTACTTGTGCACATGTTGAGTGCTTAAATGGCTTCAACTGCCATTGAAATATCCTGAGCTGAATTTTATCAAGCCAAGGTGTTTAACCTCATTACAAAATTTAGCCAAATAGTCTCCATAGGTTTTTTGTCACTTCTTGGTTGAATCCTTAGTCTTCAATATTAACAGTGTGTGGAAAGGAGCAAAAGTGGTATCCTTCATCTTGAAATTAGTTATGCAAGTTTTTTTCAGTGAAATTCAAGAATTATTAAAAGCAAAATGGCCTAACCACTTACGACTGTCACCCCCACAAGCACTACTTGGTTCCTTTTATCAGCAGTAAGTTTTGGAACAAAGTACAAGTTATCCTATTTTATGATTTGCATTTACTTTGCAATTGTGTAGCTAAACATGCAAGAGATTAAATTTAAAAAACTGTGTTAAAATACATATTTCGAAACACTATAAAAGCATAGAAATTCAGTAATTAATATGGTAGTTAATCAGTTTTTCCATTTTCAGCTCTGTCTATACAAGGGTTCATTGCTTTTGCTGCTCTCTTCCCTTGTACTGGTGGAAAATTTAGGTGGAACACCAAACAACAGAAG
>WEIU01019851.1:91209-117842 GCA_013389925.1 Aegithalos caudatus | reverse complement strand
GTGTCTCTTTTGGCTCAAACTCCAAGGGCACAGCCTGCTTTCAGACCCTTTTTGTGTGATGGTGCATGAACAAAAAAAAAATAAAGTAGCAGAGCAATAGGTTAAAGAGACTGTATATAATGGGATGCACCCAGAGGCTTGGATGATTTCGGTGATGTGATTGCAAGGCTGGTGACTTTTATCTGAGAAAAATCATAGCAGTCAGGGGAAAATTCTGACAACTAAACCAAGGCTGAAAATGAAGGCTGAGGGTCTGTAGGGCAGTTCCTCCAGAAGACAGGAATCACCTCCTCTTGCAATCTGTCCAAGCAAGTGTGTTACATGAGATGGGNAGCTGAGTTTGTGGAAACCTCAAACATACAACTCTCATCCAGCACATCTGGATCAACATGCCTGGTGAGTCTGATTGCTTTCTTGATGAAATGATTCAAGCTGTGTGCACAAGGTTGCTGCAGTCAGTTCAGTAAGACTTTCAGCCTTGTCTCCTGCAGCATTCCTGCCTAGGAGCTGAGGAACTATAGGGCTGGATAAGATTAAGAACTGGCTGGGCCACTGCCATTTCAGCAGTCAGAGGCTCTGATTGACTGGTATCAAGGAGAGAGTCTTAGGAATTGTGAGGGAGCCGATACTGTTTAGAGTCTGGAGCAGTGACCAGCGTGATGAGACAGAGCACAGTTGACACTGAATTAGTGAATCATTGATCAATTGAATGTTCAAGGTCCAATCCAGACACATCTACAGCTAAGGATAATCCATACATTTATATATTTGAAAGTGTCTGGACTCAAACATACAACAAAATGCTTATATTTCAGCTTATCCTGTCAGCAATGGATTCCTGACTATTTTAATAGTGTCACTTAATGGCAGAATGAAGCAAAAGCTTGGAGTGAAGTATCCTTGGTACAATGGCTTGAAAGAGTCAGTACACTCAGGAAAAATGTAGAGAAAATAAATTTAAGTTAAAAGAGATGTGTTACTACAAGAGTGGTAATTCAGGTGAGAGGTGCTGAAAGAAAAGGAATCATACTGGAGTGAAAAGGCTGAGGAAGTTTCATGGTTCAGGCTGTCAGGAGGAGGAGTAGAGGTGAGAGATCTGGGCTGAAAACCCTGCTGGGATCCTGGGCAGATAATCTTCCAGTTTTCACCTTACCTCAGGAAAGACAAATGATCTTTCCAACCTCATTGGTCACATTTTTCTTCCTCAGTCCATCACACAATTGTTCTGAGTTCTGTCTATTTAAACAAGTAGTAAAACCGGAGAACACAGAATATAGTATTTCTGGAAATATTGTTGGTCTGGGGGAAAGGAATAATACCAATATATTTGTAACAAGCATTATCTAATAGTAGTGTAGTATTTTTCCTTTTAAGAAATTGTACATCAGTGGAATGAATAATTAATAATCTTATTTGTAGTTATTAATATGTTTAATCAATAATTGATATTTTCTTATTGTTCATGCCTTAATTGTTGCTTTTATAGTAATAGCCTTGGAGGTGGTTACACCGACCACTGAAATAAGATTAGGAGATAGAGCCATATGTGTCTTTTCCATGATTTAGCAAGAAGCCCTCTAAGATAAATATTTCTAAAAAACATGTTTAATTTCCCTAGGTAAGGAAAAACCAAGTGACTAAAGTAAAAAGCTGGCAGATATATCTCTTCATTGCAAATGGAAAACATATCTGTCATTAGTTTAAATACAATCATCTGCACAAGTTCTGAAACTGCTTAAACCAGTTTTAAAATTCTGATAGTCAGTGAAGGAGTTGGACTTGGATGATCCACAGTGCTCTCAGATTCTCAGCTGATGTAAATTGACTTGAAAGGAATTGGGCTAATTTACTCCCCCTAGGATCTGACATATTATTGACCAGACTATAATTGAGAATTGCTGTGTCCTGCATTAATGTTATTTTTTTTCCTCATAACTGAAGCAACATTTTACAAATCTTTTCTTAGAAAACTTATTTCTGTTTGTTCCTTCTCCCCTCTCACTTCATCATCCAAACCCAGAGCGCTGGATTTCTCAGTACACAACTTCAAAATCTCTCCTTTATCTATATGTTTTGAGGTAGTTGACTTCATTAAGTATTTCCTCTCCTGCACCAGTTTATAGAAGCTATTTATCACGGAAACCTTAGGGGAAATCATTATGTTCACTGCCTTTCAAGAAGCATTGGACACCGCTCTGTCTGATTCAATGAAGATCAGCTGTTCTTTTCCTCTTTCTCCTTTTCCTAAAGCTCTTTGCTTTATTGCTTTATTCTGTTTTGAAAACAATGAAAGCCTTTCATGCCATCAGGCTCTCGTTAGCAGATAACGCAGTGGAAATGGCAGAATATTAGACATTCTGCAGGGATGAAGGATAGTCTAAAAGAGGACGTTGTCAGAATGAAGCCAATAATCTTCAATCTTGTGTTACCTTTTATAATTGCATTTTTATTGACTTGTTCAGAAAACACATTCACAGACCTGACAATTGATGGAGTACCGTGTATCAAGGTAATTGGTAGATAGCACATATCAGTCTTGTTTTCTCATTGTGACTCTGCTCAGCTTGGAAGGAATGTCATGTAAAATACATTGCCACGAGTACTTTTGTGATCTATGAGGAGTGTTTTGGTTATATGTGTTTGGGTAATTTCATGATATTCAGGAAGAGGAAAAGGGAAGAAAAGTGAAAATATTAAACTGGTTAATTTTGATCCTGTCCAATCTTGAGAAGTGAGTATTATTGCTCAGACACTGACCTTCCATAGGTGCCAAGAGTGTGAAGAATATTCTGCTGTGTCATATTGCTGGTATTTACTTGTATGAAATGACATCACAGGCCTTGGGACAACTTTAATTCACAGCAAAAGAGAGTTGCAAGACTTTGTCATTTATCACTGACCACTCTGTTGACCTAGATGTTCTCAGGTTTTTGAAACTGGTCATTGTAAGTCATAGGAGGCCCTCTCCTGGTAGCCACCTAAAATATATCAAGATAAGCTATTAAAAAAAAAAATAGAAAAGAGATTATAATCAGGCTGCCTTTAAAAATTTTATCTTGTGTAATTCCAGTGCTAGGAACTAAGCAGTCAATCCTCATTCTTTAAATATGATATTTATGACCCACAACAGTGGACCCAAATGACAGATTCTTAACAATTAAAATACGGGTTATTTTCCATATGCTGTTATTTGCAAGTTGTGTCCTGTAAGGTTTCTGGGTTTTTCAGCTTGTTCTTGTCATGTTTTTCTTAGGTGTACATTCCAAGCAGAGTGGCTCTTGTGCTTCACAACACGGACATCCCAAAGTGAAGTTCCCTGTACCTACCACCAAAGAAGCAAGTCACAAAGTGCTGATACACTGTTCTAGTACTAAGTATAACAAAACTTGCTCTAAGGAGGCTTTCTGAGGCTGAGTATAGTAATGTTAGGTGTTTAAAATGCAAGATTAATATTCACATGTAATTGCAGAGCTCTTGACTTGCTAGACCCTCTTTTGAGGAAGCTTTACAAAGAGGCAGAGAGGAAAATGTTGGGTTTGTAGTTCTAGTAGTACAAAATTACACTTAAGGTGTTGCAAAGCAGCAGGTTTTCTCAATTGTTGTTTACAGATTTCATCAGGAATGATAAGAGTGATCCTGCTCCAAAGTTTGTAATTTCTTATAATCCTCATTTTGATAGTGAATTCAAATACTCATTATATATGAATGCTTCTTATTAAAAGTAAGTAGTTTGCTTAAATAAAACAGAAGTTTTTGGCTAAAAGGCAGCCTTAACGGTTTGTGGGACCTAATTTGAGGCTCCTCTTCTTCAATGAAGTCTAACATGGAATTAGAAATGTTTATCCAAATGGATGAGAAGGTCCTCTGAGAGTCTTGTACTTTGACATTTTTTTATTTGATTACAAATGCACAAAAATGCTGGGCAGCAAAAGGAGCAGGCTGATTGAGTGGGGGCCTGCTGATGCTATTGTGTGTGCTGGTTATCTGCTCCCACCCAAGTCACTTACTCTGAGCATCTCACTTGCTACAGCTGGACAAAAATGACACAACTGTTTATTTAGGTCACTAAAATGTTCAGTGTGACGCACGTTTTGTTCTTAATGCAACAACACCATACTGGAAGAGGTACCTAAAGTGTAGTTCTTCCAACTGCATTTATTTCACTAACATCAGGACCTTGCAATACTGATTTCACTACTTCCAGAAGCTGCCTTTCAGCTTGGAACATGATGATGTTCTTGCACTTTTATAACTTTTGAAACATTGCTTCTCGTGAAGAAGCAGTCTCAAAATACAGTGATCAAACTAAGGTTGTTTCTTTTTTTTAATTAAAATTAAGATAGTTAATTATTGGAGTGCTGCTAAGATAATTCAAGTGAGTTCCTTCATGAGCTACAACTTTTTTGTAAAGAATAAGATTTTGTATATTTGAAAATGTATTGCAGAGTATTCTGAAAAATTAATACCAAATTAACGAGACATGATTTATTTTGTTCCATTTATTTAAAAGCATATTTGAATTGGTTCTGAAATGAATGTCTTTTGTACCAATCTGAATTTTCTAACTTTTAAAGTAGCCAAAGAGGAAGATGTCCGTGACCATTTCCAAGTCATAATTTTACCCAGTTTCCTTTGTGAACCATTGTGTAAACTACTGAATAGTTGGTGCCAACACTGACAATCTATTCACAGTTCTTGGAATGCTGACTTGTGGCTTACTTCTTAAGCAAAATAAGGGATGGAATAATGCAGCATGATGGAAAACAGTCTTTTGCAGAGTTCACACTGAAAGGACTTTGTGAACATCCCCAGTCTGATATGTTCTGTGTGGCAGAGAATGTTATATTGCAGTTGAGTACCATAGGATCATGCTTCATTTTCCTCTACACCAGTTTGATCATTGTTTGGTTGTGAGCTAATAAAAGCATTCCTGTTACGCTATGACTTTAAATAAAATATTCTGAACTGTTTTAGCAACTGGAACTGATTATCATTTTTTTTTTCCCAGATTGTTTTCCTTGTAGTGAAATAATGATCAATTTCTAATACACATTATATTTACACTGTATTGATCTAATATATTTTATAGGGTGGGGGTGTTTTTTTTAGTTGGTTTTTTTGGTTTTTGGGGTTTTTTTTGTTTTGTTTTGTTTTGTTGTTTTGGGGTTTTTTAACTGGCACCAGCTCCAGGTTTCAAAATGTAATGGCAAGCGTCTGTGTCAAACCTTTTTTCAAGAGAAGGAATAAATGTATGATGTGAAGTATAAACTGTAAAATCACATGCAAAATAAACTCTGAGGAGGAGAAAACAAATGCATACATGGTTTCATTCCTTGCATTGCAAAATGGTTTTACAGCTGTCTTTAACACTGAAAGACAGATTAGATTTTGATCCATCCTAAAATCAGGGACTTGTCTTGGTCAGAAGCATTCATAATGAGATTGGTAGAATATTTGACCTATGCATTTCTTTAACGTAGTGGTAGATTAATAAAAGTGAACAAGAGTATTTGCAAGGTGAACATGTAAATACAGAAGGCATATTAATTAGGGCTTTTGGAGCCCACCTCTGCATTTTGATGGTGAGGGTGCTATTACCTGTCTTGCGAGACTGGAAAATTTTCCTATTCAATACCTATGGAAAGCCAATTTCTTCCTCCTGCTCTTTGAATATTGCTGGATTATGAAGAAAAATTCAGGTTTAACCTTCCTTTAATGACTGACTCCTTCTAACTCTGCAGCTAAGGCCAGCTAAGTCTTCTCCTTGCAGTCATGTACTGAGTTTGTCACCATGTCTGGTTAAAGCCTGGCTCATTCTGAGAAGGAAATGAAATCCAGAGCTTTTTTTTTGCTTGGCCACACCTCAAATCTAAGTGTTCCTTAGCCCCATCAGGGATGTAAACGAAGTGAGCCATGGTGATATATCCCAGGACACAAAGCTCTCCACAGATACTCAGACATAATGAAGGAACACTCTTTAAAGATAACCTCTTATAGTGTACAGGACTTATATTTCCACATTTGGAAATGCAGAGTTCTCTGGCACTTGGGAATTCTTGCTCTCCCTGGCCCCAGAAGCTGCTGCTCTGCTGTTTCTCTAACACACCATGAGAACTCGAGCTCACCTTCACCTGCCAGTTTATCTAAAGATTTGGGCTGACCTTCTCTCTGTCTTGCACTGTACCCCACTGTGTGTGAAGGGTTCTTTGTACTTAATAATTCAAGTTACTTTCCAGACTGGGTGGTTATTGTGAAAACAGGCAAGCATCCACTGCACTGGTGAGTTCCATGAGCAATGAGTTTTAATTTGCCTGCTGTTTTCTCCTCCTCCTACAACTCAAGCTTTACTGTCCTGAGGTTTATTTTGGAGATGAAGACTGGAGTCGTTATTTAAAATTGGTGAGTACTTCTGGAAAACAAATTTAATTGGAAAAAACTCTTCTACCTTTCTCCTGTGAAGTTTTTCCTTGCTCATTCTATTCAATTTAATAAAGACTTTTTTAACCACGTGCTCTGAAAGACGGGAATGTGGTGCTGGTAATTCTCTGCCAAAGGGAGAGAAGCTCTCTGAACAGTAAGATAGCAGATAAGCAACTGTGTGGCACTTGCAGATACTGCAGGGTGATATTTTTGTGTATTAACCTGTTGGTCACAATTCTGCTTTCAAATGATGTTTTAAGCATCTTAAAGTAATTTTAGCTTCCCCATTTTTTTTCATGGCTTTAGGTTCTTAACAGGACATTAAATGATTAAAGGAAGAACTTCCTGTCTATTTAAGTCTCATTTCTCAGAACTTAAAAGTAACTCAGTAGTTAAGTAGTAGAGTGAAGAATTTCTGAACAGTAGAAGTTGTTTCCTTTAACTTCAATAAATGTGGACATTCTCTTCAGGATATGTTGAGGTGTATGGTTTGCCTGTGTTCTGCTTCACAGTTTAATTTTCTGAGAATGTAAGTATTCTGCATTTAAGTTTTTTACTATTGACCGATGTTTCCAAACCTGGCACGTTGTCACTGTTGAATTGCAGCTACAGAGAGGAAGCAGTGCTTTACTTATTTTCATATATCATACCTCAACTGGGATCCCAGTTTCATAAGTGTCAGTCTGTGAGTGTAACAATATTTTTGGAATTTACAATTCTTTGTAACAATTAATTGGAAGGGTTTTGCTAAGGAAGACTGCACATACATGTTTTCACACCTCAGAGTTTATGGTGCAAGCGTTTTGAAAGGGTTGAGATTTGAGAGTGTAATTTGCAGTGATGGAGAGCTGTTTCTTATGCCAATCTTACTTTTTAATTCTGTTTGGTTTTCCAGATTATCTAGTGTGGGTTTCAAATTCTTGAGGAGAGACGCAGCATCTTGCTGAAAGTTTCACAAGCATTTAAGGAAAAAAAAAAAAAAAAAAGGAAATCCAAAAGTTTTGATCATATTTGCCTTTATATAGAGAGAAAAGTATTATTTTTCTTCATGGAATGTTTCTTTTAAGTAGGCTTTTTTCAGTTTTTGATTTATGTGAAAGTAAGCTGCAGTAGTGATGGGCTGACATATGACTGCTCTTCTTAAAAATAATTATATAAGTTGTTGGGTAAAAATAACTCCAGTTGAATACGTTAAAAATATTCTGCTTATGGAAAGGTAGAAACAAAAACTAATGATGACTCATTAGATGAGACAAATTATATTTTTCATGCCTGTGAGTACAATATGTACCCTGTAAATATAAATAAGTCTTAGCTATTCATGGTAAATTAAATCCTAAAATACATTAGGGCAAAATGTAAGAATTTATAGGTATTGAAGAAATCAGTCTAAGCTTAGCTACTGGTTTTGCATATTTACAAAGCTATTTTGAACACTGAAATAAAAAAGTGTTTAATTGAACTAGGTCTGAAAATCGTCTTAGAAAGTTAAGATGAAGACAATAATTTCTTAATATTAGAAGAGTATTAAAATTGATGGAGCACTAATCATCCATACCATTTGACTCCACATCAAATTAACTCCAAATTTCCAGTATCATTAAAAGCTAGGAGCGAACTTCCTCAACTTGCTTGTTTCTTCTGTGCTTCACAGGTGACAATTTAAATGCATAGAACAAGGACAGTCTGTTACTGAATATTCAGTGTTTTGGATTCACATCATTCTGTCTTTGCTGGTGAGATGAGGTTTATGACAGAGTAGGTAGAGTGCATTTAGGAAGAGAAGTGTGTCTGCAAACTGAAGAAACCCAGCTGCCAATGGGTGTCGTGGTTTAACCCCAGGCGGCAGCCAAGCCAGAGGCAGCCACTTGCCCACTTCCACCACAGGGATCAGGGGGAGAATCTGAAGGGTAAAAGCTGGAAAACTCATGGTTTCAGGTATAGACAGCTTAATAGGAAAAGCAAAAGCCATGCACACAAGCAGAGCAAAACAAGGCATTCATTCCCTGCTTCCCATGGCTGGGCAGGTGTTCAGCCAGCTCCAGGAGATCAGGGCACCATCACACGTAACAGTGACTTGGGAAGAAAAATGTCATCCATTTGTCATCCATCCCTTCCCTTCCTTCTTCCCTGTGCTTTATACAGTGAGCATGGTCTGGACCTTTGGGCAGGTTGGGTCACCTGTCCTGGCTGTGTCTCCTCCCAAGCACCCCCAGCCTCCCTGCCAGCCTGGCTGTGTGAGAAACAGAAACAGCCTTGGCCCTTTGTAAGCCCTGCTCAGCAATAACAAAATCATATCTATATTATCAACCCTGTGTTCAGCCAAAATCCAAAATACAGCCCTGTACCAGCTGCTGTGAAGAAATCTAACTCTACCCCAGCCAAAACCAGCATGGCAGGACTTGGAGGTGAGTACCAGCTGTCCTGGAGTGCTGGGTCTGGTGGGACAGGCTCATGTAACATAGCATTGATAAATCAGTATTTTGGCTGCTGCTGAATGGTGCTTGCACAGTGTGAAGGTCTTCTATTCCCTACCCTGTTCTCACTGATGCCTTTCTAGGGAGTGCCTGGAATTCTTCCTGCTCATGGAAAGCTGTGAATGAATTCCTGTTTCTGCTTTGCTTGCACATGCACCTTTTGCTCTCCCTGTGAATTATTCTCACCTTCCATTTCCTCACCATCCTGGAGGAGACGGGGCTAAGCAAGCACCTTGTGGGGGTGTTTGGCTGTTTTCTGGGATCAACCCATCACCTCCAGCAAAAACTGAGTGAGCTGTCCACCTCAGAAGGAAATTGGCTGGCAGGAGGAAAGTAGGTGAAGTCACTTGAACTAATTTGAAAGTCATTTGAAATAAAAGGGAGGAGACAAATCCCAACTTTCCTTAGCTGCCTTTCACGAAACACTGAGAATGTATCTTGTTTACTTGGGTTTTTAAACTGGAGTAGTTTAATTAGCCTGCTGTTCAGCTATCACCTGTATGAAGGAACAGACAGTCTATGTATTCACTCCATTTCATGCTAAAAGTTCTTGGACCTGAGCTTTTGCAGGAGTAGCATATGATTATCCCTTTAGAAAAGTGTAAAAATATTTTTCTAATTCAAAATGGAAGTAAGTTGTAATATAACATTTTTCATTAAAGTTTATTCATTATTAAGGGGGAGGATGGGATAGAAGGTTCTAGTGGAAGCTAGCTACCTTCTGGTTCAGTAAAGATAGGGGAAATTAACTGAAATGAAAACCTTATCTTTAAAATGTATGGAATTTTAACCATTCCTTTTGCACAAAGCTCCTTTCAGCTGTTGACTGCTGCTTCTAGGGTTTTGTTGTTTTCTTTGTTCGTAGCAGTGGTTTTAGACCAAAGGCAACATTTGAGTCTTGCTGTATTCTATAACCTGTGTCACTACTACTTATGAATGTTTGAGGCAATCCCAGTTTTCAGTCATCAGTCAGAAGGTGGGGTTAGCCTTGCTTTGGGAGTTTCTAGGGTGGGGATAAGAGGAGAGACTGAAGATGATTCCTGGTTTTGTTAAATACCACTTAAATCCTGACTTTGTAATTCCACTACTCATTTTAAATCTTTGACTATGGCATGTCTTTGTCTGAAACAGCTAGCCCTATGCAGC
Organism: Aegithalos caudatus; assembly: GCA_013389925.1. Classification (NCBI taxonomy): domain Eukaryota; kingdom Metazoa; phylum Chordata; class Aves; order Passeriformes; family Aegithalidae; genus Aegithalos; species Aegithalos caudatus. The sequence continues at coordinate 107,799 of WEIU01019851.1, read as the reverse complement.
ACCAAAAAAAAATGCATGTCTTTAGGCTGGAATAAGAAAGCAAATTATGCAAGCACATCATGTCCAGAACTGAAATGAATTTTTCTATCCAGGTTTATTTATCTGAAGAGACCTAGTGTTGATCACCTCATGAAACGGAGCAGACAAGCTATATGGCATAGAGAACAGGTTTTTGTGCAAAAAAAGCCCCCTATTTTCCCAAAGCAAAAAATATTCCAGTATTTCAAATGTGGGTTTTTTCATGAAATGGATTATGACAAGTGAGCATTTTCATAGGAAGAGATTTGTCAAAACCCCTTCCGGAAGAGGTCAATAAAAGTAAAAATACTATTCAAAATCAATGCTTGCATTATGTGCAAAGAGTGAACACTCACAGCTTTAACTCTGTTGGTGTATGCAGCTTCTTAAAAGGGGTTTTCATTAACTTCATTGTGTAATTGAATTGCTGTGCCATTTTTATGGAAATAAAAAGGTTTTTAATAATTATGTAAAGTGATTAGGCTATTGAGTTGGCTTTTCCTAGGCCTCTTTGGGCTTCTAAAATTCCAGTCACCTCTGTAGCTTCTGCCTGGTGCCTTTTGGGGAGCTTGGCAGGCAGTGGTTTGGCCAAGCTGCTGCCCTCAGCATCTTCTTTCCCAGGTGAGCAGGCTGTCCTGGTTGTGGTCCTTGCACAAATGCTGGTGATGCCAAGTGACGAAGTGGGCTGGGGAACTGATTCTGTGGCAGTACAACTCTCTAGAATGGCATAAGCTGCCAAGATCCGCAGCTTGAGCTTGAAAACTGACTTGTTACAATTGATAGACATCTCAGTCTCCCTGCAACCTGTCAGCGGGGGTGAGTGCTGCATTCAGTACTTGTGTTTGCTCTAGTTGTGCTGTGACACAGGAATAACTCTTCCTTCTATTTTTTAATAACCTTCTGGATCTCCCAGCCCCTGTTCCTCGAGCTTATCAGACAAGTGCAATGCAATTCCTCGTACACGTGGATTAACACAGTGGACAGTTCTTAATTGACTCCATTTTAACAATTCCCAAGGAATTCAGTAATGTGACTGAGTATTTAGAAACAAGCTGAACATGATTTGCCCAACTGGGTAAAGCTGGTACAAAACATGAAAGGAGAAAATATCCTGGAGTTATGCATCTGCTGCTGCTATAGAAGCTCTCGCCAGGAAACACTTGCCTTGCACTGCCTGCTTGTTACAGTGGCTGATTGTAATAGTCCCATTTAAGCTTGAGTGGTGATACACACCTTGTTATGTAAAACACTGTGCAAGGTTGTTTAAACATGAAAGATAATTGCTGATTTCTCGCTGGCTGTAGCTCACAGGTAGACATTCCTGTGACTGATTAAATACACTGACCTTTTGTATTAACAGCTTTGATGCATTCCAAGCCATGGTATGCTTTGATGTGAAGCATAGTTTTCAACTGTCTTGTCTGCTTTTTCTTTTTCCTGAACAGAGCTTGTCAATCTTCCTGTTTATTCTGGACAATGTAAGCAGGTGTCTGGTGTGGTTGTGCTCCCTGCAGAGTCCAAGACTATTCCATGGGCATCCCTATGTGCCTCTTAGCTGTTTCCTTTCTATTGCCTCTAGCCACATAGATCTTCTGAGCAGTGCTTGTGTCCCTATCCCTTCCTAATTTTCTGTCTTACACCTCCCAGGGAGGTGGAGATCTTGATGTGCAGTTATTTGCAAAGGCTTGGGCCCATCAAAAGATTTATGGAAGACAAATCTCTCAGGAGCTTGGAGACACAAGGGACTGCAGAACAAATGTGTTGCCCCATGTTTTACTTCATCCTTAAAGGTCCAGTTTCTACCTCCTAACTAACCCAGGTTTTACAGATTCTGTCACTCTGATCTGGGGGCCCCTTTTCAGGGCTGAAAAAGCATCAGTAGCAGTGTTTCAGCTGTTGCCTTCACAGCAATGATATGCACAGATGTAATCTGCAATCAGATGTGTGTAAATGAACCACCTTAAGCTTCCTAAATTTATTCTGCCGTGTCATCTGCTGAGCAATGATTGTCTGTTGCAGTTTGGGAATTTTCCCCATGAGGAAAAATGGTAAGTCTGAGCATGTCTTTGCATGCATCTCAAAGTCAGTTTTGTGTCCCACACATCTTCACTTTGCAAAGCTGATATGTGGCAGATGACATGCCCAGAATTTGAGAGAATCGCTCCAAAACTCACCAGGTACAGCCTATTGCATTGGGGAAAGCAAAGCAAAGTGTGAAGACATGAAGGGTTTGTGGTGACACATCACCTGCTGAGGCTGCTCTGATGGCCAGTGTATGAGTGAGTGAGTTGATGTGAGTCCTGCTGCAACCTCCTGGATTGGTGCAATCAAATTCACCCTCTTCCCATCTCTTTTAGGGGAGCCAGTCATGCCCATACCAGTATGCAGGTACTGCCAATGCTCCAGGGATTACAGGTGCAGTGTCAAAAACTCAGGTGACAGGATGACCAAGGTGAACAAGGGTATGAAACCTCAAGTGTGCCTGCACATACACACAGAATTTAGTGTTTCTAACTCCCAGTTCTTGCTGGAATTGATCAGCTGCTCACCTCATCTTTCACAGTGACTGCTACTGGCAAAAGACACAAGGAGCCAGCAGCAGATACCTGTCTGGTAATCCTCTTTGTAAGGAGGGAAGATTTGTTTGGGGATGGAGGACACGTGGTAGAGAAATCAATGTGGAGCACAGATATCCAGACATCTCTGGTAGGTATTTGTAGTGAAGCTGTTTCTCCTGCTTTGAAATCTTCTGTTAATGTACCTCTCTGTCACAGAAACATGAATAATTGGGCCTTATTTTAAAAGCACCCATTCTGTAGTATTTTGTACCCACTTCTTCTCTGCATCTCTGAGTCGTGTCATTAGCAACAGCAACCTACTGTTGCACAATATTTCTGCAAATTATGCTGCTTAATTAACCAAGTGATGTGTAATAATGCTATGTGACATTTTTCTAGAAGTGTTATCTAAAAGGCCTGAACCTCTTAAAGTGATAACAGGAAAGTGGTAGTTGAGTTCAGAAAGATAAATGTGCTGCAAATTGTTTGCTAGTCCTGCAAGTCTGTGTCTGCAGCAGTGGTTCAGGTCAGAGCAGCAATATGCAGTTTTGAAGTGAATCCCTGGATGGTCTCCACTTACCACGTGCTAACTCAGTTCCCAGAGTTATTTCAGGACAGAAAAGCATAGGATCTTTAGAGGTGGAAATAAAGGAGAGCCTCTTCTCCAAAAGGACTCTGAATGTTCCTTGGTGTGTTCTGCCTGGGCCCCCAATATTTCCATGCACAGCCTCTGTCCACTGCAAGGACTTCCCACGTGCATCTAATAAAACTTCCTGTCAGGAAGCTTCAGCATAGAAGGTAAGACTGTCTCTAATCCAGTGCATACTGCCCAAACCACATGGAATAGCAGTGTGAGGAGCTCAGCAGCCACTTTGATCTGTTCCTAAAATATTTGCTAACACAGATGTAGCATAATAGGCCAGCACTATTATTTCTAAATTTGCAAGACTTTACTATTGTCAATCCCTATTCCTTGGCTTAAGGCCTGTTCTTTATGTAACACTGAAAGCCAAATTAAAGTTATAGAAATGTTTCTGGAACTGTTTTCACAGAGCTGATGTTGTGAATCTACAATTATTTTTGCAGTTATCTTAATGTAGCTGTTACAGCATAATAACAGCCTTTAGTCATTGTTGTTCTGCCTGCTATGGCAAATAATGTGCTTGTCTAATGCAACAGAAACTGCAGTCAGTAGCAAAATCTTTAATATCTAATTTACTAGACCTTATTTTGCACTTTTTCATCTGAAATGCAGATTAATAAATTGAAGCAGTGCATGTAGCATTTCAGTGAATGAAATCATTACCAAGAGGATGTTTGGATGGCAACTGTAATTTGGCTTGGGAGGGTTTTTTAGCTGGGACTAATTTGTCTTCATGTGCCAGAAGATTTTTAAAACCTAACAAGTTTTATGTTGCTGTTTGGGTTTTGGTTTTTTTTTTGTTTTTTGTTTTTTTTTTTTTTTAATGTGAGGAGGTTTTTAATTTATATAGTAGCACATAGTGAAACATTTAGCTCCCCCCACCCCCTGGAGACTCCCTGTTTCATTCCTAGGCTGCTTCACCTGAGGGTTGCCATGCCCATTGGTGCAGCCATAAGCTCAGAATCAGGAGTTGGTTCTCAGTGTTTGAGTTTGGTGCTTCCTGGTGCCACAAACAACACCTGAAGGGAACCCACAAAAAAGATGGAGAGGGATGAGCATGTAGTGACAGGTCAAGGGGGAATGGATTCACAGTGAAAGATTTGGATTAGATATCAGGAAAAATTCTTTATTGTGAGAGTGGTGAGGTGCTGGAACAGGTTGCCCAGGGAGGTTGTGACTTCCCCACCCCTGGAAGTGTCCAAGGCCAGGTTGAATGGGGCTCTGAGCAAGCTGGGATAGTGGAATGTGTCCCTGCCCATGGCAGGGGGATTGGAATGAGATAATCTCTAATGTCCCTTCCAACCCAAACCATTCTGTGATTCCATTGTTATGTTCACATAAGGGATCCTGGGGGATGATTTTCATCTTCAACAGAAGTTCAGAAGTAAAAGTGATGCACTTGACAGATCTATCACAAAGAGGACGCATTTCAGGATGTTCATTCACTGTTTTAAGAGCTTACCATGCCTTTCCCTTACTAAATTACTCCTTAACTGCAGTAATGAAAAAGCCCACCTGTGAGCTGGATGGGATGAACGCTGCCCTTGATGCCCTTCACATATTTGATTTTGCTCATTTTCTGCTGCATGTTGTCATTGTGCTGTAATGCTGCATTCTGCAGCAAATGGAGTAATTGTGGAGGGTGTCATGTTGTTTGATAAAGGTACATCAAAGTATGAAAAGGTGTAAATGACAAGAGCTCTATTTCTGGAGTAGGTAAAGGAGACCTTAAGGTGCATCCCACCCTTGGTTACCAGAGACAGGCATTGCCCAGGAAACTTGTGGTGGCAACAAAAAAAACCACTGACAATGTCCCTTCCAACCGCTTATAGAATAATCCCTGTTTATTATTTCATTTGATATCACAGAAACCAAGAATTATTTATAAATACAGTTTGACTTCCACTAAAACTTAAAAAAAAAATCTTTTACAAGAGCTGAACAAAAGTATTGAAACTTGTCACTCTCATTCCAGTCCTCCAGGAAAATTTATTCCTCAGTTTCCATAAAAATCCAGCAATAACTTTAAATTAATTTATCCTTCTAAGCAGATATCAGTGTCTTTCTGGGTGAATAATTGAATTAATTTTTATTTAGCACATTGATAATATACCAATAATTAAGGGTCATATAAACAGTTCTCATTTTTGCTGCCAAGGTAAAACAATGTTCTCTAATGCTTGAAATACCTAATTTGGCCCAATCATCATTTTTGAATATCTTGGTCTTTATGTACCTGGGGAACTGAGCAAGGTGGACCTGGGCTCATTGATCCTGAATAGGGGAAAAGCCAGACCAGATCTTTGCCACTTTTCCATCTTAAATGGAAATTGTAATAAAGCATTACTTTTTTTTTCTTTTTGGGAATACCTGGCCCACTGTGACTGGTCTGTCTCTCCTTTCTAATGCTGTTTTGTCCCACAGAAAGAAATGTACATGTGTACATTTCTGGATATGTGTGTGTGCCCTATGCATGTGCACACAAAATATATCTCTTATTCTTCTCTTTGGGTGCAAATGTGTATCGATACTTATCAGATTCTGTCTGTTTTAGGATCAGGAACTGCTCCTGTTTGTATGCCTGAACAAATCTAACACAAAAGTTCTGGTTTACTTAAAAAAATTCTAGACATATTTGTATAACCAATAAACAAAGAAAACTTTCTTGACACATCATCAGATTGTTCATTTATAGAGATTTTGATTTTTTTATTTTTTTTTAGGAACAGGATGAAAAAATTGATCTTCCTCTTGTGGAGTTCTGCTAATGAGCCTTTTTAATAGGCTCTGCATTCAGTAAGGAAAGTATACAGACAAGCAAATATGCTTGTACATTTCTTTCACATTAAGTATATTTATTTAAATATTAAGTGAAATTGTTACCCTGACAACTTGCTAAAGCAGCCATAGAGTCTGTGTAATCCTGAATGCTCTTGCTTAAGTGCTTCCAGTGCTATTTGTTTGTTCAGTAGATTCTATTGAATCTTTCATTGAACTGGGTTCCCTTAAGGAAGTGAATCAGGAAAGTTCTGGGATCACAATTTCTTGGTTGGTGGGAGCTATTTTATTTCCTCCTTAAGGCTGTGGTTTTGTCTTTGTGACACAGAGATGTAATTACCAGGACTCTGATACCTTAGCATCAGAATTACATGAAGTGGAAAGCAGGATTCAGGCTCAGTATACTGAATTTGATGAAGTGTTTTAATTTTGTAAATTTGCCCAAAAGTTCTGCCTACTTCTCAGGCTGCCTATAAATTATGAAATGGACTTTGGGTGCCTTCAGTTCCTGAGATATAGATATAGGTATCTCAGCCAAGTAATAATCATATAATAAGAGCTGATAATGATTGGCAAACTATTTCATCTTTTTGATTTCTTTGCCTTCACCATCAGTACTTTTGCTGCATCTCCAATATGCTCTGCTGTGATTTACCTCATTATTTTGTTGCAAGCTCTCTCAACAAGTTCCCAGAATCCCTAAAATTGTTGTGCCAGTTGTCTCAAAATGTTTGATAACCTCTGCAGCTGACTCCCCAGGGTCAGAATTTGTCGCTCGGGTTCTTGTGTTCTGGATTGGCCTTGGATGTTCCTTTAGCATCATGGAGCCTTGGCCTAAGGAGCCTTTGGTGCTTTCTCATCTGGTAATTGCTCCGTGAGAGGAAAGGGATGCACAAGATTGTGCAGAAGTGAATAAGCAAAATGAATGTCTACACGTGGTATGAGCCACTGCAAAAGGATTCACGTGTTACACCTGTGTCAGGGAGCTGCCCCACCCCTTCTCTTTGGCCACTCTAGACAGGAATTTAAGAATTTCCTTAGCTGAGGGATGCCAGTGAGATAAAATCCTTATAGAGGGATACATATCTTATGCTTTTTATTTTGTATTCCTTTTCCCTGTTTCCTTTCCTGAGGACTGGGGTGCTCAGTGTCGAGTAGGAATGACGTACAGATATGCAGGGCATCACTCTGCCTGACTCATCTAAAAATCATACTGGACCTCCTCCATCTTATCTTTTTGGGAAAAAAATCCCTGGAATTACTCTGTAGGAAATGCTGCAAAAGCTCATTTAAGGTCAGTGAAAGCAGTCACAGTCCTGTCAGGGTTGCCAAATCCAGCCCAGGCGATTTATTTCCTGGCTCCCTTTTGCTTACTGCTTGCTAATTATAAATGTGGTTTTCCCCTTAATTATTGAAAAGTGCAAAAGCTTTTATGCTCTCCTGATTTATATATATTTTTAAATTAAATTTTGAAGGACTGTGGTGCTTATGATGAGAGTTAAACACATTTCATATCTTAATAAGCCTATTTTTATATTATGCTGCTTGAACTACAATCATACTAAGGAATGGAGTGGGGGGAATAAAATTAATGGGTTACTCTTGAAGTAGAAAAAATTATTCATTTTCGATAAAAGATCTTTTTGATAATTTACTCTTGACTTCACTACTTGATTTATCTCATCTTCTCACATTAATTTGTTTTTAATTTTTTTCCCTGTTGAGGTTTTTTAGCTCCAGTAACAGTTCTGAGATGATTGGATTGATGGACTACAAAATTTAACATTTTTGAACTAAAAAAGAAAAGGGCTTATACACTTGAGCTAACAAGCAATATAACTTTCATGTAATAAACTAGAATTTCAGCTTTCCAGTGCCTTGATTTAAGATGATGGAATTTGATTATTTAGTTCTCCTACTCCATCTAGAGTAGATATGAGCTAAAAGCTGCTTGGCCTCTTCCTTGTTTTCCCTCAGTCGTGTAGTTTGTTTTTTTTTTCTCAAATGTTCCCAATGCATCTCCCTGAATCCTCATTAAAATGTTACCCTGTGTAACAATATCAGTGTTATTACATCTCAACACTCGCAGCACACGTGTTTTTATCTCATTTGCAGCCTCTTGCTGTGCTCTCAGAACAAACTCGGCTGGTCAGAATTTAGCAATCCTTGTAGGGCAGCTGTGTTATTTAATATAGATTCCAGAAATTATTTTCACTACTGCAATGATTTTAAGGACCTAAGCTACTACTGACAGCAAATACAGAGAGATTAGAGTGAAAGAAAAAGCAGAAAGGCAAATGAAATGAGAAAAATCAGAGTTATTGGAAACATTGAAGTTTACCAGGACAACAAGAATTTTGATGAAACAATGGATTGTACTGAGGACTGTGAGTGAATCAGAAGAAGAAAAGGAGGACATTTTCTGAATTAGTTGATCAAAGGCGATCAAAGGTCATTAATTGAACCTACCTAAATCAAATGATAAAAACCTTCTATCTTATCCTTTGTCAAAATTAAAAAAAAAAAAAAAAAAAAAAAAAAAAAAAAAAAAAACAAAACAAACCAAAAAAAAAAAAAAAAAAAAAAAACAAACAAAGAAAAAAAAAAAACCAAACCAAACCAAAACAAACAAACAAACAAAAAACAACCAGAAAACCCCGCCCAACAAACAAACAAAAACTCTTAATCTCTCCTTGCCCTAAAAAAACAAAGGAAAAAAAACAAACAAAAAAACCCAAACAAACAAAAAACCACAAACAAACACACCAAAAACCCCAACCCAAAACCAAAACACCAAACCAAAACCAAGGCACCGGAGGACAGGGAGAAGAGTTAAATGGACTTTGTCAGATCAGCTGGAGTTATTGAAAGAGGGAAAATTGTAGCTCTGTACCCTGGAGAACCTCCTGCTGCTTTCTCCCAGTGCCTGTTTTGTTCTTTCTTCCGTTGTTTTTATCCCCCTTATTCCCTTATTGTGCCCCAAAACAACACGAGGTGATTCCCAAACAGCACCTGGGAGGTATCAGCACACCTGGCCAGGCACCAAAGTGCCCAGACTGGGCAGGTGATGGTCTAGAGCAGATGGCTGCAGGGAGAAGTTTTAGCTGAGATGCACAGTCTGTGCCTTCACAGATGATGGATCACATTTTATCCAGTTATATATAAAATAAGCATTTCCCCCCTTTACTAATCTCCTGTGTTTGTCTGTGTTGGCAGCAACACAGCACAAATCAATTGAGATTCAATAGGAACACTGTTTCTTTCTTCTTTACTGAGAAATATTACTTGATGTACAACAGTACTGAAAATCCCCTCTCTAGAAACATAAATCTGATAGCTTTTAGTAAATTTATCTTGTGCAAGTATTGAATATAAAAGTCGCATTCTCATACCATATTTTATTTTTTTAGTGTGTTCTAATTCTCACTTGTTATCTCTGAACCAATATGTTATCAAACTGTGTATCAAAACGTGTTCAAGCTGTAACATTTTAAATATCCTTGTTTTTATCAAATTACAAGTTCTTGGTCAACAGCTCATGTATATGACATAACCATCTTTAACACTTTGTTTGTTGAGTACCATAGATGATGAATTTGGTTTTTGAATGGCTAATATTTAATGTAAAGCCCAACTTAAATTTAAGTTCTTTTAAAGAAACTGATAACTGTGGTGTTGACATACAAGCATTTTTTTTTAAGCTTTGCTGCTCAAAAGAGTGATTTTTGTTACTATTTAGTAGTTATCCCTAATTTGTGTAACTTTTATTCTCATTTAAGGTTGTCTAAGAAAGTATAACTTTTTACCCTTTCCAGATACTTGCAACCCTCAAATGTTGCATATTCCATTAACATACACATACTTTCTTTTCCACACTTTATCTTTTTAGTCAATTCTTGGCCAAGTAGCATATCTTCAGTGATTTTTGTCCTTCATTGTTAATTAGTAACTGAGCAATCACTGACGATGTTCCAATTTTCTGAGATATTTAGTGGATTGGAGTTATGTATGACATTTAAAGCACCTGCCCTAGATTCTAGGCTCCTCTAGTATATGCTGTGATTAGAATAATGAATACAAATGTGAAGGAGGAGGAAAAAAAGCAGGCTGTTCCATATCATAGCTTTTTTAGTCTCGACTTTTGCCTTTTAAGTCATTTTTCCAGTTCCATGAAGGAAAGGGATGAGCTTTGCAGCTTACTCTGGAAGGGCAATGGCCTGAGGCTGCTGTGTGGGAATGAGCCCAGCACTGTGCCTGTGCCTGCCTGCATGGTAAACCCTGTTCACTGCTGTTCCTCTGCCTCTAACCACAGCTGGAGCTGAGAAGGGTTTTCAGATCACAACAAATGCCTTAGGTAGGGTAACTTTGCCTGGAAACCTCCAGGTAGTGTATGCATCCCCTGGAAGAGTAATAGTGTTTTCACAGAAAAACAAAAAGGGAAAAAATTGGGGAAAAAAGGAAAAAAGAATCCTCTAGTGAGTGCTCTTTTGCATTATTTTCATAAATCAAGTTAATGAGTTGCATTTTTCAAATTCAGTTTAACACTAAGTGTGTAGCACCACCAAAGGCAACCCTTGCCACAGCACCAGCACACATCTTCTGTCTGGCCTAAACACCTGCTGAATTTTTGCTCCCACTTCCATGGATATCTCTGCCTGAAAACATGGGTTTGTAGTTGTCTAGAACAGTGTAGTAGACAGGACTGCCAGGTGAAGTTTGAATGTGTTTGGCTGTTATTTTTTAGTGAGTTTTGCCAAGTGGTCAGATTTGAACTCACTGTTCAGAAGAAACGTAGGTGTAGGCAAATATCAGCTCCCCTGGCTCAGGTGCTGGGTTTTGTCTGCTTGGACAGAATCTTTTGACAGCTCTCCCTGTGAGCTGGCAGGAGCACAGAAGGGTCTGATTCCATCAGTAAAACTGTGTTAACTCAATCCACATTTGTCTGGAGTTTCTTTGCAGATCTTTAACAACCTTTCCAACCTCGTGCAGTCCCTTATATCCACTCAGTTACTGAAATCTATCCTAACAGATGAAAGGGACTCTGCACTTCTTGGGAATAGGTTTTGGCTTGTTTGCTTGGCTTCTTGTAAATCTCCATTGGCTCCTGATGGAGACAAGCAGATCTACTGCTCCTTAAACTGCCAGGGAAGGAATCAACACATTGTTAGGCCCAGACAGTATTGGTGGATTAGTAAGTGGGGGCATCTTGTAACTTGAACTGAAGAGGGGAGGCATGAAGGATTCTGTTTTTAAACAGATTGACTTTGTTTTCTGCTTCTCTAGTGGCTTCATTTTCCAGCTGATGCTGTCACTTCACCCAATTCCCACTGCTGAATAACCAAAAAAGTCGTATTCATCTGCCATTGATGTTTTTTTGTAAAACTTACTGTATACCCAGCTTAATGAAGAGAAGAATGCATTTCAAAATATTTTTTGTTTCCTCACAAATTTAGACGACCAAAACAATTACTGAAAATTTTCCAGTTGCAGTGTGTGTTAGTGAGATCTGCATTTAACCCCAATGTCAGAAGTCTAATTGGAAAAGAGTGAAATGGTAAATAATAAAAGGAAAGCTTCAAATACCAGGTGTGTCAAAAGAGTATGAACTGGCTGGATTTAGAGATTACAGTTTTGAGTTTTGAAATGTTGAATTTTAAAAATGTTGAATTTTGAATTAAATACGCATTGAATTTTACAAATGTTAACCTCATGTGTTTTTAATGGTGATATGTAGTCAGAGTGCTTAACCTTAATAGATGTTCTGGCTTTAAAACAAGTCACATGAAAGAAATGCCCTATGAATTTATAAAAGAAATGAGCATGTGAGTGTGGGCTGTACAGTGGCAGAGTCAATCTTGCCCAGTGAAAACTACAGATAGAAAATGTAACCTTCCCACCCCCAGCTCAGCTTCACAAGGTTTTTAGAAACTCAGAGAAAGTGACATCTGTTTTCAGAATAGAAAATATTTGCATTGTAAAGATTGCAGCAAATTGTTAAAGCGTTAGAATAATCTGTCTTTTTTTTTTTTTTTTTTCATTAATCTTCTTATTCTCTTTTTATATTACTCATTTTGTTGTTTTATGCAGTTTTACTTTGGGGAAGAATTATTTTAAAAGCTGTGTCTTAAGGTCTGTGTTGGGTTTGGTGGGGTTTTTTGGGTTTTGGGCTTGTTTTTTTTGCTTCTTCTGTATGTTTACAGGGTTCCTTCTTTGCTTTCTAGGAGGCAGTGGCTAGAGTTTCTTTTTACCTAATTACTGTGGGGAAAAGTGACATCTGAAAAATCAGAATAATGTTTGTTTCCTGTGTGATCATCTGTTCCTGCTGTTTATGCTTCACCTGGATACCTAATCCTTTTAGCAGTGCAGAAGATTATGAAGCTACAGACAAGAGATTATGGCTCCAGGTGAGGGATAAGCAGTTGATCAAATGAATGAAGGAGAAAAAGAGATTGTTTCAATGCAAATATTCCCTATTAATTAGGGCTAGGAAGAAGAATTGAGAAGAAATGTGATTAGTAGTCTCTCTGTCCCTCTCAATAGGATTTATTTTTTTTCCCAAGGAGTATGCCTTAAAATTTTCATAAGGAATTTAATCAATTCTTTGGGAGGCTGGTATTACCTGTACACTCAGTACCAAACCCTTGTGTCAGCTTTGTGGATGTCTTTTCTGTCATTACTGATATATGCTTGTTTTAATCTTCCTTTGTAGAAGTATTTCCCAAGGCCAAGAGCCAAGGATTGGGAGGAAAGATCTGTCAAGAGTGCATGGTCAATGATCTCCATGACTTCGCTTGCAGAAATTCACATCACCACTCTATTCTGCAGTACATTTCTGGATTTTATTTATCCTGGCAAACACTGAGTCAAGTAACAATTCAGCAAAAGTCTTCCTCACTGCAGGATCACTCTTATCGATTTATGAAGATTTTGGAGCCCACAGTAGCAGCCAGTGCAGTCAGGTCTTTAGGATGTTTAGCACTTTCTCCTTTGTGTACTCTGTGCTCTGACTCATCCACAGAAAATCATTGATGTCTTGTGTGAAACAAAGAGCAAACTAAGACACTAATTAACGAAATAGTACTAGAGCTTCTCCTTTCCCCACCTCCTACCCCTGAGAGGAACACATCAGAACAGAGCCAGTTTTCTGCTGGTTTTACCTTGGACCTCTGGGTTTTGCTGCGATCCAAATATTTAGAATTTTTCTTGGCATTTAGTCATGTCTTCCCTTTCCATTATCATAGCAGGAAGCTGTGACCACAATTGGAAATTGGTGTTTTTTTCATGAAGTTAATCCAACTTGCAAATAGAAGCAAACTGGAAAATTCAGGCTTAATTTCATCTTAGCCTAAGTTGGTGTTTGAACTTCTGCAAAGCAGTCAGGAGGCATTTTGTTCCCATGTGCAGGTTTTGTTTCTTCAGTTCTCAGAAAACTGCAGCAGAAATGGAAAATACTTGTCTCCACTTCAGTGCAAATGTCAAACTGAGGGTGGCCTGGCTTGTCCAGTCTGCTAGTGTTTAACTGGTGCAGCTGAGAAGAAAACAGAGCTGTCCTGTTCTAACCCCAAACCCTGCTCCATGCCACACTATTGGTACCAGAAGATTGTTTTTCTGTGCTTTTCATATTCTTTGAAAAGAAAAGCAAAAAAAAAACAAACCCAGAGTACCAAGAAACTCTGGCTCAAACAGAGCACGTGACTTAAATACAGAAAGAAAGAATGATTTATTGTGTGAACTATGCTGTAGACTCAGAAAACTTCATAAATTGTTTCCCAATGTGTATGTGCAAGGCTCAATTAAATGCAGGTAATTAAAAGCTCTTTCACAGAACTGACAAAACATCTTCCCTACCTGTGGAGACATTCCTTCTGAAAAGAAATTACCAGTTCCCAAACATGCTTGGGATTAAAACAGAAACTTGCTAAACCTTTTCATGTCTTTAAAATGGACACTCTAGATTTACTTGTGACAGGCATGCTATTTTACAATCCTTTTTATTTAAGCTAAGAATAAAATTCTGTCATGTTCCACAGAAAATAACAGAGAACAGAGAGAAGAAATGCAAAATATTGTTTGTTTTTCTGGATGATTTAAAGTTTTGCCACCTTACACATCTCTCTGCATAAGTGGAATAAGGTGAACTCAACATACAATAGACCACATGATAGTAGGGAAAATAATTTGCAATTAAATTAGGTGGCCCATGTTGTCTAATATATTTATCTTGAAAAAAATATATGGATGCTAACACTTGAGTCACTATTTAAATCAGAGTTGTGCTATTAATAATCAAATTCATTAAGGAAGGTATCTGCAGTATATCTAATTAATTGACTGTTGCACAATACTAGTCTTCTCCAGCTTTTGAAGTCAGCCAGTATTTATAGCAAAAAAGTGTTGCTAGGGACTTTTAAGTTGTAATTAATAATTGTTATGTCCCATCATTTAAAAGGCTTGTCCCATCAATATGTTTCTTCTGTTTATTGCTTAGGAGTCTTGTAATAATTAAAAGTAAAATAGTGGAAAGTAAATTAAATTCTACATTATAGAGATATTAATGAGGGAAAAAATACACCTTGTACAATTAACAACAAAGGAGTCAAGTGTTTCTTTAAAAAGAAAGAGCTGTGCTTCTACTGAAACATGTGAAAGATAAAATATGGAGTTTTAAATCAAAATTGAGTCTAACAAGTTTAGTTACAGCAGATTTCAGGTTAAAAGAATCATTTTCAGGTGTTGTGCAGGCGGAAAGGCAAAGGAGTGAAGCAAGGAGGTGGCATTTTCAAGGTCGGGGTGATGGCAGTACTGCAAATGCATGACTAAAATCAGGTNAAAAAAAAAAAGAGAAAAAAGTATTTTGCTGTGTTTTGCTGTCTCTCATCCACTGATGCTGACTTCTGGTCCTTCCCTTGTTAAGCACATGTGAGCCCAGCTGCTTCTCAAAACCTTATGTCTGGTCACAGCCTCTGCTGGTTCAAAAAGTAAATATTTGAGAAGAACACTTTTTCAGAGATAACTTCAGAACACTCAGTTAAGCTGTACTGATGTCTTATTCCACCAGCTGTTACTTGGGCCCTAAAGTTGTGCATTGAGTGAAAGATATTTTTCCTGCTCTGAGGCAAAAGCCCAGGCTGTGGGTTCTGCTGATGGCCTTCCTCCATGCCTGGGTGCTCCTCTTCAGCTTCACCTCAGCCTGCACATGGACAGTCCTTTCTTTATTGTTTTTGTATGAAAAATTCTCTCCAGTTAGATTAATGTAAGTTATTTTTATGCTGGGAGATACCTTTATGCTGTTTTGGGAGAAATCCAGCTTGTTTCAGAGGTGGGAAATGCTTCACTGTTCCTGTGTGGTAACTTCTTCTGGTGAGATGGTACTTCCTCAGTGGTACAGAACAGTTGTTTGATAATTTTGTTTTACCTTTGTCCTTCTAAGCCACATCTTATGTGACTACTGATATTCTAGATGCTAATCTTTCTTCACAAGCTTCTTAATTTCGTTTGCTGTACCACTGAAGCTGTTGGTCCTCCCAGGCAGAGACGAGAAAAGAGCCAACCCAAAGCTCTTTGGGAGAGTTTCCAAGGTTCACCATCCACCTTCTGGAGGTCAGAGTACCTGCTCAAAGGTGAGCTACCAGCTGAGCAATTTTGTTCCTCAATATTTTCTGCTGTAACTTGTTTGAATGTTTTTTAATATTTCATTTAATTTCTCTAACCTTGGGGAAGTATCAGTGAGATTTCATAGCCCTTTGACAAACCGCCTGAGAAAACAACACCCAGTCCATTTGCTGATTTTTTTCCATTATTATGCTCACTTTAGAGCATGACACAGAGTTCACCATCTTCTGGCAAACAATGCTAGAAACACTTGTTGATTATTCCTCTCCACACTTCTTTTCACTCCATACATGAGCAAGGGTAGCTTGCATGATTTGTCTGAGAAAGTGACTGCCCTCACCTGCAGAGTGTAAATCATCAACTACTTCCATTTCCACTGAAGTTCTGCACTGTAAACTGCGTGGTCCAGGGCCTGCTTGGTTATCAGCTAAAACATCTTCACTGCGGTGGCAGTGGGAAAAAATTAACTGTGAACTGTCTGAAATTAAATTACTTGTTTGTAATTAACCCCCTTTTTTATATTCTTTGCTGAGTAAATCTAGATGACTTTTTTCTGCTTAGTGACACATTCATTACAGAATTACTGTGGTGATTTGAGGAGCAGCAGCTGAGATTATTACGACTTCTTCTGGAATTGGTGGGACACAGGCAGAATACAGCGTGAGTTTTCTGTCCAGCAACATTTAGTATCTGGAGGAGGCAGATTGATGCTACTTGCTGTTGCTGGCTGTCTCATTCTGTATGTGTCTGGCACCTTAGGGCAATTGCTTTGGATTAGAGATGGCACTGAGCACGCAAAGGAGAAATGGCACTTTGTGTACGGTGAGAGAGCGCCTCACAACAGCCCTTTGAACCAGCTCATTTGTTCTAGTCGCTGGCTGGGAGTCCTGTGACTTTATCTGGTACATGCAGGCATGAAAGAGGAAAAAAGAAAAAAAAAAAAAAAAAAAAAAAAAAAAGGCACTTTATGCTCCCGGCGGT
>WEIU01019851.1:60641-82236 GCA_013389925.1 Aegithalos caudatus | reverse complement strand
GTTCTAAACAAAGGAAATTAGTCCACGCAAAAATCTTTCCTGCATGGCCCTGTCTTTTACAAACTGAATGTGAAAATCTGAGCCAAGGTTTTCCTCTCTTCTAGCTCTGAGGCTGGATCCATGACATTTCCGAGTAACAGCTCATAGAGTTGTTGTTTAGTTTCTATTTCTTCCTCTTTTATTTTATTTTTTTTAAATTTAGGAATGGAGATCATTGTCAAAATAACTTTTTTTTTTTTTTTCTCTTTAGTTTTCCAGCTGCTGCCTCTTTGAATACCTATTTTCACTGAAGGGCCTCTAGATGTGCTTCAGGGGAAGCCTGCCAAAATTTCAGAACCCTGCTGTTTTCAGTGAGGACAGACCACCCTCTCAGATACTGATCTCAGTAAAAGGGGTTTTTGTCATTAATAGTGACCTACAATGGAAAAAGCATTAAATCTAAGGGATCTAAAGTGAAATAGATGAGGAGTAAAAAGCTTTCATGCAGTAAAATTTATTCCATGGATGTTAAGCAAGGTATTGTATCTTCTGCATTATGCTTCTGAATTAATATATACTTCTGGTTGCAGAAAGAAACAAAAATATAGGGGAGCAAGGGTTTTACACCAAAGTTCTGAAATCTTCATGAATGTTAAAAAAAAAAAAAAAGTGGTAATGTTTGTCTCCACTCTAAGTACTGAATATTGCTCGTTTTTCAGTTGAAAGTTTTCTCTCTTTTCCTCTGTCTAAATAGTCTTGCTATTGTCACACTGATTGAAAGTAGTGGATTGAACATTTTCCTTACCTTATTTTAGGTAAGTTCCTGTTGCTGAGTAACAAGGGGCAGCACGGTGTTTTGTCTGGAGTCTTTCTAATTGGGGCTCTGCCTGTGTGCTACAGGTCCCTTTGATATTCAGCACTCCAGGAGGCAAACTTGAATTAAATTATAACAGTGTAAGTAAAATATGTATGTGTGTGGGGAAAGTAGTTTTTAAAGTAGTTGGGGTTATGTAAGAATTTATAATAGAAAATAAAACCTTGAAAGTCTGCATTTCTTTTTCCGTCTTCATCATTTGTATGCTTAGCCTGCTGGTAAAAGTATAAAGGGTCCAATTTCTAGCCTTTTTAAGTTGAAGCATGTTGCTTTTCCCACAGCCACACCATGTTTGTTAATTCTCCATGTTGCTGTAGCATCCAGAAGCCAATATTATGATGTAAACACAGTTTTTTTCACTCCCCAAGTCCCTTTCCTTCCCTATCTTTTGGAGGTGACTTACAATATTAACCATTCAACTGTGTGCATATATCACCTCTCATCCACCCATCTCCTCCTTGACCAAGCAGTATTAACTGTTTGAAATCTATGGCTACAAGAGCAAAGAGCAGGTTGGATGAAAATGCTTAAATGAAAATAACAGAACAATGTGAGAAAGAGTTAAAAATGTGAGTTTTTGAAACTTGGTTAATGGTAATTTAAGGGAGTTTTGAATACTCTCCACTACCTCACTCTACTTCCAGGTGCCTCTGATTGTCCTGCCTTCATCTCTCTGCTCTACCTTCTTTTTCTGCACTGCATATTTTCTTCTCCCCCTCTTAGTCTGTTATATCCTCATTTGTATACCGTGTGTTTGCCTTCCTTTTCCAGAAGCAGGCCTATTTCTTCCCCTTGAGCATTCTCATTTCCTTCTCCATTTCTCCCCCCACTTGCCTGACATTTTCAATCATCACTTTGTGGCAGTGGTCTCTGAACCTCCCTGTGCTCACATTTCTGTACCTGCCGTGGAAAGAAAAACACATTACCTGATTCATTTCAGAAATGACTTTACAGTACGTCGAGATAAAAGGGCTTGGGGACATAAACAAGCTCAGAAATATTTTGAGATCAGGTAGACGTAATTAGAACACAGGCTGTTGATTAGATTGCTTTATTTTGCAACAATGCGAATTTAATCATGTTGGAAATTGGTTACGGGATTTCTTGTGGTGATTAGATATTTCTATCATGTTTTAGTCTCCTTTAATTACACAAATAAATATTGGTTGTTTACTTTTTCAGTTTACTTTTTTTCTGTCAGTGTGCAGGCAGTATCTAGGCCTCCTGCTCAGCAGCCATGCTGAGTGTGACCAGATTCCTCACGGCACCCACTGGGAGAGGAGATGAGAGCTCAGTGCCCTTCCTCCATGAGAGGATTGCTCACTACCTGCTTCCCAATCCATCACTCTCCCTGATGAAAGCTCTGTCTCCCTCTGTCCAAAACCTCAGACTCCATGTGACCATGTCCAGTTCAGGCTACACAGAAATGCTCATCTTGAGCAAAACCACAAAAATTAAAATAGCACCTCGATGCCTGAACTGTTGTGGCTAAGTGCAGGGCCCTGTTGCTATGTGATGCATTGAGCAGGATCAGAACTCAGCCTAGATGTCTGGGGTAGCCTTCCAGAGCCATGTGGGGGGCTGTAAGGATGGCCCAGGGGTGGTATTTCCATGGCAGTGTGATGGCAGTGATGAGGAACACATTCAGTGCAGGGAGCTCGGGGTGCAGCTGCAGATGGAGCTGCAGGTTCACCTCTGGGTGGGAGCCTGAGACATGAGGCTGTGAATTGCTGCACTTAGAGCAGCAAAGGGCACAGGGAACTCACAGCCAGGTGAGGGACACAGAGACACAGCAGGAGATGATGGCTGGGGAGAAGGAGAGAGGCTTTGGCATGCTTGGACTTTGAGAGGATAAAAGCCCAGAGGTTCCTTTGCTCAGGGTCCCTCCTTGGAGGCACCAGCTCAGGCTGTTTCTGTGTTACTGCACTGTGCATAAATGGCTTTATGGAATAAAACATCTGAGACTCTGCTATGGAAATGCTGGTGAGGAAACCTGGTCTGGCTGTGGGTGGGGTGTGCAGGGAGTCCAGCAGGGACCCACTGGGTCACTGGAGCCACCCCTGTGGAGGGGCTTGGTCCCAGCAGTGACAGTCTGTGACATTGGGAGTGGGGCTGCCAGAGAGTCTTGAGAATGCTCACACTGGGAAGTTTCCCTAACAACAGGACCTGAGTTTATAGGGTTGTTCCTGCTAGCGGGCCCTAGCTGGCAATGCTCACATCCAGTCTCCTCTGGATATGCACCCACACCCCTTTATTTATATATATAGCACATCAATGTGGTGCTAGGCTTGCAAAAATAGGTAAATAACTGACATAGGAATAACAGAAACATCTCAGCATTCTTCCCTTCTTCCATTCCTTGGCTTGTGAGGCTGCAGACTTACTGAAGCAAAGGTTCCCTACTTCCTTGGCATTGCTCCTTAGCTCCCTGCTGGGTTCTGTGTTGTCCCTGCTGTGTGTGACACCACTGGCTCCTGGGGAGGGACAGCAAAGGCTTTGCTGCCACAGAACAGTGCACATGGCAGCAGGAGATAGCCAGGTGGGGCAGACCCAGGCTGCCATTCCCCCAGATCGGGTTTTCCTGAACATATCAAGGTCAAGATAATAAGATGTAAATGCTCCTCCGAGGTTTCTGCATGCAGCATGTGAGAGCTCGTTGTCCTTTGGCATGACAGAGGGAATTTATGGCATCCCAGGAGCCTGAATGCACCAAATTGGTCCTGATAATCCTGCAGGAAAACAAAATTGTTGTTTCAATTATCCTCCCACATTTTGAACCTCTTGAATCAGCTTCTCACACCTGCCTGGCCAGATTATTCACACTCTGCATGGGCTTCCACTCTTGTACAGTTTCTATGGCATCTAATGTACCCCCAGGCTCAGCAGATAACAATTCTATGGCTTTATTGATATATTATATAACATATCATAACTGTCCTCCCATAATTATTTCCCAATTGCAGGTAACTATTTTTGTCTTCTTCCTAGCTCTACTCTGATGTGTCAAATAGAGTCTTTTTCAAAATTTGCAGGTACATGTTATCTCGTGGGCAGGCACAACAATTTCCAACAATAATGTTCCTCTAACATTAAGGAATGGATGACTTAGTATGTGATTATGCATTATTGAGGCTTAGGAAATATTCTGCCAGGCTAAATTCTATAAAGTAAACTTTAAAATGTGTTGTTAACAGAATTTTTTCCTGCAACAGAAGTCTATTAAACTTTGGGCAATCCCTCCGTGTGCCATCCAGAACTCCAATTAAAGGTGTAGGACATGGCAAAAAGCAGTAGCTGTGTGTGTATGTATCCAGACAGCAATATTGTCCTCTTGGGGTACTCTTGCAGGGGATAAAAAGTGTGACAGTTAAAGGGTTTTGTGTCTTTTTCCCCTGTAGATTGCTTTTCAGAACTTAATTCTAATGTGTACACTGGATCCAACTTCTGATGATACGAGAAACTGTTCCTGAAAATAGGTCAACATGGTGAGAAATGAAAGGGAAAACATTGAGAAGGAAATAGAAAAATGAATTGTGCGATACCAAGAAGATAATGTTGATGAGAAGTCCTGGGAAAGAGACGATAGTAGAAAGATAAGGAGTGTATTTGAATATGCAAATTTGAGACATGTGAAGACCTACAGAACAAAATAGAGAAGATCTGAATAATAAAATCAAAATTTTGATTAGTTATTTCAAGACATGAATAGAGAACCTGCTCCTCATAAGAACAGATCTATTACTTTTTCTATTAGAGAGTGAATGTTCAGTCCTGCTTCCTCACTTCTTTTTTTTTTCTTAATTAAAGGTTTTCAGTGGCAATATTGCATTCTATTCAACCAAACCACTGTTGCCTTGGTCATGTATAACTCCAGAAACATCATGAAAACCTCCTGTGGCTCATTAGCCTGTCTCTTAATAATAGAGTTGCCTCTCAGAAAGAATGGTATTCGATTCCTGGACCGAATGCTCATATGGTCAAACAGGCTTTGTGAACCAAAGAAAATAACGTGAGGTTAATGTCTCCAGTTTAATGTATTTCCCCCTATCTCCTAATTCACCCTGGTGTGGAAAGAAGCAGTTCAGATCTGATGCTGTAAAACTTTAAAAATTTAACATGAAAAAGGAGAAGCATTTCTCCACAGTGAATATCAAGACATATTTGATAACACTGCCTTAATGTGTGATAAACCAGTTTTTAGCATAGCCTTCTATATTATCTCTTAGCATAATACCTATCAACTCTTTGGCAGCATAATCCAAAAAGGCAAAATAATACAAAAAAGATGCAGTACTCAAAAGAGATGAATGAATGCAGGGCATAGATTTCTTTCTCAGGTCCAAATTGTATCACGAGAGGAAGGACATTTAGATGCCTCCTGTCCGACCACAAAAGTCAGGATGCTTCATCTTTGCACTTTTGAAAGTAAGGACTTATCTCTTAAGAGACAATGTTTTGCCTAGACCAAAGTCACAGAATTTCAGGGTCTCTGGGATAAATTTTACTAGTAGTTTTTACTACCCCATCCATATTTGGCTTAAAAGCACTGAGGGGTGAGTGCATTCTCTTGCAGGGAGGTGACAGGGAGTGACCAGGTGCCACCAGCCCTTCAAGCTTCTCCTCCCTGCAGTCCCTGGTCACAGTCCCACAGGAGACAGAGATTTATCCAGGGACAGAGGCTCAGTGGGGTGAGTGATCGTGGAGGATGGTTTGCAGCATGAGAGCAGTTCCCCCAGGACAGGTCCTTTACATGGCCCATTTGGATGAAACAGAGATTGCCTCCCCTTCTGAGAGGAGGCTGCACTTTCTGAGCAGGACTTGTGAGGCTCAAGAAGCACCTGAGTATTGTTCACCATTATGAAGCAGTAATTATTCACCATTATTAAGCAGCTAGTCCCACCTCATTTTCAGTCCAGCAGTGTCCAAGCCCACGAGGTGTCCCTGAGACAGAAAATTGGCGTTCCAATTTTAGCCATGCAGATGATGAAGCAGAACAGGGAGATGAATCTGTTGTGAGGACAAACACAGTAGGACTGTGGCAGTGGCAGAAACATTAATGGGATTTTTCTGTCGTGATCCAAAGATGTCATTTCCAGCAGACCAAGAACTAGACCCTAGGCTGAGGGTGAATCTGGGGAGAAAGATGTACAATGATTACACTGATTCCTTCCCCCTTGCCACAGGCTTAATGTTATTTAATGATTGTTTTGCAGCAGTGCCCCTGGGCTCTACTCTGCTAGGCTCCTTGCACACAATTAAAAACAGAGATAATCCTTACCCCAAACCATAGGTTATAGACTGTTATAACTTTAAAGTAACCAAGATTTCCCTGGAGAGAAAAAACAACCCAAACCCTAATCTGTCTGTATTTCAGCCAGAACATTGTGCTCTCAGATAAAAATGAGATACAATATACAATATAATATATAACATGTTTATCATTTGCTAATTAGTTACATAACAAATTAAAATGAAGTATACTTAAGGTTTTGTCATTATTTTCATTGGTTCATTCAAATCTTCTCTGTGATACAATCTGTAAAAAAAAGGTGAGATTGATGTGGTTTTTATTTTACTTTTTTAAAACTTTTCTGTGGTTTTATATCTGAGGTAAATGTGCTAAACAGTAAATCCCAACCTGACAGATTTCATCAGGTCTCTGTATAACAAGCACTCTCCTTCAATCTTAAAATGTCACCACTGTATAAACCTTTTCAATGTTCCCTCCTGTTCTCAGAGCCCTTTATAAACCCATTATGATTTTAAAAAGATTTTATTTCTCACAGCTCCTGCATAGAGAAGGTAAAACCAATTGCATCGTTTCCAGGATGTTGTGACCTGAGGTAATTTCCAGAGTGCTTGAATTGAAACTTTTATGAAGGATATGCACTCATTTGGCCCTAACAAGAAAAAATGCGATCGCATACATTGCTTAAGTTGTTAAAGATTTAAAAAAAAATGCCCATAAATATGGTTGTGTCTCTTTAAGTATTTGGAGTATACTAAAGAAAGTAAATAACACTACAATTTTCACTGCAGTAGCCGACAGCTGGCTGGCTTTAAATCTTAGTGGAAACAACATTCTGGATGCTCAGAGCCTCCGCTCTTCCATTTCAGCTAAAGGCAGGATTACTTGAGCTGTATTATATCCTCCATCTCATTTTCAGCTCTATTGCACCAATTATGCAGCCTGGAGGCTTATAGAGGCTTATATTGAGTTTCAGATAGATATAAGAAAGTCGCCTATATTCTCTGTGATAAAAATAGTCATTAATTACTGAGATTTGTAAACCGCTTAGCATCCTTCTTAATGTGGTACATCAGGCACTTTTCTGAATTCTATAGCTAATCACCAAAAAGAAGTGTGGGGAAAAAGTACTTCTTGAAGAATGTGATCTCACTTAGCTGGAATTGAATGCTGGAGTTAGAGGGAATAACAGAAAAGGCTCAGCCACTTCAGTACGAATTTGGTTTTCAAGGGCTTCCTTGTTTGTGTCTATAAAATCGATTAAACATTGATGCTGGAAGCAGCCCCTTGTGCAGGGTTCACCAATATAATCAAAGGCCATCCCAAATCTGCACAGTGGTGTGATTGCACATATATATAAAAAAAGAAACCTTGTCTAAATAGAAAATATATTTTCAAGTATATAAGGGTACTGGACTGAATTAACAAAAGCCTTTTCAGATTTCTTCGAAAGGACAGGAACAACAACAAACACTTGCTAAATTTCTACCCATGTGAATTATGCACCAACCACTATAACAACAAATGGCTAATTATCATCCATCTGTTGGTAGGCTTTCACAAAGTGAAAGACAACCAATCAATAATAATTAAAAAAACTCCATCCAAATCAGTTTTTAAATATCTGAACTTCATATTCCCCATCAGGCAGAATAAACTCTTACTAAGGGAGTAACTTCAGCTTTCAGTTTGTTGTCTGTTGTGGTATTTGGATTTTTGTTTTAGATGTTGTTTTTAAGAGCAAGAAATTCAATGTATTAAAGGAAAACTCATTTAACCTGGGTGGGTTTTAAACATTTATTTACCACCTAATTTTTCTTAATTTGAAAAGTTTCCATTTGCAGCTTTTCCTTGATTCTCCTGAGATGGATGATTTAATTACAGAAGCAAATGGGTTTAATTCTTTTATGGCTTCCATTACCACAGGATAGGAATGCCTCTCTGTGCATAACTTATCCACATAAACTTGCCCTTCCAGTTGGGGAACAGCAAGTGAAATCAAGATAAAAAGAGAATCCTAAAACCTTCATCCATCTTGCAGCTGAAAAATCACTATCAGAAGATGAGTTTTTACTATGGAATCAGTTAGTTTGGATTCTCTGGCAGTGTACTGGACTGACTAAAACTAGAACCGCACTCCAAAGCAAAGCAACTGTGAAGGCTGAGATGTCTGGAGGTATTAACTGAATCATGGCAAAGGTTTCATTTATTCCACAGCTGCATCAGGCTCCAGCCATGGAGAATCATTAGCACATCAGCATCCATTGCTCACTGCCAAGCCCTTCAAGAGCAAAATGAAAAGAAAATTCAAAACTTACCTGAGATATTAGGTAAGTAAAGTAAAGCTATTAGGTAAGTAAAACTTAGTCTGGACAACTGAATTTATTCTATTTTTCTATTACCTTTGTGTATTAAATATTATGAGTGAATTGCCATTTTTGACTGTACTAACCTTTATGTATTGCAACACTCTCTAAGCACCAAATTGTGAAACTGTGAACTCAGTTATATTTAGGACTTCAGACAGTAAAACACACCTCACAGTTTCCAAAAGAATGCTCCATCATTGACAGAACATGGCAATTTTTTTTTGTATTTGATTAATTTTAGGAAAATTTTGAAATATGTCATTCTAATATTTTCTTCTTACTTTCCTCTTCTTGATACTAATGACAAGACCAAATAGGGCCTCACTCATATATATCTGTGTTTGTCCATGTCCCTTTAGATTTGCACCTCTGATGTGGTATGGGAATATTGGTGATGGAGTATCCAAGCACTGCATGTGGCTCTTGAACTTCTCTGAGCAGGTAGAGGTAGATGAATTCAGCCTGGCAGTTTTGAAGTGTCATAAACAGCAGGGACCTGAAAAGAGAAAAGGCTTTTCAGATTATTTACCATTAATTATTTTTAGTGAAGAGTACACTTAGCATTTTAAAGATGGAAAGAAAATCCACAGCTGACTGAGAAAGATATCTGCATGAATTGAAAATTTTTATTTTCTCCCTGTATGTATTCCTATCTTTTAAATTTCACCCAGTGTTTTTCCTGACCTTCATATCTTTTGCAAACAGGCAATTACTATTCACAGCATTTTTCATCAGATTTGTTTGCTGTTATGTATTGGTTCTCAAATTACAGGTCTCATCCAATTTTAATTTTTTTCCTTGTCACCGATACTATTACAGATTATGCCATGGCTATGCACCAGAAGTATTTGCAACACTGTGGAAAGGAGAAATTCTTCTTCTTAAAAACTCACGTCCTTATTTAATGCTTTCATAATACTTCTCTATTTAGGAAATGGGAAAACCTGCAATGCAGGTTTCATGGCTTTTAAACACTAATTTATTCTTCATATATTTTTCCCCAATTTTCTGCAACAAGATAATTGTACTGACTGTGCAACGGCGAGTGAAAAAAGATTAGAGTATGTGGCATTTCAGTGTTTTTGACAGCCTGATGTATTGCAGCTTGAAACATACAAGTCTTTTCAGTGTTATTCCCTCGTGCTCATTAAAACTGAGAACAAGCTTTAGGAATCTGACACTGCTTTTCTTTCTGTTTTTAAGGAAGAGCAGAAATAAGCCTTTTGCTCTGATCCAATTCACATGCTCATACTTGTGACCAAGGGGCTAATTTCCTCCTTCAGTTTCATTCTCATTTTCAGTCTGAGCCTGAAGGAAAATGAGGATGGAGATGGCCAAGTGGCACCTCCAATATCTGTGAAATCAGGTGACAACATTCTGTGCTGACTGCAAGTAAGGGCAATACCTGACTCTGCAACTGTTACCTCTGTGAGATGGCAGCCAAGGAGAAGGAATTACATGACTTTGTAATGTAAGAGAGGAGATGATCAAGTCAAATCATTTTTGTTTAATATGATCTTTGAGTGCACTCCCAGTGCAGTCTGAGCTTTCTGTCACCAGCCCAGCTGTTATGTGGCTCTCGTCCCTCATGCCAAATTTCCTTTTTACAGAAACAGGAGGGCTAAGGAGGGGAGTGCTTTAGACTTAGCATGCAGTGAAACAGCATTCTTGGGGCTTCTGCTAATGGGCTCAGTCAAATGCTCAAAAATAGATAACAGAAACTCCTTTGCTCTCTATATGGAAATATATCTTGGGTTATGATGAAATTTGGATCACGTTCTTCCCTATAAATCACCATGGATAACAGAGGAGGAAGCTTCACCTCAGCGAAGGGATTGGGTCACACAGCATAAAAGTCAGTCCTGGAAAGAAAAAAATATTCCTGTCAAGTGTTTAAACACTATATGCCCCTTTTGTTCCTAAATGGGGAAAAGTAAGTGATAATAACTGTGCCATGTGCCTTAGGTTCCCTGGGTTGACACTTGACACTTGCCTTATGTCATTCATATACCTCCGTGGCCATAAAGATTTGATTAGGAGTGTGGTAGCTCAGCAGAGCAGAGTGAAAGGTGGGCTATCATTCCAGCAGATAAATGTCTCAACTAAGTCAATCTGACTCTTGTACTTTGAGTTTAGTGTCTATTGTATACCAGCCAAACCAACCTTTTAGATTTAATAGGACAGTCTCTTGACTTTCTGAAAGTTGCAGTTCACCGGGCATTATTCCAAAAAGCATCCATTTCCAGCACTGAAATGACTTTCAGGATCAAACCACTCTTTGCATCTCTGGTTTTCACTAAGATTGCACTGTGTCCATTATCCTGTGAAAAATAAAGACAAAGTAGAAGTGGCTTTTCTCTCACTTAATCACCACCATTAGGAGCTACGGTTTTAAGGGCAGTGCCCAGTGGCAAATTTTCACATTAAGGAGTACTGTGAGAACTACCTGAGCCTGGAATAGGAGACTTTAAGTACTGTCCCGTGAAAAATATAAAAAGCAAAAGCTTTCTGTTCACTCTGCCAGCTGAATATTTAGAGGTAAAATTAAGGTGGCTTTTAAAAGATTGTGTCTTTTAATGAAGGTGCAATATTTGAAGTCTAGTAAGGGATTATGGAGCTCAACAAACTAAATGGTAAAATCTTTTCTTTTTTAGAGAACATTGCTGTAGCCTACCTGGAAGAGAAATCTTTGTGTTTCCCTTAAAGGCTGTGGAAGTTAGGCTTTAGGTTCAACCTAAGGCTGGGAAAAATAATGGGAAAAATAAATCTCAAAAGGGAAACAACTGGCTGTGCTTTGTTGACTTCTGCATTCATCCCTTCACAAATATCTGTATTCATGTCAGTGAAGTTTTATTTGTAGAAAAGTTTGAGAAATAGACTTAGATTTTAAGCTGAAATCTGTTTCATACTATACCAAATCCATTTCAGGTAAAAGTGAAAGTAATAGCTTTCTGGTTTTCCAATTAAATTTGTCAGGAAGCGCTTTTCTCTCTCCCACCTGACTCCCTCTCTCTTCCCTAGGTAACACTCCAAGTAGAAGTGAGTCATGATATTAAAAAAAAAATAAATTCTTTACTGGAAAAGTGGCCAGGCATTGGAACTGGCTGCCCAGGGAAGTGATGGAATCAGCATCCCTGGAGGTAGGAATGAGGTCATGGTTTAATGGTGAACTTGGCAGTCATGAGTTAATGGTTTGGATCCATGGTCTTAGAGGTCTATTCCAACCTAAATGATTCTGTGATTCTGAATGACCCAGTTCCTTGCTGTCCCAATTGCCACCATTATCCATCTCCATATACAAATTCAACACTCCATAAGCAATTCACTATCTCCAATAGTGAGACTTCTGTAATTTTTTGTTTTATAGAATAATTACAGAAAACTCTGTACCAAACAGATCTTTAGCAGTCCCAATATAAAAATGCTTTATTCTTCACCCTGGGGTGAGTATTATTCTGTCTTCATTGGGTTTTTCTCTTTCTTTCTGTCTACCCATTACACACTTCTTCCCCATCCATTACACACTTCCATTCAGAACTACCTTAATGGGCTGTTGATAACAATTTGAATCTTGTCTTTGTATATCTAAATTAGATTTGGGGGGACCTGTTTTAAGAAATTCCCTCCCTCTTCCTGCACATCCCCCTGCCCTTGCTGTTTTCTGTCATTTCTGTGCAGGTGATATCTGCCAATGAATAAGGAAGATCTCTCAAGAGAGAAAGTCTTTATCTGAACCAAGCAATTCTGCACTGAAACACTCTTCCAAAGGTTCATGAAGGAGATATTAGTCTTGTGATACCTCCAGCATAACCCCACATCAGCTGAACCAGAAACCTTTGAGGTAGGCAGAATTCCAGGTGACACAACCACATATCCTTGCAATGAGAGGAAGTCTGACCATCAGGGATTGTGGCTAACTTTCTTAATCTAATCCAAATTATCTGGTTAGAGATACTTAAAGTTGATCAGGAAAAAACATAGTTTTTCAAATGAAATCCCAGACCCCTTCACTTTTTAATTGGTTGACTTGGCTTCCCTTAATTGCCTTTGCTTCAGCCTGCCTCTTCATGGAATGTAAATAAAACGAAGTGTATCATCAAGAAAGGGAAGAGCTGAAACATATCTCAAGGTGACCTACTACAAACAGCAGTATTAATTCTCTAAACACAGTTTTCAATCATGTCATAGGCTAAATGCTGCTGACATAAGATCTCCAAACAATTACAGACTGCAGTCACATTGAGAAAAATAAAAGCAGCTTTGTGAGCAATTTATTTATTTGCTCTCTATAGTACATGTACAGACAAGTGGCAGCTGCAGATGTCTGGTTCACATGCTACCTAAGAGATATTGGTTTCCTTCAGTAGCAATGGCAATACTTTGACTGGTGGTGCACAAACTAATAGTAAGAATGGGTTTCAAAATTTGAACCTATTCCAATACTGTATTTCATTAAATTCTTTCCTTGACTACTAATCAGATACGTAATTCTAAGCATAATCAGGTAACTCCAAAGTCCTCCAGAATTTTCAAGTGGATGCGACTTCTTCTTAATTCTCTTTTTCATCTGATTATAGAAAAAGTGTCACATTCTCCAGAAGGGAAGCAATATGCTAAGAAAAAGTGTAGTAGGTGTTGATATACATAGGGCCTTTTAACTTATTATTTTAAATAAATATTTTTTGTGATTCTTAACTGCTTATATTTTATTCAGAATAAGTATTACTGTTTGAAACTAATAATCAGTAAGCATATTTGGAAAACAACAGAGGGGCTAGTAAAATTGACTGCAAATCTAATATTCCCTTAGCCAGCACTGCCTCAAGCTAAAAATCTTTTAACATATTAGAATCAAACAGCTCTTCTGCTTCCCCAAGAATCTCTAGCCCTGCATTCTAAAACAGTGAACTATATTTTCAAATGCTTTGCCAAAAAGAGTAATCAGTTGTTTTCTATATAAGAAGCAAGGTGTTAATCCTATTCATCTTTCATCTGAAAACTCCCTGGGAGATTTTTGGGGAGTTCCTTGAATGAGGACCCTTCCCCATCTTCGTTCTAGAAATACCCCTGACCAATGAAGTTTGGTGGCATGTTCCAGACACTTCTGTGTTTCTGCACAAACACTCAAAAAGCTTTTCTTTCTGCTGGTTTCCAATATTTTTAATAGCTGGCATCCAGCATGTGAGGAGCTTCCATCCCTCATTTTCCCCTCTGAGGTGCTGCTGCCTGCAGCAGAGAGCACCAGCAGACAAGGAGTGCAGAGAGGAGTCGAGTGTCTGAGAGGTTAAGATGTAAACTCTTCACCCAGATAATGAAAATTGCTCTGTTGACAGGGATTACACCTTCAAGCACTGACCTTATGCCATCCAAGTCAGTTTAAGATGCAGTTGTATAAAAGACTGCTTTAAAGATAACTCCACATTATCTGTGGAATTTTCTTGGTTGTTAAACAGTGATGAGAAGGAGAAGCTTTATGAAAGTATCATAAAGTGTTGGCAATAATTTTATGTATAATAAGTTCTAGTTGAGCTTGTGGTTTTTTTCATGCTCTGTTCTTTTCTGAGACAGCTTCTCAGCTTGATGGAAAACTGTTTGCTATCTTGGGCAGGAGATCTCACACCTTTTCCAGGACTAATGGCAGTGGCTAAAGTGGGGTGTGTAAATCAAAGTTGTGTGGGGCAAAATATTATGGGTTTTAATAAAAACTAAGAAGAAGAAAGACTAAAACATTTGTCCAACAACATCACTGGTCTGGACTGTTTTCTACTCTTTGTACACCTGTGAGTTAAGTATGTGGCTCTTAATGAAAGCCTATTGGGTTTAGACACCCTTTAGTCTAAGACTTCATTGTATCCCTGGGAATTCGAAAGTGGATGTGTGTAGCAGATGTTCCCAGCCTGCTCTGCCTCATTGTAATTCCTACAATACTTGGTTCCTTATCTTTAACCCATTTCTGAAATCGATGGTGTCAAGCCTCTCTGGCTTCACATAATCTAATATGTTTTAAAAAATGATTTTTCTTGCCATCTTATTCTTTCTGCCTCGCTCCTGCATCTTCCATCGACTTTAATTAAGCTTTCCTTGGGCTTGTGACCTTGGTGAGCTTTTAAAAATAAAGTGAACTGACTTGCAAAGTGATTTTTCCCAATCTTTTTGTAGCCCTGCTGGAAATTCCCTTTGTGTAATGTTTGAAAATATAGTCTGTTCATTTGGGATCATCATATGTGCATGGTGTGGCAACAAGGAGAAATCTCAGCCATCTAATTATTAAATTCTAGAAAGTTGTTTTATTTCTCTATAATTTCTGGTTTGACTTTTCTCACCCTTTAAGACCTAACTATACACTGTTGTTTTTTTAAAAGAACGATAGAAAAAAATTGTTCTTTAAAAAAAAATTGGCAGGATTGAAAGAAAACCTTTTTTAAAAAAGTAGAGTGTAGAGTAGATGTGTAGAAATCCCTAACACAGATTCTCAGCATGCTTGTTATCTTCCTTACCATTTTTGCCCCCAAAAAGTTCTAGGATAGTTGGGTAGAAGGAGATAACTCTTTTTAAGTCCATTTATAATTACATTTGCCTGCCTTCCATTGGAAGTCTGAATAGCTGCTTTTGTCCCGATTTTCACTGCTATGGAATCTACATATAAATCACTGTACTGTCATGTTCTGGAAGGTTGGACATGAAATACCCCTAAAGTTGACAGTATAGATCTACAGTGTCATACATGCAGCATGACTAAATGGGTCTAAAACTTCAAAGGATTTTTTTGTTTGTTTATTAGCTCGCTCTCCTCTTTCTTACTTGGACTCCTTCTTTTTGCCAGCTTCTGTTCCTTGTGGACGGTAAGGAGTGGGCAATCCCAGGAGTGTACAATGCCACACAGAGCTTTATGTAGCTTTGTCATTACCTGCCTTTGCAGAGGCTTCTCTCCCTGTGCTCATGGGAGAGCTGGAGGAGCTGGCAGAGTGTGCCTGGCCTGCCCAGTCCTGGCCCTTGAGCAAAACTCACATCCTGATGGAGAACCCACTGGGGTCAGAAATGAAGGCAGAATTGGATGTGGCTTCACACACAGAGCAAACTCACAGCAGGAAGGAGAAAAAAGCTTTTATAGACACTATATAATGTACTAAATAACACAATACCAATCTTAGTAAAGGCTGGAATTTTAGTTTTAGGTCCAGGTAAACAATACAGGGAAAGCTACAGTGTGCTTTGACCCTCGTGACTGATAGTAACACAACTCCTCATTTATTTTTCCTAGCAACATCTTAAGGATTAGCCATTACTAGTCACTTTGAACCTTCTTTTGAAAAAAAAAAAAATATCCAGTCTCTTCAAAGAGATTATATTCAGTGTTAGCAAAAGCCAACCTTGGATTAACAGTGAATATCTGACTACTGTTAAATTTAGTAATCCTTGATATGATGCATTTAAAAGTCTTTTCATTCCTAGTATTCTTGAAGCCATATTCCTATATGTTGTACTTTTCCACTGCAGACAAGGTATTTTCATGTGGTTTTGAACAAACAGATTTTTTTTTTTTCTGTTTAGATACTTTAGTGTAGGACCCAGGAAACTGCAAGAGATCCCTGCAGCAGTGTTCAGTACCCTGATTTTAGACCTGGAAACAGAATATTAGGACAGCAAGGTGTGACATTTTTCTAACACTTCCACAGTGCTCTTGCATTCCAGGTGTGTCCTGTCCTTGGAATGAGTCTGGGTGTCCCTAAAGTACCACTGCAGTGCTCTTTATGGGCACAGCCTCACTGAGCAAGAGGGGACAACTCCCTGCCATGAAATGAGGTATGTGTGTGCCAGGGCTACTGGATCAAGTCCTAACCCTCATTTTAAAGAGCATTGGTTTAGTCACTCATGTCAAATTTAATATATGTTGTTATTGATGTTAAAAAAATTATTAATATCCACTCCATGCCATCTATGAAAAGTGGATGTTTCAAATAACTATGGCATTCAAGTCACACCAGATTTCCTTTTTTTTTTTTTTTTTTTTTTTTTTGGTGTCAGTCTATTGTTGCTATTGGATTAAAGGGAAAAGTTAGAAGAAGAATTCTGAGAGCAGACAGGTTGCAAATTATTTTTCATGCAAATTTTTCCTCATGAAACACTCTGGTGTTTTTTAATGTGTTTGAGTGTTTTCCTGCTCCACTTTGGAAAGTAGGCAAGTAGACAATTAGACTCCACTAGGACAAGCCTTGAGCCTTTTAAGTAGACTTGTATTGAAAAATGTGAGATGATGAAGAAATAAGTGAGTTGATGCTCAGAAGAGCCTGGACCTCTGGACAATAAGGATACAGCCTTTGGAATGGAATGGACACTGTGTGTATTCCACCTGTGTGCTGGGATGAAGTTCATTCTTTTCCCTGGCATTTCATCTAAAAAGAAACTTCTGCTGCCACAGAGCCTGTTGCATTCCATACAGATATTCTGCTCTCAAAAAACAAACACCTTTTTTTCCATATGGCTTGAATTAATTCACTGACACATTTGCAGACTGGGGGTGTTTGGGGTGATGGAATTCTCTGCCTGTGCTAAAACACACACAAATACAAATGCTTTCCTAGAATTACTGAGGATGAAGGTATTCCCTTAAGTTTCTGAGCATAGATCGATGTTCAATTTAATAAATCTTCTAGATAAGGGTGAGGTGCTTTTTTTTGTCATAATCTGGAATATGTACAGCATCAGCAAGAAACTTTCAGGCAATTTTATTTTGGTATCTGAAACTCAGCATTTCTTAAGCAACTTAAAATTAATTACCACTTTTTACAGTCCCCTTCGGAGTTCATATTTAGTCAACAACAGTTAGGATTCAGTTTAAAACAATTCACTGCTTGCTGTCCTGATGGTATAAGCTAGTATTCATGCAGGACAGATTTATCAGCTTGATTTTGAAGCTGTAATTGCAGAGGTATTTTGGAAATTTTCCTTTATCTGACAGGTAGATCCAGACCAATTGATAAGATCTATGATCCCAGTGCCTGAAATTCTTTCTGTGTTAGTGAATGGCTACTCATAGTGTATTATAGAAGGCCAGGTCCTTTCTAGGCTTGTCTGAGATGGTTTCAATTTTAAAATGTGGGTTATTTGTGTTGATAAATAGATTCTGGGTTAGAAGCAGCTTCCTTGAATATGGTGGTACTTTATCCACCAACATTCTGAACCTGCTGCCAAGTGGCAGCTTGGTGCTCTGCTTTCTTGATTAGAGAGCAAAGCTGCATGAGAGGAAAGGGCCAAGGGTGTCCTCCACCCTGCCAGTGGTATCCTGGGTTTAGCTGGATTGTTTTGACCCTGGCACACTTGCTCTCCACGTTTTCCCAGGCTCAATTGTACATTAAACCAGATCTTTGGCCTTTTAGCTCTTTCAGTTTGATGTGAATGAGAATATCACTAGGAGATTTCTAAGCCAAATTGCATAAATGGGGATAAGGATGTTAGGTGACATTGCTCTTGAATTTTTAGACTTCTGAAATGGAAATGGTTTGTTTTTTCAGGTATGAAGAATGATCATGGCACACAAGTCAGGGTGATATGTGAATCATTTTGCCTTTATCATATTTTCTGATAAAATAAGTTGTATTTGCAATACATGTAACTTTTCATGTTAATAGCCGGTGAAATTCCTTGTAGTTTCAGATATGAACAGAGCCATTTTTTCTTGGCATACTGATTATTCCTTAGATCAAAAATTGATCTTGCTTTCACTTTTATTTCAAATGTGGTCATAAACATTTTTCTGACTGAAAGATTACTGCAATGTCATGTATACAAACTACATTTTAAATAGTCCCAACAGAATCTGATGACAAACCTTCCCATGTGGAGGACAGTTGCCCATAATAGAACAGATAGGAATTAAAGTCATTCAGAACTAACAATTTACAGGTCGACTTCAAAGAGGATTTCTGCTCATGTTTCATTGTTTTTCCACTTTACTCCAGGTCATGGACTCTATATGACTGATGTTTCTTCAACCTTTGAGAAATCCATCAGCATTGCATTCGATTCATCATCTTTCCTGACATAAAAATTGATAAATAGGATGTGCTTCATAGTTAATTCTTATCCTTGCTATATAGGCCATACACATAAAAGGAAAAGTCCTGTGATTGTGAAGAAACTTATGACAGAGCATGCATTCAGAGTGATACATGCATATGAAGAACATCTGAAAATTTGCTTTCATAGTCTGCCTGATCAATATCAGTAACTGAGGAGGAAGAGATGCTGTGTCTAGACACGTAAAGATGCATATCAGTTATGCTACAATAATTTTTAAGGCAAGGTACACAGCCACTTGACAGATGGTAATTCATTCTTTAGAGCTTCCTGTTTTCCTCCCTGACTCTTGAGTTGTCATGATAAACTTGGCACAGCTTTGTTGCTTGGAAGGAAGTTAGCTCTGTGACAGGGGAGCATGTGTGTTGTATGAGTATGTACACATGCCTCAAATCATTAATATATAACACATCCTCAGGCACTGCTGCATCTATTTGTAGAACAGACGGATGGCTGAGCTTTTGGAATTTGAATAAATCATCTCTGACCAAAATATCTGAGTCCCTATTGCTGGAACATCCTCGGATATGTGTTTCTAAACCTCTCCTAAGTAAGAAGTCCAAGAGATGCAAAGCAAAAAGAGATGATCTGAAGGAAGAGAAAGCTGAACACTGTGGTGAGCTGAAGTGCTGCTAATCATGGAGGGTCAGAATTGATCCAGCTGTGGCAACCAAGCCAAACACCTGCAGCTTGATCTGCCAGCTGTGGATTTTTGATTTATATTCAGATGGTGACCAGAAGTCCTCAACAATGATGAGTTCAATTACAGAAGGTGTTGAACAGTGCATGAAGATTCAGGTCACTTTGGAACAACCCACAAGCTAAACAAGCCAGTTGAGTTACTCCATTTATTACAATCATTAGGAAGTAAGTGACCAAACAAGATTTATGGGTCTGTGTCAGCATGTCTATAAAGGTCAGCTATCATTTATTATAATAATCTGATATATTTAAAATATACAAGGGGAATAAAAATGTTTCAATGTGCCAGAAAAAAAGAACAGTGTAGGAAAAATCCAAGTCCCAGAAGTTGAAGTGCAATGATATTCCAATCTGCCTTGCCAATGGGGCTGAGGAGTTCTAGGAGGAATAGTAATACAGAGAATCAGATTTGTCTTGCAGACTTAAAATAGTACCAAGGAGAAAACTTTAAAAGTCTGAAAAATTATTTGAACCTTCTTAGATTTCTCCCTGACCACCCTTTACACGCTCACATGCATCTTCTTTTTTAGTAGAAATATGGATGTTATTACAATCCCAGGTAGAAAAACTGTTCATGTTAAAAAATTCATATAAGTAATCTAAAAATGGAGAACAGGGTAAGGAGAGCTTGGAGTGATTCAAAACATGTGTAACCTTCATACTATAAATGTTTACACATGTTTAAATTTTGCTTGCTTTCCAGCCCTGTTGATGACAAGAGTTTCTCTCTTCCTTATATTAATATAAATCAGGAACCATAAAAAGGAAAATGGTCTTATTTTTCTGAAGGCAACTTTTCCTACCTATATCTCTTATTGGAAAAAAACCATAACTCAAATACAAGGTGTCATTAAGGGCAAATACTGTACCTTTAAAGGATCTTGGTGCAAATTTATCTTGTCAATATTAGGCAAAGTTAAGCAGCTATGGCAAAAGCACACCCCCAATTGATTATGACATAAAATTTTCCTTTCTAGCTGTGTATTAAATTATGAGTTTTTGCTGCTGTCTTTGCTCTTTTAAGTACCATCACAATTACATTAGTCAGCGTGTGAATGTCCCTGGCTTTCCAACTCTAACTGTAGGGGCAGCTCAGATCAGCTAAATTTGTATTCTCCCATTTAATTTATGCTCAGTAAGGGATATGAATCACTGTCTCTCATAAAATCCAATGTGGATAAGTAAGAATTTGGAACAGGGTATTTCTGTGAGTGGGTTCTTGCTTCAAGGGAGTTTATACAGCTCCCTATTCAAAAGATGTAGACCTTTTTTCAGTGCTGAAGATGAGTTATCTTAATGAATAAGAATTCCTTGCTCACATGGTGTTTTGGGTGGTTTGGGGGTTTTTTTATGTTAACGGGAGCAGGTGTATTGGGTCAGGAAATATTCTCTTTTCAGAGATCTGGGAGAAAACCTGGCTGTCAAAATGCATTTGAAATGCGAGGCAGGCAGCCCTTTCATCTAAACGGGAATTGAGGGGCACTGACTGATGACACCTGAGCACTGCCCAACGCTTTTGAGGGATGACCATTCCAAATCTGTCCTTCAAGGATGCCTTTTTGCTCCAGCTCCAATTACACTTGTTTGAAAGAGAGAGAGAAAGAGGTGAAAAAAGACCAAAAAAATGGCCCACAACAGTTTTCTGGTTGATAGCATGGATTCAGGAGAGCTTGTTAGAGTGAACAGATATTACTTTCTAATACCTCTGCAATAAAATTTTGCTGTCAGCAGGAATCCATATTTTTACAGAAAAATAAAGCAAGATTGTTTAGCCTGATGTATTACAATAGACCTTGGAATGTGACTGGGAAAGAGCACATAGCTAGTAAAGAAATAAATCTTTAAGTTAAATGTATTTACTGCCAGTTTATATAATTCATGTTATTATGTACTGGATCATCTTAAATTTAATGGCTAACCCAAGAAGAAAGCACTTGAAAAGGGATAACATTAAAAAAAAATAAAATTTAGGAAAAAGGGGAGGGAGAAATTATTAAAAATCTGTGCTAATAAGCTGAGCTTTGCTTTGCTAGAGGCATGTTTAACATTGGAGAATAACCAGAATATACGAATGAGATTAAAGTTTTGCAGTCATAATGGGGTTGTGCAGTCAGTGTGCATTTCCAGAACTGCAGAAAAATAAAAATTATAACCACTTCTTTAGGAGGATTATTTTAAACTGACTGATACAGTTACAGGCTTTCTACTAGATATGAATCCAAAGATAAAATTAACCTAAGTTGGCAGATGTTTTAAGATTTGGAGATTTTATATGTACCTAGAATGAGTCAATATAAAAATCATCTAGCACAGAGCCAGCATTGCCTTATTTTCTTTTTTTTTTTT
>WEIU01019851.1:27333-60620 GCA_013389925.1 Aegithalos caudatus | reverse complement strand
TTTTTTTTTTTTTCATTCATTTAGGAAAATATAAATGTAAGTACCTCATATTTAGATGCAAGAACTTCTCACCTTTCTGAAACTCTGGCAACTTTGAATCATCAGAGGCAGGTAATTCCAGAATAAGTCTTTCACTTCAGCCATGTGCTGAAGATTTTTTTGAATTCTGTCTCCTCTCTCTTTCCTGAAGAGCTCTATATTTGCATGAAAAATGAGGGAATATGAAATTTTAAGGATTTTTGGTAAAATGTAATGGTGGTGTGGGATCCTGTAACTATGCCTTGGGTCAATAATGGGCAAGTGGGTGAGTTACAGACAGTGCCTTGTTTTTCTGTCTTAAGGATAATGTGATTACTTATTGATTCCAAAAACATATTGTGAGGATTCAAAAGTATTGCCTTTCAGAGGAATAGAACTAAGTCTCATCAATTAACCTTGTATTTTTAAAAGATAGATGTTGTTTTGTAGTCAATGGTAACAGACCATTTTATTCAAGGGATTTTTGATACCATTTGATTAAATGCTGAGGTTTGCAATTAACGTATTGTAGGTTCCAAATTGATAAGATTCTTACAGGACTGTAAATTACTGCTACTTACTGCCCATTCTGCTTTCTGCATCTAGGTTCTGGCAGTTCATCAAAAGGAGCAGAAAATTTCAATTAAAAGTGTCCTCGTTGGATTTTGTACATACCACGTATGAAACAAAAGACATTCTTGTAGTTCAATGACCTTGTGTAGGAGGAATCTTGAATGAAATATTTGGTATTTTTATTTGGGTTTGCTTTCAAAAGAGGGACAATCTGCAGCTGACAATGCCTGGTAGTGGTTTCATTGGGCACTTTAAGGTATACCTGCCAGCTGAGAGCAGATAACCCTTCTGCACTGGCCTGGGAGAGGAACCAGTTTCAGCAGCATTGTGGCACAGATGCTGCCACAAATGAAGCTAAAGGTGCTATAAAACATGGTGTTCCACTTAACTGTCCTGAAATTATACTGAAAACGATGATCTTCATCATAGAAGTGATTAGCCTGCATTCAAGGGTTCTGCACCTGCTTTTACTCCATTCAGCAGCAGCTCTGAAAGCGCTAAAGTCAGTGCTAACAGTATATTTGCAGTATAACAGAGTGAGAACACTTTTTTTCCACCCCCCTCCTCTTTTTTTCTATTTTTAACAGCAATTAATTTCAGCAATTACTCTTCCTCCTTACTGGTTTATTGCCTGTGTACCACTAAGGCCAGTGTTGTGATTGTAGTATCAATTTTACTGCAGGTTTTACTGCCCAGCTCCCTCAGACCCTACTAATTGCTGACACGGGTGGTACTAAGGGAACAGGAATGATATAGGAGGTACAAGGCAGGGGGAAATTTTAAGGCCAGAGCTGCTGAAAGGAACATTTGTGAAGCTCTCTGAGGATGCCAGCTCCCAGCAAGCAGGACTGACTCACAAGCAGGCTACAAGTGTGCAGCCTCTGTGCGAGCTGAGCATCCTTTTCAGCGAGCTGGCGTTCCTGTGACAGTGACAGTCGTGCTCCCACACTCAGAGAGGATCAGCTGGGATCTGGGAGCTCCACCAGTGCATGAATTCAGGGCTGGTCCTGCCATAAAATGCATGAGAGACACTGCATTTCAATTTGGATTGAAAACTCCATGCTGCTGTGGCTTCCAAACTCTAGGGCTGGCTTGCTTCTTGTTGATTTGGAGGGTAAGCCACTGGAATGAGTACCTGTGGGGAAATATGTTCTGCTGACTGATCTCCCTGGGAAGGGTAAAGTGGGGGTAACCTCATGCAGTGTGTAAAGATACAAAGCCATTAAAAAAACTAAATGACATCTTCAATGAAATGTAGCAGAAAAAATTATTTTTAATTTGTCATTTGTCATATCACCCAGTATGTTGTAACTGAGAGAATATTTATTTTTTGCTGTTGCATGANTCAATTTTTAAATAGCTTTTTATTTACAAATAACTGGGACAGGCAAGTGGTAAAAAAATCTTTCTCATAATGATTCAGAGTCATTGTAAAATTTCCATTCTGGGCAGTATGCAATGTGGAGAAAAATCTTGGCATGCCAGTATTTTCACATTGTTCAAAAGGTTTTTAAGGTTAGAATGGATTATTCTGATAAGAATGTGACCTCCTGTCTGCAGCATGTGCCACAAAACTTAACCTGTCAGAGGAATTTCATTTTGGTTTTCTGCCTTTAGCTCACCTTGCCTGGCTTACTGTGAATATTCAAGATTTGACAGGCTTCAAGGAAAATATGCTGGATTCTAGAAAACATACACATCAAATCAAATGGGTAAGTAGTCTGGCTCTAATATGAAATTTTCAGGGGAATCAATCACCACAGTATTTTTCTTTTCTTCAGGAGGTGTATGTGCACATGCTTCCCAATCAACCTGAGTGATTAAACACTTACTGAGAGTGGCTGACCTCCTAGACCTTTCTGACCTAATTATTGCAGTGGATGTATTCCCCTTTCTGAAGATTTTTTCTTTTTGCTCAGCTCAGGTTTTTCAGTTGAGGCCCATATTGGGCTCTCAAGACACCCATCATGGGCCTTACAGTACACAAAGTGCATAACCAAAAATTGCTACTCTCATATCAGAAGGGAGGAGATGTAGCAAATGTTATGCAGTCACCATCACCAGCTTCCACTTCTTAATGACATTCCCAGTCTTCTCAAAATACAAAACAAAACAATAAACAAACAAAAGCACATCCAAAAGCAGGTAGTATTTTTTTTATAGATATCATAGAGATGGTGTACTGTCTAGATGAAGGATGCCACTTGAGATCCTTTTTCTCTGCTGGTTTCTTAAGCCACATCTATACTATTAGGGATTGTTGTTTTTTTAATGTTCCTTATATTTTAGAGCTTTCTGTGCCAAAAAGTCTGCGGGAGGTTCTGAAAAGAAATGTTACATTAAGTCGGGTTCAGTAGAATGAGACACTTCTCACTAACTTATCAGTCTTTTAGTCTCTGATGTTTTCAGTGAGGAAAAACATTTGGGCAAGCTTTTTAAAACTATTAATGTCTGTTTCAGGAGCTTGGAACGGATATAAGTGAGAAGTGGAACAAGCACCCTCAACTAAGAGCTATGGCGTGGACACAGGCAGCCGAGTTACCTCTTGGCCAAACCCAATTTTGCTGACACCTGAGAGGAGGTGACAAGATAATCAGGCTGGCATTGACAGCATTAGCATGGGTGGACAGGGCTGACAGCTTTTATGTCTGTTAAGTCCTGGAGCAGAGATGACCCAGTTGAGAGGAGTGCCCCAGCTGAGCTGTGCTCGCCCTTCCCAGGCCTGTGTGAGGAAAACAAGCAGATCCCCCAGCTAATCATGTTAGTGCTGCTGACAGCCTCTGCCATGCCTCGAGGATTTTGCAGCTCTGCTGCTGTGCCAGTGGGGTTGTGTGTGGGTGATAGCCTGTGCAGCAGGCTCTCCTCTGGCTTGTTGAGAGCATGGTGGATTACTCCCTTCTGTGTTTTGGCTGCACTCGCTGAGAACTTCTCCAACAGCTAAAGCTGCTATTTTTAAGCAGCCACAAAAAAACTGATTTATCTGTCAGTGCAGGGGAATGTGCTTTGCAAAGCAGTGAGCTACATATCTGGGTCACATGCTGCATGGAGTGAGGCAGCTGTGTGCAGCTCAGTCAGGAATTAGACAGCCGTCAAATAAATGTTGGGTTTAGGGGAGAAGGAAAAAGAACCCTCAAACAGCAGGGAAGGAGTCTTCTCTGAGATAAGAATCACCATATGTTAAGCTGCTTTCTTGCCACCAGCTGGACAGCTGTACTTTAAGCTGTCTAAAGGAATAAAGCAAACTGGTCTCTTTATTCCATAATTTTCAAAGGAAAAGCACTTTTTAATTGGTTGGTCTTTGTTTTGGACATCAATAACGTGGACAGGTACCCATAAGCCTCTCTCTTAAGCCATTCTAGGCTATTTCTACTACTACTGTGATTTAAAAACATTGGGGATTGTTTGCACATGTATTTTCATCATAAAAGTAGCCTAGCCCAGCATTCTTTTGGATAAGAGAGGAGCAGAAAATCAGCCTGTACCTCTCCTGTGGGAGTCTGAGACAGTCCTTGAACAACTTCACTGGAAAATAAGTTCCCTAACCATTTGCCACACCAGCTCATGATGGGGAGAGCCATGTCCCTTTGCTTCCACAAGGCTCCCACCTCAAAAACAAGTCCATGTGCACTACAGTGTGGAAAGAGCAGAACCTTATGACTTCACCTTTCAGCATCTTGCAAGAGTGTGGCAGTCATAGAATCATTGATGTGGACAGAGCCCAATTATCCATCTGAGAATGGAAGGATGAGACAGGGAACACCATGGTCCAGAAGATGAAGTTCCATCATTGTGTCATCCTTGCTTGGCAAAGCCAGGGCTGGTACATCCCAGACACCACACAACTGGGAGGATTTGGTGGCTTGTGACAGCAGCTCTCCAGTGGGTGAGTAGAAACAGAACAGAAAATGTCATGGGGAAAAGTGTAACTGCTGCTTAAAGGAAAAAAAAATAATTAAAAGTTCTGGGATTGTTGCATTCTATTTTCATCCCATTTTTCTTCCTAATTTTCTTTAGTACAGTGTATTCTTGAAAGTTTTTAGCTTGTGTGGTATCCTAATACAAAATCTTTGAAGACAAAGATACATCAATTAGATCATGTCTACATGATCTTTTTGGATTAAAGTACCTGATTGGATTGGAGAGGAGTGGTTTGGAAAAGGTAGGAGTTTCATTTATTGTTTCATATGGGCTCATCAGACTGGATTGATGCTAACTGGTTTATGTAAAAAACCCCATGCAAAGCCATGAGAAGTCCTTCATGATTATTTTTTGGAACTTATTTTAATTCTTTTCTCTTCTGATAGTGACATGGCAGTGATCTAAATTTAGCAGGTCCAAACTAAAAATTGTTTCCTATATTCAGGGTAGGTACAAGATATGAGTATCTGTCCTTTGAAAATTGCATTTTCCCTTTACTTCTCCTTCCCTTTCTTCCTCTCTCTTCTGGTCCCTGG
Organism: Aegithalos caudatus; assembly: GCA_013389925.1. Taxonomy (NCBI): domain Eukaryota; kingdom Metazoa; phylum Chordata; class Aves; order Passeriformes; family Aegithalidae; genus Aegithalos; species Aegithalos caudatus. The sequence goes on along the minus strand of WEIU01019851.1, from coordinate 55,575 downwards.
CTGATGTGGCTCCTTTTAGCTGGCAAGAGCACTAACATGGCATTGTGGTGGCAAACTGTAGGTCCTGAAGAGGCTCAGTAGGTATCACTCTGTTCCCCCAAATGCACTCACATTCTGTACTTTAAGATACCTTTTTTCTGAAGTGTTTGCCTGAAACTCCCTTTCTTTCCAAGGCCTGGCTTTCTGAATATAATCCAAAGCTCATTAACAGTACTTAATTCTGCAGGGGGCTGTAATCTAGTCAAGGGCAAAACAGATTACGTGAAACTGATGTCTTCCTCACTGACATGGTTTAACCCTGGCCGGCAACTAAGAACCACACAGGAAATAGAGAGAACAAGGAAAATCAGAAAAAAAGGTACAGACAAAAACAGCCTGATAATTTTAAAAAGAAAATGTTGTTGTTGTCATTGTTGTTGTTGATAATAATAATAGTAATGATAATAATGAAGAAATAGGACATAATAGAAAGGAGAGAGGAACAGACCCCCAGAAAATCAAGGGATGTACAATAGAATTGCTCACCACCTGATGAGTGATGTCCAGCCCATCCCAAGCAGTGACAACCCCTTCCAGCCAGCTCCTCCAGTTTATGTTCTGAGCATGCTGCTCTGTGGTATGGAACAGTTCAGCTCAGCTGTCCTGGCCATGCTCCCTCCCATCTTCTTGTACCCCACACAGGGCATGAGACACTTGAACAGTCCTTGACTTAGAGCAAAAACTGTTCAGCACCAAAACATCAGTGTGTTTTCAATGTTATTCTCACATTGAATCCAAAAATCAGCTCTTTACCAGCTACCAGGGATAAAATTAACTCTATCCCAACCAAAATGGGCACTCACATTACACAGAATTGGATCTAGTGAGGTGCCTAGTGCATTCTGATAAGTTTTTTGAGGTCAAATATACATATGTGTATATACATTTACAGTTTAAAGGATACAACCTTGTTTTGCCACTCCAAATTCACCATTGTAGTACCAATTATGCAGTCATTTAAATGGGTGGCAAGATATGCTCACTGGATTCAGAGAACAGCATCTCACTTGCATGTTTTTGAGCAACAGCTGATGTCACAGGTTTTGGGTAGTTCTGTTTCTGAGTTCAGTATATCAGGAGAATTAAGGCTGTAATAAAATGTTTTGGAATCATCCTTATCTGCCACATAATACTTGAAATACTGTGTCTAGCCTCTTTGCATTTTGACAATCTGATTGTACTGAATCTGGGGAAAGAGAGATCATAGCATAAGAAAAATTCACAACAGTTTTTTGTGTTTTTTTTTTTTTTTTTTTTTTTTTTTTTTTTTTTTTTGTTTTTTTTTTTTTTTTTTTTTTTTTTTTTTTTTTTTTTTTGTTTGTTTGTTTGTTTGTTTGTTTGTTTGTTTGTTTGTTTGTTATGGGCTTTTTGGTTTCTTTTTGGTGGAGACTTAGGACCAGTGCCATGATGATTATAAAAAGAGATAATTTAACATCATAACAAATGCATGTAACAAGACTTCAGGTTGCAAAATATTTAGATTCTTGGGCTTTTTTCAATATGCAGCACTGCAAGTAAACTCTGATCATAAACTCAGCCAAATTTCCTCATGGTGTTCAGAAACGGAAGGATCTGTGCCCCATTTTTCTGAGGGTTAAACTTTATACCCCTGACAGAGTGCGGGTCTGCAAAATAGCCCAGGCATCCTTAAAGGGATTCAAGCACACCTCATTTTCATAACCTCTTACATTTGCCTCAGTAAAACTCTGTGCTGCAGTCAGCATGTGGAGTAGCTTGCAAGGAAAACCTCCAATCTTTCCAGTGCCTGTATGCATAAATGTAAAAATCTCCATCTGGTAGTATGCACTGATACCTACTGGCCAGTTCTGTTGGTGGAAATTTAAAATCTACAACCAAGGTTAAGCACTGCATTTTAGAGTATTTTCAGAGTCTGAAGATCATACAATGTAAAATATTTTTTAACTCAGGCCCTTTTTGCATTCAGATTGTATGCGGGGTGAAATTTGAAAATCTTTGCTGAACATGTTTTTAAATGTTCCTTTTATAAAGGTTGATAAATTCTCAGGTAATAACCTCAATCTGGAGTCAGCCCTTAAATCTTCCTTGAGGGGCATAGTATAAAATGTTCACTTTAGTCATGGCCATGATTTTTATTCAAAAATAATAATAATACGATGTCTACTCTGGAGAGCTGTAATGACTTTAAGCAGATATCAGAAGGCTTCTGCACTATTCCAGCAAAATTAGTTATTGAGCTTGAATAATATACATTTAGGAAGGGATTGCAGGGCAGAGGACCCACTTGAGTCAAGTGTTTCTATGACAGAATTAATACCAGCTTTAGCTCAGTGTTCACTGATGCAATTATATGACTTAGGAAACCTTGTGAAGTGATGTTGAACTTGTAATTTTCCTCCCTTTTTTTTTGGTTATATGCAATGCAAACAGACTTTGAGCTGAAATAGTACTCCTGTATTGAGTGACCACAGAAAATTTTGTTGTAAATAGTCCTGTACACATGTATAGAATATGGGAGGGTGTTAGAAAACCAGAATAGTTTAAAAGGCCAGAGTAGCAGTCCCTCAAATAGCACCAGGGATAAAAGATGATATATGTATCAGTGCCTAGTTTCAAACTGAATGTAAGTTTTATCTTTTTAGCAATGCATCATTCTTTCACTCAATTTGTCCTGGAATCATGCAAAATGGAAGGAAGGCTTGGCCAAATTCTTGGATATCATGTTGTAAAAAATGTGTATTTCATGTTTTCTTTCTTATTCCACTATGCAAGACTTAAGTATCAAGCATGACAATTACCTCAAAGACAACAAAGATACACCTGTCATTAGCAAAAAAGAAAGAAAGCTAGACTACATCCAGGAAAAAAAAAATCACTTTCAGGTTAAAGCCAGACCACAAAGGATGATGGCTTCACATGCCAGTTAATGTTCTTGTGAGGAATTATCCAATGTAAACATTTTCCTCGGTAGGTTTAGCCAAAATACCTGTTCCTGAAATTGTTCCTAGAGGTAGGGCATCCTCTAATTATTGCATTCTGGTGCAGTAAAGGAAACCTTCACAGGGAGAATGTTATGTGTGTTTTACTTCTAAAAATGATGAAGTTATTTGAGCTAACAGATTCTAAATACAAGTAAAAAGCATCATGTTGTTTACCAACTCTCCAAAGCAAGACTTTACAGAAAAATATGGATTTACAGAGCAACTCAAGTGGCACAAGATCAAATATTCTGGCAGGAGCTTTTCAGGTGCCTACCCTGAAGTCTCTGCTTCAAATCACATTGACAGGTGTGGCAGTAGGTTTGCAGAAAACCTTGGTGACTGACCTTCACAGAGGCTGCTGGGGACCCAGCCACCCCAGGAGGGGCTTCACCTCTCTGGAGATCAGATTATTTCAGCACATGAGACCTTTCCTGTCAGTGAAAGGACAAGTTGTTTCCTTCTAGTGAGTTCTCATGGACTTAGAGTATTCCCTGCCAGCTGCTGGTTTTATCAGCAGGCCCAAGGCAGAGCATAAGGAAAGCCCTGAACTGGTCTGAGATTTTTCTGTGCCCTTCTGTGGGACATGGGTTAATGTTGCTGCAGCTACCAACCTTTCCAAAAAGATACCAAGAGTGTGGGACCTGGCAGTGAGGGTGTGAAGGCTTTGAAGAAGGAGTAGCTTCATCTTTGGTTTAGGTGGAAGGCAGTCAGGCTCCTGTTTGATGCCCTGGCACTCCTGGATCTTCCTGAGAACTGCATTATGCTGCCATACTCGTCCCAAATTAGAAACAGGCTTTTGTCCCAGAGACATCATAACTGTGAGGAGGATTAGCTGAAGATCTTTCTCTTGGAGAAGCCAGTCTGGGGCTGGGAGCCATTTAGGAAATGATTTCTGACTGGTTATTATACCTAACTCTGTGTTAAAATTTTATACCTTACAAGTCTGCAGCCTTCCTAACACAGAAATATATTTTAAGTGACTAATCATATTTATCTTCAAGGGTAATTTTGCCACAACAATTCTAGCAAGTTGGTAGTTGAAAATGAAGGCAGAGATTTTTCTCAAAGAACTGCTGAGTAATTACAGTCTTCCTGGTGCTCATATATTGCACTAGCTTCATTTTATTACCCAATGCATCTTTCCCTCTTCCAATTAGCTTCAAGTAATTCCCATGCTTGAACCTTACAGAAGGGTTTCAGAGTTGCAGGGATGGCATTATACAGCCTGTCCTCTAGGTTTGTAAGACATATTTCTTTCGGGGTGCAAGGAAAATAAATGGAATAACATGTTCTATAGGCTGTTGAGGAGTAGAAATACCTCCAGGTATCTATTGACTTCAGATTACTGTTTCACATCAGTCAGAGACACTTAATTCAAAAGGATTCTTTAGTGATACAGAAACAACCTTACTCAGTTTAGTAGCCTGCCTATTTGCAGAAGCTTTACTTATGTTTAGATTTGAGGTTGACAGAAATAAAAATAAACATGTGGTTTAGAGAGAGATGTAATCGACCATTCCAATTCTGGGCATCATTTACACCAAAAAATTTTCTTTTTGGAGAAGTATTATTAAAGGCTTCAGGTAATTTGGGGCACCCATAAGTGCTAAAAATCAATACTGATCCAATGAGATCAGTGTCATAAACTATTTTTGTATTTTTTTGTTGTGTTCTTGTGGTTAGTTTGCTACTCTGCAGCCCTGCCAGTGACTGGGAAATATCTTCATCGGTGCTTGGGCCCAAGAAGGTGTTTTGCCTTCAGCTCTGTGTCGTAACTACTGGTGTAGTGGGGTGGACCTACTGCAAATGTGCTTCCCCTACCAGCTGTACTAAGCTGTTCTTAGTCTGTCCTAATGAAGGGTGACACAAGGAACAGATGGAAGAAGCAGAGGCTGCAGCACTGTGTTTGCCACCATGTCAGGGTGGTGGTGGGTACAGGGGATGGACAGTGATGGATAGAAGAATTGTTTGTAGTGTTATGTTATTTGCTGTGATTTAAGGGTGTTTTAATGCCTCAAAAGCACAGAGTATTTTAATTCAAATTCAGCAAAAATCCTCTAAGTTTAAAGGCCTACACAAACCTTCATGCAATCTGAACTTGGATTTGAAAGTTCATTTTCTCTCAGATGGGCATATGCTAGGGCAGGTTTGTATGCTAACATTCAGTTTATCAATTCTGCAGCCTGTTTTCTCTGATGTAATCATGGAAGAGCAGGGATGAAAATGTGCTCATAACCATCACCTTTTGCCATAAATTGTCATCCCATGTGCTACCATAAAACAGCATCCTTAGTGGTAGCAGGAGATGCAGACAGGAGTTTCTCCCTGCACTGTATGGTGTTTTAACTCTGTAATTACTTCAGTAGTTAACAATGCAAACTGCAATGAGATCTGTGGCTGCATTCCTGCAAGTGTCTCTCAGTAAATCAAAGTCGATGTGCCAGGGCTGTTACTCAAGTTCCATCACAAATATTTACAGGAGTACATCAAGCCCACTGAATTATAGCTGCTAAATTGCTGGGAATGGTACCCATGAAAACAAATCCTGTTTGTACAAGAAAGGAGGCACAATCATTCTTTAAACACTGTGATAAATCTTACTGCTCTGAAAAGGTTGAAAGGCATTTGCATATGGCCGAGGTATTGAAATGCATCTTAATAGACTTAAATGTTCAGTGCTGTTAATAAAGAACAACAGAACACAATCATTTTATGGGCATGATCAGGTGGGTTCTGTGGAACTGGGTTTGGTTCTGCAGTTGGATCTTGCTCATTGCCAAAACTCTCATTTCTCTGTGGCAGCAAATCATGCAATAGGCTTGCAGACAAATATAGCACCAGAGCTATTATCCTATGGAAATAAACAGGAGTCATTTGTTTAGTCAGCAAATGTATGCTTAATAAAGAATACAAATTACTACAACATTTTCAGAACTGCTGTTAGCTTGATTGGTAAAATTGTCCCTTAAAAAAATTCACTGAACTCAGGAACAATAAAATATAATAGAATCAGTATCCCCAGGGGTTCACATGTTGATGTATAATTCTGAGGAATAAGCTTTACCAAATCAACTCTACCCAAAGGCAGAGTTCTATGCAACCTCCTTTTTAAGACATAGCTAACATTTAAGAATGTGGAATTTTCTTCACTTCTTTAAAACTTTTTTTGAAAGAAAAGGATAATTTTACGTACAGCTTTGCAAGCTCAGAATGAGATCCATTCCCATTTAAAATCTATGCCATAATAAAATCTCAATGCTATTTCAGATTTAATATTCAGTATTCTTTTGTGTGATGGAACATGTGTGTCCCAGGTAAAAAAGTTCTTTCCTTTTCTCTTACTGCAAGCACCTCTTTGTTGCCTTGTCTGTCTTTGGAGCCAGCCAAGCTCCTCTGCTGCAGAGCTTTATTGTGCTGTGCACCCAGGTGGCCAAACCCATGGCCATGGGCAGCCTTATCCCACTGTTTCCACACCAGGGGAGACTCCCCTGCATTGCACAGCAAATACCATCCAGCTCCTCCCCAGGCTGAAAGGTCTTTTGAGGCCTCAGAATTGTTTCAGCCACCTGAGTTCTCCTTTTTGAAGCGAGCTCTTTTGATGCTCTGAACACCAGTCCCCAAAGAGCAGCATCATTTTGAACTGGAGAATCAATGGTGTTACCGAAGTGGATTGTTTGAAGACAGTTTTGTTGTTGCTGTGTAACCCTAGTTCAGTGGCAGACCCTGTGTGATGGGGTAGTTCTTCTGATTCATTTGCTGTCCTTTTTTATTTTATTGTGTTTCACATGTGCTTTGCTTCTGATACTAGCTTGTATGATCTTTCAGTTAGACCATCCTGTGTGATTAAAGAGACAATTAATTACATTTGATGACATGTTACACTTGGTAGTGCTCCTCTGTGCTTCTCAAGTGCAAATAACACAGTGGAATACATGCCTAGGTGCTTCAGCTTAGAGCCAAACTGAAATAAGAAAAAAAACTGGTCTGTGAGTTGTAGTCCTTTGAAAGCACAGGGACTTTGTTTGCCATATGATATTAAGTAGAAAGCATGCCTAAAAGTTCCTTATATTACTTTAATATTTAAGAAGACAGCTGGGTATGAAGGCGGCAGACAAAGCAGTATAAATAATGTAAGCTTGAATGCATAGGAATTGCAGTGGAAATCAGCAACCTTGGAATGTATAGCAGTCAGGTCTTTTAACTCAAGAAATAACATGGAAAAATAACAGCAGAATTATTCTGTGACATTCACACTCAAAAAATAACAGCAGAAACAAGTAGAGTGCTTTGAAATTCACCACCTATAACAGGAGCCTTTTGAAAAGTGGAGTCACCTTTTCTTCCTCTTACTAAATACTAAACACTACTAGTCAGGGAAGAAGATGCATTTGAAATGTAAAGAAATTCAAGAAGTCACTTTACTGCCACAGTTATAGAGGAATTCTGTTTTGAATAACAAAAAAGAATTTCCTCTTTCCCTGGGATCACACATTATAATTGGCTTTCAGCTGATCTCAGAGCCACAGGAAGGGCCAATCTCTGGGACAATGCATTCAGGACACAGCTTCAGTTTGAATTCTGAATTGGGTTCTTGTGGTGTGAGGAACATTCTGAATATTTACACATGCTTTTCCTTTTCTTATCTTAGAACACCATTGTCCTGGAATATACTGTTTCTGGATTGACATAATTGTTCTGTAGAAGCCATTTGAGTCTCTCAGATAAATAGAGAACTGTTAAAATGTGTATTGTGTGAGTTCCCTTTACTTACCGGACTAGCCCTCATTTTCAGAATTATTATCATCTGTTGTGTACCTCTGTCATTAAAAACTCACTCAAAGCTCATCTGTAAGCTAAGAGGTTGTGATAGCTTCTTTATTTTTTGAGCAGTCCTAGGGTAACATGTTCATGAATTTCCACAGACATTGCAATCCATGGGTTATTCATTGATCATGAATATGTGCTAGGACTGCAAGCTGAAAACCCCCTTGAGCGTTTTACTGGAGATGTTACTGCATTTTCAGCCTCACTTTGAGACAAAATAACATCTCAATCATTTTTATTTTCTCCTTGAACACTGAGCACAGAGAATATGAAGAAAGGTCTGAGAAGGTTCCTTCATCACCATTGTGTTAGAAAAGTATTTTTTCTCTCCTTCCTGTTTTGAGGGTTGTGTGTTTTCTTAGGGAAGCTATCCCTTGGAAATGTGGGGTGGAGGGTCCTTTCTGGGCAGCCTGGAGAGCCACAGTAGCTGGCTGGAAGGGGTAGAAGGTGTCAGGATCGATTCAGGGATTGTTCCCCTCAGGGCTGGGAGAGAAACCATCACAGGGACTCACAGGGGTGCCCAAGGATTTTCACAAGGTGGAGTTGATTGCACAGAACTTTTATTATTAACTATCATTTAGATCCATTTCTTCTTTCACTGTATTTTTTGACTAAGAAAAAAAGTATTTGCTGACTTCTCTCAAATCCAACACAAAAGAAAGCAAAACATACCAAATTTCTGATAGCTCTGTTTATTCCCTTTGTACAATTTACAGAGTTTCAAGTTTTTTGCTGTTGATTTCAGGGGTGGTGGATGAGGGAGAGGGAAGCAAAGATGTGGGATTTTTAGAAAGCTCTTCAGGGACAGGAATCTTTCTCTTCCAAGTTTTTGTTGCTACTTCCATACCAGGACAGGAAAGAAATACACCTCTCCTCTTTTGCTGTAATTTGAACGTGAATTTGATCTTCCTAAGGAAGATCAAATATCTTTTATCCTAGCACAAATAAAGAAAGTAGAGACAATAATGTTAACATTGTCAGAAATAACATGCAACCTACAGCCAAGCATGTTGCAGACCTACCTCTGTCAATACCCAGAGAGTTTGTCTATTATAGTCCCATCTAGAGACCTCAATCCTTCATTTCAGGCAGTGGCAGCTGAAATGTTCAGCTTTGGAGAGAGAGCTGTGCTCTGGCAGCCCTGACCCCAGTCTGTAGGCAGGGGATTAAATGTTCTGCAGATGCTGCAAGCAGGGACCTGGGCAGTGCTCCAGCCCCTCTTCCAGGCTGTGTGAGAGGGAAACAGCAGCAAAAGGAGGGAGGAGAGGTGTCAACAGGGGCTCACCCCAGGGTCTGAGTGCTATTTGATACAGCACACATGGCTGGCTGCAGGTTGACCCAGGCTGCCTCTCCTTGTTCTCTACACTTGGTTAGGGACGATCCCGCTGTCCCTGGCTGGGATGGATGGCTCTCATCCATTTGGCTCTGGTGCTTTTACAGTGCCAGTGATCACAATAAATTACCTGCACTGGAGTGAGGAATCACCTGATGAGGACAGTCACAGTGTGGCAAAGCTGAGCACCACATGAACAGAGAACTGAAGAGCATATATTAGAGATTTTATTTGACAGGGTAATGCACCATAAAGTTTTGCTGGTCTTTGAGAGAGAGGTTCAGAGCTGCTCTTGGAGAGGAGAACTAGTCTCTGCTGGAGTCTGATAGCTCCTCACTACAGTGTCCTCACAGGACCAAGAGAGAGGAAGTTGCAGAAAAAGTATTCAAGATTCTTTTCAATAAAGTACTTTTTTCCCCCTTTCCTTTGGAAACATCTTACAGTAATACAAATTGAAAGGTTTATCCGTTTTTATTAGGGTTTGGTGTTATTTTACTTTATTTTGATTAAGGAAATCTATCCAAAACCTTAGCATTGTGCACTAATAGCAATTTATTTTTAGTTAAAAAGATAAAAAAAAAAAAAAAAAAAAAAAAAAAAAAAAAAAAACAAAAAAAAAAAAAAAAAAAAAAATTTTGGGGNCCCAAATAAATGTTAAATTCATAGAAATTACTGAATAACTGATCTGGACTTCTGATCATACTGCTGTGTTGTTATAGCTGTGCACTGGACATGCCTGGCACCATAGCTTTAGCAGGTTTTATGATCTTTCCCTCAGGCAGGTATGAACATTGCATATCTGTACTTTATACATTGTTTGAGCCTGGAAATCAATAAGAAAGTTCAGACAGTGCAGTAGTCTTATTTCCTCATGTTTTGAAACAAAACCCCTTTGTAATGCCTGAAACATCTTCAAATGATTTCTCCTGTCCTGTTTACCTTCCAAGGGCCATAATATGCCATTGATTAATTTTTTCTTTTATTCTTTTTTTTTTCCTTTTAGAAGTTGAGTTTCCTACTGAAATCAATGGGGAGTTTGTTTCAAAATCAATAGGGCATTATGGCCCTGAAACTTAAGACAATGTTGGCTCCTGAATCATATCAAAAAATGTGATTAAGATGCCACAGACAAACCACTAATCTACAGATGGAGTCACAGCTGCTAAATTAAGAACAACCATCTTTACCAGAGCATAGCTCCATTTAACTTCAGTGAGACTTTGCCTGAGAAAGAGCAGTAGAATCAAGGAAGAAATGTGAAGCAATGCCATCAGATTTGTTAGCCTGTTGCTGAGCTATGATAACTTTTCAAGAGCAGGTTGGTGTTTCATTACACAGCCAACTGATTTTGAGGTTTGAAGCTTTTCTGGACCTTGAGGACTGAGAATGCAAGAAACAAATGCAGATGTTCAGAACATCAAACTGCCTGTCCCAAATGAACAGGCTAAACTGATGAAACAATTCCAAGTCTCTCTCAAAAGACCTTTTGGACCTTGCAAAAGCTGACTGGACTTTGTAGAGCAGGGATTTACAGAATTACTGTTGTGGAATGGAAACAAGCAGAAGTACAGATTGCTTCTGGTTGCTCCAAAACTCCTAATAGCCCTAAAGGGTTGCATTTGTAATATTTTGCATCTAATATTTATCAACTTTACTTTTTTTGTCCTCTTGAGATCTACAGCTCTTATTATTGACAATCTATGAGAGTCTCCCCTTTGTTTTTAATAGAAATCTGTGCCCACTCAGAAGACAGAAGCTATGAGGACACTGGGTAGGAATTTTTGTTCACTTAGTCCCATGTTAGGATATATTTTTCACAGTTCATATTTTGGATATGCATATTTTTGGCAACTGTGTAGCAATAAAGCTCTAAATGGTAAAATTGTAAGCAGTATGGCAAGGACAGGGTCGGCTATATTTAAATAAAAATGTAGAAACCGAAGGCTGAGTTTCCCATTTAAAATGTTGCAAGAAATTTATCTACAGTGTTAAAGATGCTTCTGAGGAAGTTACTCTCAAGGGAAAATGTAGGCAGAAACTGTATCTGTATGGCTACTCTTAAAGAGGCATGCTTCTGGTATCTCCTGTATAAAGGCTTAAGAATAGAAAACTGGTCATGGAATGGGCTTGGCTTTTATTACTCCTCTTGAGCTGTTTACTTCATCCCCAAAAGCGACTTTAAAGAGTTATCACATTTTTCAAGGGCTGAAAGAAGGACTGGGATCCAGATTATTAGTTCAGCTTGTGATTCAAGAATGATTAATTCTCTAAAATCTGCTTATATTACTTTGCCAGTGAATACTGAGCAAGGCTTTTGTTTATCTTCCACACGTGGTCACTACTGCAAACAAACAAGTTTAATTTGCTTTGTAAGCTTATTATCAGAGGCTCAGTGGAGAACAAGAGCTGAAAAGAACCTCTTGCCTCTGTGGTTTTATTAAGAACAGTTTTCTCCAGAGAACTTTCAGCCTGTCAGATTAGAAATGCAAAGAGACCTTTTACTGTAACAGTCTCACACTTATCCACTTAGTAAAGTTTGCTTTTGTGATAATTACATTTTACCATCTATAGTTGTTTACTGAATGAACAGCTTTTCTCTGCTGCTTCCATCCCTGACACTTCTCCTCTGATAATTTGTGGTTACAATGAAATATTTAGCATACATGTTTGCCCTCTGTTTGTTGTCTTCCTCGCTTTGCTTAGACAGCAAATGATTTTGGTTGTAGTTCTGGTGATTATGGACCACAGGACTCATTTAGGGTTTATGCCTGCAGTAACACAGCATTAATACTGCTGTTTGCACAGAGAGGGAAAGTGCAGGCTCATCTTTTCTCCCTGTGAAGAGAAGAGGAACCATTCTGTGTTAAGGAGGGATCCCCCAGCTGCCAGGATGCCCAGAAGATGCAGAGCTTGAGGACAGCACCCTCTGCAACCTGAACAGGCTTTCTTATAGGTAATATTTCATGTGTGAATGTGTTCATGGTATCTCCCTACAAAAGTGTCCTTTTTTTAACTTTGTGGGAAATTGTGAGCCTCTCCATGCATGAAAAACTATTATTGTGTATCAAACCATGATGCTTATTAATGCTGATAATTTTGGGAAAAAAAAAAACCAAACCAAAAAAAAAAAAAAAAAAACCAAAAAAAACCACAAAAAAACCCCCAAAAAAACAAAACAACACAAACTATTTCTTATGCATCACTGCTCTTTGAATAAAGAAGATAAATCTTTGAACAGGTCATAGAATCATAGAATATGTTCAGTTGGAAGGGACCCATCAGGACCATCAAGTCCAGCTCCTGACCAGGAGGATACCCCAAGAATCATGGTCAAGGTAATCAGACACCTCTAGATAAAGCACAAACAAATATTTTCTATTTTTAATTTAATGTATATTTATTCAATATTGAAGTGGGTTTGTTTCATTATTTTGCATTCCAGCTGATTACAGTTATTTTTGTATGATTGCTTTACATCAAAAAATTTGTATCTTAAAAAAAACCTTGATGCAAACCCCTTTCACTTATAAATTGGGATGACTAGCATTTCAAATATTTGAGTGTGAATTAAACCCCTGCTGTAAGGGGTTTTGTGAATACTTGTGCATGTCACCAGAATTTCTGGTCTCTGTCACTTGATTATTTCTGATCAAGTATGAAAGAAGCTACCTATAAAGAGCTGACAGAGGACAGATTTAAAGGAAAAACACTAGTCTTGGATGCTTAAAAATAAAGCTGGGATCTGAAACTCTTAAAATATATGTTTTCCTACCTGCACTTCAAAGGCAAACTTTCAACTCCCTGGAAACCTGGGCCATCAGCAATATACAATACTGAGTGAAATATAAAATGGTTGCTGTATTGTCCCTGTGATTTAGAACTTTGTTGTTTCTGAAAATGCAAGTCATCTTGGGCACAGAATTCAGATTGCATTAGAAATTTGTATGCTGAATAAATTTGAGTGTGATACTAAAAATACAGCAAAACTAATCAGGAAATACCTCAGTACAGGTTGAGATCTTTAGACATTCAACTATAAGAAAGTCCTAACTGTCTTGAGAATAGGGAAAAATATTTTTCAAAGTGGTGACATGTCTAATTGCTAAGGCTCTTGTCATCCATGGTACAGCCTTTGTTAGAAAGAACATTAATAATTCAACAGTGCTGGTAGTTGGACAAGATAGGTTTCTTCATTGCATAGTCCCTTTCTCCCCCTGTCTTCCCAAAGATCTCAGTATAAATTTACTAGGAAGGATGAATCAACCTTGCTGAACTCCATAAATTGGGTTCCAAGCCCGGGAGGATTTGTTCTCTGCTGTCTCGGAGAAGTAGGAGCTCACACAGGGGAGAACAAAGCCACTCTGTCTGTGGCATTTGAAGTAAAGCCTGCAGACATGACTACAAGGTTGATAGCCTGAAAGACAAATGCTTTTCCATTTTCACAAGCTCATCAGGCAATTCTGCCTTTTTCTATGCTGAGACTCAGTGTAGACTGATGTGTCCATTTCTTCCAGTCTCAAAAAAGTCACAAATACTCTTGTTGAAAGTGGAAGGTCTGTGCTTGAATCTAGGGGAGTGTAAATAGGAAGTCAAGGATCTTAGCAAGCCGGTACATACACACCTTTTCTTTCTCTTTTAACAAGTAGCTGTCTGCATTTAAGTGTTAGCAGTTTAAGCCCTCAAATTTTGACAAGTTCTGGACTGAAAGAAGAAATATTGTGTTTCTTGTGGCTACTTTGCATATTGAGACCACTGCATCAAGCAAGAACATACCTTCAACTCTACATTAAAATCCCATTAACAATGCACTGAACAAGAAAACTGGGGAATTCAGAGACAAGGCAGTCCCTAATCCCCTCTCCATCTATAAGATTCTCAGCTGTCACAAATCAGGAATCCAGGCACAGCAGCACTGCTTAAATGCTGCTGTTAGAGGCTGACAGCAGAGTATCTGTAAGCACAGGCAGTGTGGAGCAATTTTCTTGCTTTTTAAAAAAGCATTTGAACATTTTGCACTTGCTCAGATAGTGCTGAACTTCAGTTCATCTATGAAATAAAAATTCTGAACTATTTTACAAGAGCAACGGATATTTTTATACTGATAAATGCTGCAGTCCTGTAACTTAGTGCAGATAACCTCCACCCCAAAAGAGCTTAGAGTCTAAACAGACAAAATGAATAAAAGGTAAGAAATGCATTGTTATTCTTCCCATTTTAGAGAAGGGGAAACCAAAGCACTGAAAGGTTAAGTGGCTTGTCTCTGGTCACACAGGGAGCCCGTGGCAAGGTTGTGAATTAAATGCCTCCTCTTGTAAGAACGGCGTTGTCTCCTTAGGAAATATGAATAGTAGAAAGGAGAGAAGCTGCCAAGCACAAATTTACTGTATGGTACTTGAATAACCTGGCAGGTAGGACTGGAGCTGAAATAATGAACCGATAGCTGCGAGTGGACAAAAATGTATTATAGCAGTGGAGGATGTAAGAAACTTGGAAATTTCTTCTCCCTCTCTAAAACCCTTTTCTTTATGGCAACAAAATGCATGCATTTGCTCTCTCACTCCCTCTACCCTTCCATTTGTGATCAATCCTCACACAAAGGGCAGCATTTCTAAGGGTACCACATTCCTAACCCCTTTACCAAAACTTGCCTCCTCAGCAGGAGCCTGTGATTTAGGACCAGAAACGTTGCACTGATGGCTCTGTGGCTGCCTGCTCTGCTCACCTGGGACAGCAGCACACATGACTGAGGCCACCAAGGTCTGCCCCTTGCCCTGCCTGTAGTAGGGTGGATCCATTTGCTGGGCTGAGTGGAAGAGGGATGCCCACAGGCACAGGGGAACATGGCAGAACTGCAGGAATTCCCTGCAGCAGGGCAGAGGGCCACTATGATTTGTCTGGCACAGAAAGCCACATCATGGTGATGAACTGTGGTCCACTGGTGAAGAAGAACAATCTGAGATAATTTAATCTGTTTCTCATGGGGTTCATTATGATTATTTTCTTATTTGTTCTAGTCATTTATTTTCCCTTCCCCTGTTGCCATAGGCAGTTCAAGTTGTGCTTCTGATTGTCTTCACTTTATACAATATAAATTCACAGCTTGACATTGAGGCTCATACGTGGTAGGCTTTGGTTTTGTTATTTCAGAGTTTTCAAGCAAGGGAAGAAGGCCTAATTTTAACAATTGTCAAAACAACTTGAACTGTACAAAACAAGTGTCTGACTAGTAATTAGCTAAACCTTGATAATAGGTAGTCTGATTAGTTAGTGTAAAACAACCATAACAAGCCAAGATAATTCCAAAACATCTAATTGAACTTAAGGCCATTTAAACTTAGGCAGCTCTTCTAACTTCCTGTAAAAACCTTCACCTACAGCATTTAATTTTAATAATGAATAATAAAACAAACAAATAATACTTTAAAAATACCTTTGAAGTTTGTAGACTAGCCTGATTCTTATACAAAGTGTTTTCCAATGAATGTTTCAAATATGCTGCCTTGAACTTTTTGATTATTTATAAGGCCCTTTCTTGCTTTCCCTTTTATTTCTGTAGGTCATCTGTTTTACAATGTGTATGGACTTACATAATTCCCTTTCAAATAATTTTCACAAAATACATTGTATTTGGTGCAGACAGGTTTATGTCTCTCCAGATAACTTAAAATACCTAGCAAGATATCGACTTCCCAACAACCATTTTATTGTCAAAATCCTTTCTTTCTCAGGTTAAGGTTCTTCCCTAGAAATTACTAAGGGCAGGTATTTCAACTCCTGATAGTGATTTGTAGGCGTATTTTAAAGAGATAACTTTGAGGAGCCTTATGTCTGCATGGAAAAAAACAGAGCACACACCCTTATTAGTAAAGAAATGTGAAAATTTAGGTATGTGGTCTTTAACTAATCATATCCTCTGGACACATAAAAACATCAGTTCTCAGTATCTTCCTACAGAGAAATGGAGAGAAATTCTATTTCCTTCTATAATTTTTGCTGTGGAAATGTTTGTTTGCCTGCATGTTTGTTGTCGGGCTGTTGTTCATACTAAGAGAAAGAAACGAGAGGAAGAAAAGAGCCCAAGAGAAGTTGGTATTTATTCAGAAAAGTGGCTGGACTGGGGTAGCTTGAAAAACAAGCTTTTCCTTATCAATAAAATGTTAAGAAATGAAAGCTGGATAATTCAGAGCTTTATCTTTTTGCCTTCTCTAACAAAACTAAGGAAATAATTCAATAGAAAACCAGATATGAAAGTGCTCTTCCACTTCTAGTGGTGTGAAAAGAAAGAAAAAAAATGGGTGTACGGGTGTAGAAGGTCTCTTTCAAGAAGCAATCTACATGTCAAAGAAAGCATTATTCAAATTGTTTGATGAACAAACATCAGCATTAAATTCCTTGATACACTGTGGGAGACCCAGGTTTTTCCTTGTCTCCTGTGTGGGAACATGAACTCAGGATGCATTTCTCTTCTCTGACACGTGCAGGCTGCCAGTTCTTTATTGTACCACTTGTTATGCAGAGAAGCACGATCACTCGGAGCTGGGGAAATGTTATTCTGCTTCACAGTAAAAGATCAACTCAAACATTCCTCTAGCTTCTGTGCAAGCTACTCTTTGCTCCTTAAATGTCCTGGATTTCATTGCTTGTTTTCAACTCCTTGCAAGAAAGTATTTTCAAGACAATGAGTGAAGGACAGTGGGATTGCACTGGTGCTCTCAGCTCTACAACTGGAAATAGCTGCTTCTTCCTGAAGTTCACCTACCACTTCTGTCAGTGAAGAAAAAACCTTCCTAATAATCCTAAAATGGGATCTTCTGTTCTTTACATTGTATGTGAATCACGCAAAACCTCCCTTTCTGTGCAAACAACTTTTCAGTAGCACTTCTCCACGATTTTTTGAGCGCTCACTGTGGCAGGTTCTGTTTGTTTGATCCTGGGCCACGAGGGATGCTTTGAAAACTGGTTTGTGGGAAATTCTTCCTGTGTTTTATATAATTAACTCTGGATGGCATAGTCTGCATCTTTAAATTGGGTGACCAATTTAGTGTCTGAGAAAAAGTCAGCCCTGTTTTTACATGTGTGCCTAACTAGGGATGGCTGGATTTTCCTGGTAAAAAGAGCACATTGCTCTTTCCTCCAGTTTTGTTTCTGGCTGTCCACTTCTGAAAAACATTTAAATAGTTGAAAGAAAGGCATACCATTGCACACTGCAGATGAAGTTTGTTGGTGTCTACTTTGTGATGATTTGTGATCAAAAGGCTGTGTGCTTATGAGCATGTAAACCTGAGTGAGGAAGGCTGGATTTTATAAGGTGATATAACATGATGTTTTATAAGATTTTATAAGATTTTGTAACATGATATGCTGAGTAGAGAGGGGCTTGCCAGAGAGATTTTGTCTTTTTTTTTTTTTTTTTTTTTTTTTTTTTTTTTTGTTTTTNTTTTTTTTTTTTTTTTTTTTTTTTTTTTTTTTTTTTTTTTTTTTTTTTTTTTTTTTTTTTTCCTTCCTCTTCTGTATTTCCCTACTCTGTACAGAATTCCTGCTGGTCAGAATTTGCATCTGAGACAAGAATGTTCAGATTCTTGCTCTGAAATGGGTGGAGAAAAAATGGTTTAGATCCTGGATCTAAACTCTGCAGTGAGCTCTGGTCACATGTCATCTTGGACAGGACACATTTCTCTACAAAATTCTTGATCAATGTTTTTTCATTAAAAAATATTCTGTTACAAACTAACAACTCAAAGGAAAAGTAAGAAGCTTTTCCTCCACATCCCAGACAGCTCTGCTCTGTGAGAATCCTTGGAAATGGTAATGAAAAGGGTGGTCTGAAAGCCCATGATGGACAAGGCAAGAAGCAAAATCATGCAACAGTTCTAGGATGACTGTCCCATTTAAGTTCTGTATCTTTTGCTTTTCAGTTGTACTTTAACTTTCAATTATCTCCATCAGACAGATACTTTATCTGAGTGAAACACCTCAGAGGGAGCATTTGTGGGGTTTTTTTTCCCCTTGGTTTTGCCCTAAAGAGAAAGGAAGTAACTTAACCTTCCTCCAGTAATGTAAAGGGCCTTATGTAAAATAATGTATGTAACTTTATTTTGGCTGCAGCTATTTTCTACTTCTTGCTTTTGACAGGTAATTGAAGAATTCTCAGCCTCTGTCTACAGAAGCAGCTGGCTCTGAAAATGAAAGCAGATCTACTCAGAATGCTCTTTCCTGTTGTTGGGACTTCACTAACTTTCTGGACATCTTGTAAGCTTCTTTGAAGATACAAGAGGGTTAAGTTTTACTTTTTTTTTTTTTTGGTTTTGTTTTGTTTTGTTTTGTTTTCCCATTGTCATCTTCTGTGTGTAGAATTCACATGCTCTCTTTGCAACAACATCCAAAACGTTGCAACTCAGGACACCTGACATCTGAATCTTCATTCTGATATATTAAAAATATGGATATATATTTTAAAGTGGGTGTTTTGTCATTACACTTTACCAATTAGGAATGGGTTTTTTTCCAGTCAAATTTGGTGAATTTAATATAAATTTGATAGTTTACTAATTGCTGTCATTAAGCCTCACCAAAGAAGTCTTACTCACAAGAGTTATGCTCTTGAAATTATGTGCAGTACTCAGTTTTTTTCTGTCTTTGAGACTGATTAGACAACACAGGACACTTTACAGTCTGGGACTCTAGAAAGTGGATTTTTGTGGCACTGTGGAACTTTATGCACACCAGTTTTACCTCTTTGGATAACCCTTTTTTCATTCAAGTGTGATGGTACTGTGTGTAACTTAATTTCTGATGTAATGACTATGAGCACACTGACTCAGGAATTTGTCTTGCCTCAGGACACTCAGGATTATTTGAAGGGATAAATATGTGGGGTTCTCCCAGTTATGCAGTTTTTCTATTAGGTTTAGGCTTGCCTTTTTAATCTCTTTACCTCAGCAACCTCATTTCTCTTTATGAACAAACAATATTGTCAGAGACTCAGAAAATAATACCTTAATGCCTTTGTGAAATGCTCTTGGATGATGGCAGAAACGATACAAGAAAGATAACAAATTGGCTGTACTTGATAAGAAAGAAGTATGCACATGAAAGTAATGCCTAGTCCTACATCCTGGTTATCCAACAGGACCTGGCACTCTGTCTGCTTCCTGAGGGACAGTGGAGACAGAATAAAATGGATAGAAATTATGAAATCGACACCAACTGGATTTGGAAAATTGTAGATATGTTATATCTCTATGCAGGAGAGTGGAAGGTCATTTTCAATTCAGATTCCCTTCACAACTTACTATACTTTTCTGTAAGTATTTGGTAATTTGGATGTTACATTCTCTATTTTCAGAGAAATTGTCACTTAAATATTCAATAAATATTCAATAATGAAGTACTGTATAGTTCAGTGCAAGGTAACAGTACTTTTCCAAATGTCAAATGGTTTACTCACATTTTTATGTTTTTTAACAACACTTCTAATTTGATGGTCAGATGATAGTCCAAAGGTAAGATTTCAAAAATTTTCTCCTACATTCTGATTTCACTTATCTGGAAAAGTTTCCTACAAATTTATTCCATGAATGAGTGACAAAATAACTTTCCCAATTTATCTTTCCTTCCCTTGCAAGATTTGCCCTTGCCTAGATCTTCTCACCTGTGTCACCATTTCCAGATTTTCTAAAATTTAGCTTCAACACCTAGTAATCTACTTTTCAACATGATTTCCAAGTCTTTTAGTCTTGTTTCCAGCCAAAGCTCTGTTCCCTGAGCTGTTAATTGCCTCTGATGTTTGTCCTTAGATTTATACTTTCTTTGGTTTCTTGACTCTGTTCTCAATAGATTGTCCTCTGACTCTCTCAATGTATAAACAGAATTATTCTCTGCATTTTCCCTCGACAGAATATTTTACAAAAATTATAAACAAGAACCAGACCCAAAAACTTATGCAAGAATAAACATATTATGTTCACAGGATGTAGAGATGTAAGTGGATTAGGTTTCTGTAAGAATTATAAGTACTTTTAAAACATTATTTAAAAATAGCAATGAGTAGAAAACTGAAGAGCTACAGTAAAATACTTCCCCTGATTGTAATAAAGGGTACAACTGCCTAGGGAATGTTAGAGGCATATACATGGTAAATTACATCCACATTGTTTTAATTTGGTTTTAGAATTAGTCTGTAACCACAGAGAACTCCCACTGTGCCATGTGTTGTATAGCTAATCGGAAGAGGAATATTTTAGAATGACTAAACAGAACACTGGGAAAAAATTAAATAGTTCATTAAAAAAAAGTAAGAAAAAAAGAAAAAGGCAATGGTTGGCTTTTCAGAGAAGATTACCAGATTGTCAACAACCTGCAGAGGGTTTTGCTCAGCTCTGGTGATTGCTGGTGCCAAATGAGTGTGAGTGACTGGCTGCTGGCTGGCAGAGTTCTCTTTCTCTCCTGCCCCACCTCAGGTACCTTGGTGCTCCCACCTAGAGATCACTGTTCCATTGCAGTCCTTTGCAGGAGCTGAGGGATGAGCCACAGGAATGAAGTAATTGAAGTGGTGGGGCTTTGAGCACTAAGGGAAAAAACTAACAAGGTTTAGTTTGATCCTGCTACCCCTTCATGTTTTCTTCAGCTGCTTCTCAAAGCTTATTTTTCTTGCCTCCTTCCTGCTGTTTGATCCTAGGTAATATTTTCTGCAAATGTTTAGTTCCCTCTTTTTCTCACCTAATGAAAACATCTACATGTTTTCCTCAAGGTCACCTCTGTCCCCTCCTCTGGCACCAGCCATCAGGAAAACTCAGTGGAAATAGAAGAGACCCTGCCTACTCTCCTCTCCCTTACCAAGCAGTCAGGCCCCCACTGTTTGAGTAGAGAAGCTTCTGGATACCATCTCAGTCTCACAGATTCTCCTCCTTTAGCACTTCTGAAAAAAGATTTCCATACAGGATTTTATATCCAGCTCATTCAGCCTCTCATTTCTCTCAGCTACAGCAACATCCCTCACTCTGGCCTTGACAAATAGTGTTCTGTTCCACTTGTAGCTGTGGTGGATAGTACTGAAACGATCAGTTTCTTTCATTATCCTTTTCTGGCATCTTTCCTTTTCCTGTGCTGCATCAGAAATAACTGCTCTTGCCTTCCAGGCCCTTTAGAGTCCAACCCCATCATAGCTGTTACCACTCATTCACTGTCAGGATGCTGGCTCTTGTCTTTGATCAACCTATTACAGCAGCCTCCACTGCCTGCTTGTTAAATTTTTAAACAGCCACTTGTGTATGTACTCCTGAACTGCCTGTCATGCTTGGAGGAGCTTCTCCATCCACAAACTTAAACTAAACAGACACTTTTCCCCCTACAGTTTCTAAACTGTGAGTTCAAAGCCCTAAATGTTGCTGTCCCTTGCCTCCTATCCACAGCATAAGTGGCTAGATCCCTGAAAAGCCTGAACCCACAGTGGTGGGCTTTTATCACACAAGCCCTGGAGGGATGGCACAGTGCCCCAAGGGCACATGGCACTGGGG
This sequence comes from Aegithalos caudatus, assembly GCA_013389925.1. Classification (NCBI taxonomy): domain Eukaryota; kingdom Metazoa; phylum Chordata; class Aves; order Passeriformes; family Aegithalidae; genus Aegithalos; species Aegithalos caudatus. Next base: position 33,904 of record WEIU01019851.1, on the reverse strand, counting down.
CCATTCCCTTTGGCATTCCCTGATGCAGCAAGTAAAGTGGTGCTGTGGGAATATAAGACCACAGGAAGAAGTTAATTGTCTTCTGCTGCCACCAGTTTAAAGCAGTGTGTAAAGGAGTCTCTTCAGCAGACCTTTGTGGACTAATGCATGCCATGCTTTTCTGCTTTTCACCAAAAAACCCCATGTGTGTTTCCTCTTTTACCTTCTACCATACCACTACTAACTTGACTTTTACATCAGAGATGCTGAAAAAAAAAAAAAAACAACCAAAAAAACCAAAAAACTGAGCATGGCCTAGTGTAAATGGACATTTGATAGAAAGGGCAGAGGCAGCTCCTCACACTACCTTTAGAAAAAATACAACTGAAAAAGGAGAGCAGCTTGCTAAAGGCCCTTTTTCCTTAAAAGTTTTCTATTTACTATTTAAAAATTTTCATGAATGACCTCTTCTGACAGAAAAAGCCTTCAGACCAGGACCAAGTCTTAATTTTCAGTATTTATCCATTATGAATTAAAATAAAATGTGGAATATTTATTTAAGTAACTATCGAATTTAAAGAAAAATGTATGTATGGTTCTGTTGGTTAAGTACAAAGAAGCATTATCTTCAGCCAGTCATAAACTTGATTCAGGAGTATAATGTGCAATCCTGTAGCTAAGGTGAAGGTTTGCAGAGTTACAAAAGAAAATTACATTTTCAAAATGGTGTAATAAAGCTTCATCATTTGAAAGGGAATAATGTGCTTCATTAAACCCAGTATAAAATATCTTGAGAGCTAAGAAGCTGTTGGAGGATTTTTTTTTTCTAATTAGGAGTTATAGATATGCGTGGAAGAGTTGGAGAGGATAACAGTGTGGGGTGAAGAGGAAATCCTTTGAGTGCAGCAGAAACATGGAACACCGAGAGTGATGCACAGCCTCTAGAAAACCTAGAAAAGGAGGCAAAGCTGTCAACTATGGTGCAGAAAAGGTAAAAGAACCCAATAAATATTTCTGTTCTGGTTTGGAAAGAACTAGCATGATGTAATCACATCTGACAGTGGTAAGGACTACTTCTTGATCAATAACCTGAGAGATAATTAAATGACAACTCAGAACTAAAAGGGGTTTTGAATTTACAGGGCCAGATAACATGCACCCAAGTATGTAAAGGGCTTGTTGGGAAACTCTCCGAAGCACAATGCTGATTTTAAAGAAAACAGAGAACAGTGAAGAAGTTCCAGAGCACTAAAGCAAACCGAATGCACAGATAATCTATGTGAGTAAATGCATTGCCATAAATCGAGTTGGTCACCTGCTATTAATCTCAGACCAAACCTTGGGCTTAGAACTCAACCAGTAAAGAATGATAAATATATGTACCCTGTTGGGCCATGTTACAGATTGCTTAACTGGGGAGAATGTCAGTATGAAGGAGAAACCATCATCATTTGCCTGTTTGTTCTGAGTTTTCTCTTCACCAGTGCTATTCATAATTTCTGGCAACAGAACAAGAAGAACACCATGGAAATTTTTTTCCATGTCCCAGCCATGGAAAATCCAGGTCAGTGCTCCTAGGTGTGTGCTCAGAGAGCACCCAGAGCTGAGCAGTGCCCTATTGCATGGGGTTCAGTGGCATGTGCAAGCCTTGAAAAATCACTGAAAACTCTGTTAAGTTTAGCAAGCTCAGTCAGAGAATAAAAAGAATTCCAAAGAGCAGCCATTTCACATGATCAGAAAAGAAATCTCAGTCTCACACACACTTCCCACAAGAGTGCTCCTCTGGGATAAACTTGCCTTCAAAACTGACACTGACTTCACCCTGAAGGGGTGAGAGGAAGTGCAGGTCACTTGGATGCAGATCCTGGGTCAAGATCACCCTGCCCTCAGGGGTCACAGTCATAATGTGCTTCAGAGCTTCTCATGCTTCACCTCAAAGACCTCAAATAATGCTCCTGTAACAAGATGTGTTTTTTTCAAACTGCTAAACAGCAGGCTGAGTGTGTGCAGGAAAGATACAGGTATACCTACTGCTGGCAAAATACCTTGTCCCAGTCCAGAGTTTGGACACTGGAACATCTGAGTCCCTTCAGGACTCTGTCCCCTTGTCCCAGTCCTGGAGGGTTTTCTGGCTCTGCTTTGGTTTTCTAGAGCATAGCACCCAGTTAGGCCACAGGGATAATTGGGTGCTGATGTTTTGTAAAATGCCTTTACTACATATTAGATGTTTATGATATGCCTACTCAGTACTCTGCATTTGATTCATTATATGCTACTAAGAACAGTAGGAATTTCTACTTTTATTCTTAGAGCTGAGGTCTGGAAACCACAGCCTAAGCAGATGAGCTGATGCTTAACCCCAGAAAAGAAATACAGAGAAAAGGAAGTATTGCAATCTATATATAAAGCCAATAAAGAGGCTTTTTTTATTTTTTCTTGATATTGTCAGTGAATCATCTGTAAAGGAAATAGAACTACTTTTATGCCAGTAAAGACTACAGCATGTGTCAGTAATGGATCAAATATGAAAAGTAAGTTTTAATAAGTGTGAATCAAAGAGGGATTAGAAAAGCTCAGGGGATTTGGAGATGAGACTTGAGTTCAGGGAATTCCACAGCTCAAGGGCATAACAGGTGAATGCTCTGCTACTCATGGATGAGAGACCTGGCAAGGGGGCTGATGAATTTGAGATTTATTATTAGAAAGTAAGGACTGAGGGTATGTATCAATGGAGAACAATTTTGATAGGTGTGAAAGGGATGATTCAGACAGGTAATGAAAAACTCTGAACAAAATTTTAAAGTCAATTCATTGACTGATAGGAAGCAGGTATAAATCTGCCATAGCTGAAGTAATGCAATTGGATTTACTGCCATAAGCAAACATATGGGATGCAGCATACTGAACAATGGGGTCATTTGTGAATATTGTTCCACATAGTGTGTGCCTATTACTGTAAACTAAAAGCCATAAAAATGGGGTTTAGGACGGGGCAAACAACACAGGGAGCATTAATGCCTGCCTTGCACCTGCAGAGTGGAAACTTGTCACCTGAGTGACTGCTCCTGAGAAAAGCTTTTAAGAAGTTAACAGCAAAAGAACTGAGGAACCACAGAACGATGCAGAGTTGAAAGTTTTGGAGGATTCATTAGATGTACACAACTGCCACCAGATGGGAAAACAGAATATGACAAACTGTACATAATGAAAGACAGACAGGAAGGGGGAGGGTGAATTTGGGGATTTGATTTCAAAAAGCAGTGTCTAATGTGCCTGTCACAGGGAATACCTTCTACCTCCTTTGTGTGAGGAAATGTGCACCCCTTTTTTCCCTTCCCTCCATCCCCCCTCACTCCCTTGCTTTTTCCTTCTGTGATTGACAGCTCACAGTTTGAAGAAAAGCTTAATGAGAGAATTTTTTTTTTTTTTTTCATAAATTATAAGCTGAGTAGCCTTGAGAAGCAGAGTTTTCTCATAGTAGGGGCCTATGAAGAATTTGGATATAGATCCTTTGCAAAAGCTTCTTATACACTGTAGTAGATAAGAACCAGATCACCGGGGTCAATACTGAAAATGTGTATTGTTTAGAAATAATATTGAGAGCTATTACTCTTTGAGCAATCACTCAGAAAACATTAATAAAAGCTCCTAATTTACAATGTAAGTTCTTGTGGGTTTTTTTTTACCATTATTGTTAGCTTAATTTTTTGTGTTTTACATGACTTAGAGAAACAAGCATTAAGTCATGATTTTTCTGTCTCTGGAGAGAATTCAACACTGGAAAGTTGCAGCTGCCTGCTATCATTGCTGCCTCCTTTTTGAAACCCTTTATGTGACAGAGTTGTGATCAAGGTGTTCAGCATTTCAAAATAATGTAATATTTATTTCTGAGACTAACTCTTCTGTGTTGTATAGATAATCTAATATTCTTTATCCCTGAAGCCTCAGAATATTCCAATATTTTATTATCAACTGTTCAAGGATTTTTTGTATTGCAGCTTGGTGAACGTGGTATTTAATGAAATCATAATCTAGTTTTGCAATGTAGTCTCTGCTTGTTATGGAGCAGCTTGTGAGTGGAGCTGGACTGGTACATCCCTACCCTGGACACACCACACTGAGATGTGCATGCCTGCAATATTCCTGCTCTGACATCCTAGAGATATTTGGAATCTCTTGATATCTGTGGCCTAAACTAGATCTAACAAGGAAGGAAGGTCCTGAACTGATGGGTTATTTGGTCACAGAAAGGATAATTCTTTAGTTTGTATACATTAGCATGCCCTAGTTAATAAGTTAACCAAAGTCAGCATGTTCTTTTTAAACTCTTACTCAGGGTAAGTAATAATGTCCCCTGTAAACGTTCTGGCTGACATTTAATTTCTATTACCGTGCCATTTTCCTGACTTGTTATGACCCACTCAAGATGGAAAAAACATTGATATCTTTGCCAGTCATTTTAGATTTCTTGATGGCTTTGTAACTCTTCAACAGAAAGTTTTTTGTGTCCGAAAGGTAAAACAAATTATGGCATAAGATCACTGTCTTTCTGTTTATAGGGAAAAGAGAACATTGTTAAATAGCAGCTAAGACAGCCACTAAGTTCTCTGAATAGGACTTGAGAGGTTTTTTTGTTGTTCATATTAAAAGAAAGCAACTCATAAGGAGATCTATAAACACATTTAGGTACTTAAATCCTACTGAAAACAGAGAAAGTTGCAAGTCTACACATCTTTGAGAAAATACATTTAATAACCTTTTTACTACATCCACAACATCAAGAAAACCAAGCAGCCTATAGCAATATTTTTGTTTCTTCAGTCATTTTTGTTGATGTACACGACTAGAACAGACAATTTATTCTCTATTAATGTTTGCCGATGTTGGTTTTGATTAAATTTCCATTCCTTTTTTTTCTCAAGTTCCTAATTTTACCTAATTTATATAGCTATATGATTTATCTCTCCAAAGACATTACTGCTCAACCACTGTTCAGTAAAGGGTTTTTTTCCTGAAAATTGGGTAACTTGCATTCATTGTACTTCTTGACACTGTACGTGTGTGGCTTTATCTTGGCTAAAGCTTAGGATCCTTTCAGGAAAGCTTTGAGGAGCTTTTGACCCACTTTGGAGAGATATGGAGCTCATTAAGCTAGTGTTAGCAAAGGTCTCATTTTTGACTCCTGATTATTTGCAGAATTTCAACAGATGGTGTGAATAAGCAACTTTTCTTCTTTCTGGAAAACGTGAAGTGAAAGAGCCGACGAATACAGAGGAAATCTGCAGACTGGAGAATGTCTTGGAGAAGATGAGCAAAATTTTATTTCCTGCCATCTTGTTTGGTGTGACAGCATGGGAACATAGAATTAAGTCAACAGATAGGTATCAGTTCAAAGAAAAAAAAGCAAGAGCATTTTTGTAACACAATCTGCAAAAATAGTATAATAGAATGGCCTGAGTTGGAAGGGATCTTAATAATCATCTCATTGAAATCCCTCTGCCATGAGCAGGCACAACTTTTACTAGACCAGAGTACTTGGAGCTTCATCCAGCCTGCCCTTGAACACTTCAGGAGATGGAGCATCCACAACTTCTCAGGGCAATTTGTGTCAGTGCCTCACCACCCTCACATTGAAGAAATTTTTTTTTCTGGGATTTAAGCATACTCTCTTTTAGTTTGAATCCCTCCCTTCTTGTCCTATCACTAGAGGCCCTTGTAAAAAATCCCTCTCTACCTTTCTTATGTGCTCTCTTCAGGTACAATAGGGCCCCAATCAGGTGACCCCTAAGCCCCCTCTTTCCTTGACTGAACAATCCCAATTCCATGCTCACATTTTGGGTAGGTATCACTGTGCAATTTCTTAGGTTTTGTATTCTGTAGATGCCTTGCTTTGGCCTGTCTATGACAGCACATTCAAGGATAAAGACTAAGATTAGATTTGACTCAGTATGAATTTATGATGATGCTTTACTTGTAATTTGTGGATGACTCTTCCCACCTGCTCCCCAAACGTGTTACACCTGTAACCTCTGCCAAAATTTCCACTCCTTCAATCACAGGGCAGCACACACCTCGCTTGATGGTTACTGCATCTCATCAGAGCCCAGCAGCGCTCAGAAAGAGGGAACATCATTCCAGAACACCAGCGTGATGCAGAGAACAGAATCCAACATCCCGGCCCATGGTGGGGACGCCTTTAACACATCCTGAAGGTTACATATTTTGCCAAAACTCACAACTTTTGCATAAACGGGGAGGTCGCCGATGAGGAGCCTGTTGAGGAGAGGGGATGTGCTACCTGCCCTGCTCAGGGATACGGCGTGGATCGGCAATGGAAGGGGCGGCTGCCAGAGCCGGCGCTGCCCGCATCTCACGGGGCCGCGCTCGCACCCCGGCTTCCCATGAGAGCAGCGCTGGTAAACACCCCTGCAATTACTCTTTCTCTCTTTCTCTCTTTCTCTCTTTCTCTCTTTCTCTCTTTCTCTCTTTCTCTCTTTCTCTCTTTCTCTCTTTCTTTTCTTTCTCTTCCTTTCTTCCTTTCTTCCTTTCTTTCTTCCGTTCTTCCATCCTTTCTTCCTTCCTTTCTTCCTTC
>WEIU01019851.1:0-16705 GCA_013389925.1 Aegithalos caudatus | reverse complement strand
ATCTGAAATTGATCAAACTTCAGTCTGTATGTTATTATATCTTGAGTGTGTCTAAAAAATAGGTGGTTAAAGATTGCTAGTGGCTGTCCACATGCCAGAGCAAGGGAAAAGTGTGAGGAAAGGAGGAGCAGCAGAGAGAAGTTATTGTGGACTGACCACGTCCCTCATTTCCCTTCCCCTTCTCCCCTTGTGTTGGGAGAGGTAAAGGAGTGGGAATGATGGAGTTAAGTTGGGCAAGGTTCTGATGAGGTTATTTTATTTTTTTTGTCTTTGTTCCTCACAACCCAAAGTTATTTTTGATTAACAATAAATNTTATTTTGATTAACAATAAATTAAATCAATATCCCCCAAGTCAAATCTGTTTTGTCTGCAGTGGATAGTGATAAGATGTTTATCTTGCCCCATGAGCTTTTCTGTCTTATATTCTCCCACTGTCCTGTTGAGGAGAGCAAATGAAAACAGCTGGGTGAGCATCTGGCATTTGGATGAGGTCATCCCATCCCAATACTACTTATTTTGGAAAGAGTTTTTGGGGTATGAATTTATAGGCAACCTACAATATTAAGATTTTTTTTTTCAATATAATAATATTTCTTTAGAATAAAGATATTTTATCCTATCAAAAAGCCCCCTATTAAAAAAAAATAAAAAAAAAAAAAGAAACCTTCTAAACAATATACCTTTTCAGTCTCCTACTAAGGCAGAATATATCTTAAAGATCTTTGGTATTTTGTTCCTAAGGCTTCAAATACCAATAGAATTAAACAGAATATATTATCCAGAAGAGTAACTGAGTTCAGGTGTAACCATGGGTATTTATTCACATGAGTTTTCTTACTTAAAAAGTGTAGGACATTTTAAAACATTTTGTCTGCCTGATGTTTCCTGTATTTGCAATGAGAGATATATAATATAGAGAGCTTTCCAATCTCAGCTCCTATGTAAGAACAGTAATAAAAGGCTGTGCACACAAAAATAGAAATGATGTAATTCTGATTCCTCATGAGTTTTCATCTGTGTTTAATAGTGATGTGGTTTACCAAAGAGAAAAGAAAGTGACATCTAATATGGGGTGAAAAAATATTAAGTTTGGTTCAGTCAAGATTGTCTCAAAACTTTGCAGTTTCTGAGTTACATTTCTTATTAGAATGAATGTCTCTCTAACAGGAAGGTATTCCAGAATTAAAATGTAAAATCCATTTTCATAGAGTTACTATTACCAGTTTCTCATTCTTCCTAGGGTATACTTGTCTATATTGTGCTTGAAATCTGAAATGACAATCTGGGAAGTGAAAAAATGAACTGGCTTAATTTTTTTGCATATGCTTTATAACATATTTGAATCATTTATTTGGAAAAATAGTTTAATAAGAAAGCTTTTTTGAGTCACTAACCTGTTACCCATGAGGAAGGTGCCCAATGTTATGCATCTCTGAAATTTGCTAGTTGAAGAAAGCCAAGAAAGGAAATTCTTAGCCATAGCTATCAGAAAAATAATATTAAATACATTAGTTTGTAGAAAGACAGCAAACTCATAGACCACTCAAAATGTTAAAGACATAGAAAAATGTTTGAGCTACTAATATGATTTCACACACAATTTAACTTTGTTTTTTGCAAGAAGGTTGACTTGCATTTATAAAATCAGCTTGATGATGTCTGAAAGTTGTCCAAATAATTCAAATAATTATTTGCCAGAAGTTTTACATTACAGAAAATTAATATACCAGCATACGTTTAATTATTGCAATTTTTGTGCTTTTAAATGTGTATATAATATGAGCTAATTTTGCACTACTTTTTGATAACTCCAAGAATACTGTTTTAATAGTCTCAAATTTATGAAGAGGAGCATATGATATGTATTTTATTATAATCATCCCTTGAATAATTAGATGATAGTCCTTAGTAGAAGTGAAATACCAGACTAAATGTACTGTTCTTGTGTTTTCTATGCCAAAATCATATGTTTCCATGGCAACAGAGTTAGTCTATATGTTTCAATTGGATGAACCCTGTTAAATTTTCCTACCTAAAGGAATCTCAGCTGTAGCCCAGCAAAATTAGATTGCATAAAATAAATTGTCTGAGTCTAGTCTTTGTCACTATTTAACCAAGATGCAATAAAGAGTTCAAAGTAACACAGCAGTCCCCATTCATAACTACAGTGAGGAGAACAAAAGCTGCCTTCTCTATGAAAATATGATTATATTTTCTTAGCTACTGAAGGAACAAAGTTGTACCAAACTGACTTTCTACCTTTTGTTTGATTCCCTGCAATGAATGCATTTTGAGATTTTGAAATTTAGCCTCTCTAAACATTAAAATTTTAGTTGAACCTCTTTGCTATACAGACTTGTGAAAGTTCAGCTACAAAGACACCCTTATAATATTTCTAAGCTTGGCTCCCACACCATGGGTCAGTGAGACCCTTAGAAAACAGGATTTTGGATCCAGCTCCCACAGATCCAATTCAACCTTCAAATTCAGGTGCATGGCAGTTTCACCTTTTGAAACACCTGGTTCTGAACCAAATTAAGACACATAGATTTCTGTGTGTACAAGAAAAAAAGAGGAAAAAAAAAAAAAAAAGAAGAAAAGCTCCTTCTTAGTGCAAGGAAAGGTAGAACTCATTTAGGGGATGGGAGTGTATCCTGTGTCTGCTTTTGCTGTTCTTTGGCCTTAGGCGGTGGCTGCTTAAGGAGTCAGAGTTTCATTCCCTGTGGCATTTCCCTGGCAGCAGAAGCCTTTTTTTCCTGTGAAGTCTCCTCCTTCAGATGAACTTGCAATTAGTAAAGACATCTCTGCTCCTGTAGTTATTTCCAGACCTGCTCTTGGCCTTCTTCCCCAAAACATGACTTAAAACTTAAAAGGAAGCTAACTTGGCTTTCAAATTTCTTTGTCAAGTGACCCTGGATTACTGCCATCAGTTTGTTGCAATTTCTTTGTAGGTGACTTTTTACTTAACTTTCCCTTTAATTCTTCAGAAAGGGAAGTTTAAATCAGCAATCACGGCTGGTTTTGTTCATAGCTTGTGCTATTAAGTCAAGATATCATGAAAATTTGGTGGTAGGCATTAGAATTGGTTCTCATCTCTCCTGGGTTCTAGTTAACTGAGAAGGAAAAGGACAGCAGACAGGGTGAGAAAAACTATTTCCAAAATGATGTTTCTACTTTACTGTAAATGCTGGCAAACTCTTAACCAAACTTCAGATGTGTTAGATGAGAAAGAGGCCTTGGAATAGATAATATTCCCAGATACAAGCAATGAAAATACTCCTCAGACCTTATATTCAACCTGCAGTTCAAGCAGCATACTCCAGATGGCAGACACTGATGAGAAAATTATACATGTACTGCTTTGAGGGATGGAATATGCAAACAGAAGGAGCTTGTTAGCACAAAGCCCCTGGAAGCCCTTCAGGACTGACAGTCATCTGTACATTAAGAAAACACACAAAACTTTTCACTCTTTAAAATATAGTGTTCTGGGGAAACAAACAAACAAAAAAATCCTGTGCTAATCTCAATTATAATGCAGGATGCACAAATGTTTGAAGAATTGTCATCCTTTATATGCTAATAGATATTGACTGGCAGATGTTTTCCAAGCAGAGAGATGATTAATTTGGCCTTTTGTTACAAAGAAATAAAAAATACATGAATTTTAAGGGAGATTATTGCTTGAACATAATTAGAAGGGATATACCAGCAACACCTCATATTAAAGACATATGGCACTACTTTATTTCTCATTCTGAACAAAAATTTTCCTTGTGATTAGTCCTTAATATAATGACTACTGCAAACTGTAAAGGGCAACCATATCTACAGAGTCATGTGCTTATATTTCAAGAATAATTCCACGAGACCTCAATACATGCCTGCACATGCTACACAAGAGAGAAGACAATTCTCTGACTGCACTTTGGCAACTGATCAAACCCCATATTGCACAACAATTTTACAGACTAAGCCTGTAGAAGATGATGAGGCTTTTGAACTGTGGAATAAACCCTGTATTTCAAGTGAAATATTGAATTGTACGGGACGCAAGTGCTGGTTCTGACCTTGTGCTAAATGAAGATTGAGTTTTTGAATATTGACAGAAGGAACAAAAAAGAGATTTCTGAAACTACCAGTGTTAATGCACTTTGTAACAAAAATCCATCTATGTTAGAGAAACCTTTCAAAGGGCTTGCAAACTGGCCTCTCACATTGCTGCCCAAAAGGTTCTCTTGAGACCTGATGAAAACAGCTTTCCTGAAGAACTAGTCCCATCTTAGAGTAGGTAAATGCTGAAGCAGTTATCTAAAAGCAACAAAAAAAGGCACTAGTAGAGCAGCTTTCCCTACAGAAACCCTCTGAAGCACATTTAAAATAGTTTATTTTGCAGTCTAGGTGGCTTTAGATAAGTGCAGCAGCAATGCTCTTTGTAAATGCACAAATCTAGGTAAGTACTGTATTGTGTGAGGGGGCAAGGTTTACTTTTTGTAGTTCCACACATTGATTCTGATGAACATTTCATGCAAAAGGAGTTTCTGTAGTAGAACATTTCAGAATTCATGAATAGTAATTGAGCCCTTTAGTTCTGCACTAAACTTAAATCCATTATTCTCCATTTAAAGCAGACACATCATGTTGCTCTACAGAACACTGCTCTGTCAATTCAGTGCTTTTTTCAGTGAGCTGGGCTAGAATATTAAGCACTCTTTGCTCTCAGTATTCTTGCTGTGCTTGGCACATTTGGATTCCATTTGAAATAGGCAAATAGCAATTCTGTTGTTCACAATGAATAGCCTATATGTGTATATGCACCTTGCCTTTGAAAGGGGGAGCATATATTATTTGCCACATCTTGATTCTCTGGCAACTGGGTTGTTTCATTTCCTCTCTCTCTCTTGCTCTCTCTGCACATAAGCAGCGACATGTAAAATGTAATAAGAGCCCCTGACACATTTCTGTCCTCTATACCCAACAAACCACTCTTTTTGGAATTCAGACTGTAATTTTTTATTTTTTTTTCTTTCATGGACAAACTCAAGAAATGCATGTAAAAACAAAGAGTTAAGTAAGCAAGATTAAAGTTTCTAAAAGTCCCCCCCCGTGCTGAACATTTTTCAATCATTTTTTAACATGTAGCTATTATTGTGCCCAGGTTGTGGTGTGCTGATACAGCCATATGCCTGCTCCTACCCTGCTACTCAAGGTAGACACAATTAAGCCTCTCCCCATATAATTTTTTGTTGTTGTTGCTGAACCTCTACAGCTTAAACCCTGCTAGAATGTCCCAGTAAGTTTGTGCACTGGAAGGATTTTATGTTCATCTTAAGCAATAAATCATGTGGCTTTGCTTAAATGAATTAGGGTGTTTGAGAACGGTGTGTTAAGCAGAATTTTATAAGAGCATGTCAACATTTAGAGTTTTCAGCTTCCCAATTTTTTCCCTGTTAGCTATGGCTCTATTGCATTTAGATTTATGTTCATAGGGTTTGCCTGCATACAAGCTGGGGGGAGGAGGAATTGAATAGGGCATCTGAAGAGAAAGTCTCTATTATATGTTGCTTAACACATCTCCTATTCAGATTCCTATGACTAGGAGAAATAATGCAAGGAAAGTTCTCATTTCCATCCTTTGTTTTCAAGTAACTCTAAAATAATGAGATTTTAAGGAGAAATTACCATGATGTCTATGCAGCAAGATGCACAAAGCATGATGCTACTCTCTTTTTTGGACCAGCCAAGTTGAAATGCTGTTACAAGGGATAATTCTCTTTTTCTGCTCCAGTTTGGGTACAGAGCTGAGGTACAAAGCCTTCTGCTTCTGCCTGCATTGCCTGATGCTGTTTTGATCTGTGCATCAAGGATATGTGAGGGTAAAGATGAACAGCAAAAGAGCTGAAGCTCCCCACGTTATGATGATGATTTAAAATTAAGATTGCTTAAAAGGGTATAGCAAGTCTTTACCAGCAATTACCTGATTAGATTTAAACACCCTTGTGAAACAGTCCCTGGGGAGAGATCACAGCCAGTCAGGGCTTCTTCAGCACAGCACACCTGAGCTCAGTTATCCCAGCACCCATTTGTACCTCTCCTGCTAACAAGTGGTGATGGCATTGGATAATCTGTGTGTTTTACTTGGTGTGATAACACTAGTGCAATGGGAGTCCCTAGTTTCCAGCAGGAGGAAGCAGATTGAGAAGATTTACAAATGTGTTCCAGTCTTCCTAGCCCAGGGGAGGTCAATGAAGTGCTTTAAGATTACCAATTACAATTTCTTGTTTGAACTGAAAGATGTGTGATGAATGGTGATGGTAGATTAGAAAATGGTTTGAAATGCAAACCTTTGTCTTGCCTCACAATCAAATTTTCAAGAAAATAAGAAGGTAACACTTTGGACTTTAAAGACTGTAATTTGAATTTAATATTAATGCTTGGATGCTTGGATTGCAAAGCTAATTGACCTGGGCCTCGTGTAGTGGAAACAAATAGATGCTCAACAAGAAAAGCCAGTTTTATTTGTTTTAATTATTTTTTGTGAGAAAATTGAGACATTGTGCTACAAGCTGGATTTTGTTCCTTCCAGAGGTCAAACCAGTGTCTGCTTGAAAAATTCATGATCCAGAAAAGGTAATTTTTAATGAATATTTATGAAAGATGTCCCTTCTTATCAGAGCTGTGCAAGTTTTCAGAGCCTTGCCACTAAGTCTGGCTTCTGATTTTTAGCAAATAACTTGTGAGTTTCATCTGAGAAAATATTCAGGTTACATTTTTGTCTAGCTTTTTCTAGCTTTTTTCTGGGATGTATCTTTTTGCATAGTAACACCTATCATTGTCAAGCACGTGTAATACATCACACCCAGGTTGTTTTTTTTTTCCTGTAGGAGACTATTTTTTTGAGATGGTTAATGTTTTAAATCAATCCTACCACAGTGTTAATCACTTTTAAAAATCATCATGATGATAAACATGATCCGATGGCATTATATAATTCAGTATTCTAAAATAATATGCAGCTACAATTGCCAAAGATCAAGAATTAGATGGCGTTGCTAGTTTAGTTTGCTTTTTTGAGTCTCAGCTCTTACCTGGTAAGCCTTAGAGTGCTGCTGAGCAATAGGTGAAAAGAATATTTAATTTTTTGAAGTTGCTTTTAGCTTTAGCACTGTGGCAGCAACTGGAAAGGGAAACTGAGATTAGTGACTGGTGTTTGTAATGTTCCTGAAGAGCTCGTGCACATGGCAGCCCAAAAAGGATCTGGAGCCAGAGGTGCTCCCATGTGCAGGGACCTGCCAAGGCCATGTGGCAGGGATGGGCTGAAGCTTTATCATGATCCACTTCCAGACTATATTTTGTGTTCCATTGGAAATGTTGCCCTTAAATAAGTCCACAGAAAATATTTTGAGGAAAAAATACTGTTCCTGAGTCTTGAGAGTCATAAAGGGTAATTAAAGTACTGGATTCTATCTCCTCTCACAGTTTTAAAATTTACAATTACTGTGTGGTTTTCCACTCACTTCCCACTCTCTTATCTACACCTTCTGTGTGTTGAAAGGGCTTTACATTTTGATATTACTTTATTTCTCATGCTTGAGAGGTTTAGCTAATATTCCCTATCCTCTCAACTTAAAACCTTATTTACTAAGTACTTTATTTACTAATATCGTTATTTTTATTAAATCATACCTTTTTAAAGGATACAATTTGATCACAGAAATGCATCTTTTGTATAATGCCACCCTGGTGGATGCCTTAAACATTGTGACCATCCTGCTGCCAACAGAGGCTGAGATTTGAGGTACATTCAGCAAGGGAAGACTCTAATAATTCCACTGCAGCCTGAATTTCTGCTCTGCCTGTTTAAGAGTTTCCTTTTATTTCTGGCCCTCTGGGCTGGTTCCCTCTGGAATTTCTTTCAGAGTTAATCCCAAGTGGATGGGAATAATTCATAACTTAATTTAAGATTGGAGTACAATTCTCAGCTGGTGGAGGTAGTGTATTGTCTCAGAGTTCTTTTTAATGTTCTGGCTGGTAAATACTGGTCTTGTAGACAACATCAAAAGTAATATTATCTTTCAGTGGAATCTGGTAGGGTCTTGGAAGAGAACAATCAGCCAGTGATAAAGTATTGAGTTCCTTTGGTTCTCTTAAAAGATTTTAATTTCAATAATGTGAATAATATAATTTTTACCTGAAAAAAAAAGAAACATCTATTATTTGGAGAAATGTAATATCATGTGACTGTACAAAATCATATTAATATTTAAAATTTTATGGAAGATAAGGAAGAAAAGCCAACCCACAACCAACACCCAAATGGGCAACAATAACAGGTAAATTTTCATAAATACCTAAACCAGATAATTTCAATAAACTATAGGATACCAAATAATCCAAAATTTTCAGTGTGTTACTGAAATGGAATAATAAAATACTTTCTAAAACAGTTTTTGTTATGATAGCTTGTCTTATACCTGATAAGTAAAGCAAGTCTTGAAGAACAGCTGGTTTTGGAAAACTGAGAAGGCAGAAGGTCACATAATAGTTGTGACTACCTCTCATTGTTTGAGATAACTCTTTCTAATGGATTTGATGAAAAATGTGATAGTCAGGCATAAATCTAACCTTTGTATCTCAGAAATTACTTTTAGTTTCAAGAAAATAATAAAGGTTTTAATCTGTAAAATTAAAACACAGTTAAGTTCTGCTTAGAGTTCAACTTGTTTGACACTATTGGTGCCATTCCCTCCCTCCTCCTTTGATTATGTATTTTTCCTCTCCAATGAATTCATTGCAAATAGTTCTGTGACCATCTTAGTGATGGTCTCTCCTGTGCCTTCACTGTTCATGAATAATTTAGCTCTGAGAAGATCAAGTAGGAGTGGTGGTTAACCTGACTGCCACCTCCCCAAGCAGATTGATGAGGAAAATCATACAGGATTTGTTTTTGGGGTTGTGTGGTTCTCTTTCTCAAGAATTTTACAGTAGTGCTTGTGTTCCTGAATAGTGGGAAATACTCTCAAAGTGCAAAATAAAGCATCTTTTATAAATAACAATAAACACATAATGAGATATGTAGGTGGCTGCCAGCCAACAGTACCATTTTCCTCTCTCTTGTTCAGTCTTACATCTCCAGTCATTTCTCCTTTGTTCCATCTTATGCTCTTTGGAGCAATGTGTCTTTTTTTTTTTTTTTTTCCTTTTTGTTGTTTTTTTTTTTTTTCCCCCACAGGAAATAAATAGTAATATACTGACAACTCATAATGATAGCTTGTTTTTTTCTCATTAATAGGTGCAGTCAAGCCTCATCTTTAATTGATAGCTTAACTGATTAGTCCTACTTAAAAGTCACTCCTGCCAGGTTGAAATATTTGTACTAGGCAGTCTCTTACTTCAGCACTACCTACTGCTGAAGAGCCCTGCTGCTCTGATTTCTTCACATTTTGGGTGCTCAACTTTGGCTGGACAACTCTGACTCTGTCTACACATGAGAGGTGCTCTCTGAGCATCATCATGGCCCTCCTCTGCAGCCAGGGGGAAATCAGCAATTTAAGGAACTGGTGTCAATACCAAATTGACAATGAGATTGTGATTAGTATTAGATGTCTTTAATTGTTATTTTAGACTGCAATTCTTTTTTTTTTTTTTACTTCCAGAAACTTTTGTCTGCTAACTTTAATTTAGTAACTCTTCTTTTAAAAGAGTTACCAAACTATCGCTGGCAGACAATAATTTCTTAATCATTCCTTAAAAAACTCCTAGTAGGAAAAGCTTTAATGCTCATTTTGGCCTCATTCTTGAATTTCCATTTGGGTTTTAACTTCCATATTTCAGTTGCCCAGCTCTGCTCCCAGTACACTGAAATAGATAAGCATTTGCTTAATGTCTTCAAGGAAGTAGGGTTTAAGATTTGCAACGTTTGTTTTAAAATAAGATCTTACAAATGATCAAGTCATTAATCAACCTCTGAAAATTTGTAGCCACATTTAATAAAATCATGGTCTGTATATCCTTGGACAAAAATGCTTATGAAGTCTAGCCTGAATTAATATGTCATTTAATGTTCCAGGGAGGTTTTTGTTTTGTTTATTTCTTTTCTTTTCCTCCTTTTTGTGTTCTTTTAGAAAGGGTAAACAGGCCAAGTCCAAACCCCAAATACTCATGCATGTGATCCATGTCACTGAAATCCTTAAACATCGCAAAAGAAAAGCATCCATACACCCACAATAGTATAGCTACCACAGCTTTTTTTTGCCTCAAGGTCATCTACTTCGGATTCCTGGACAGCAAAATTCCTTTGTCTGCCCCCAAATCTGGCAGAATTGCTTCAAGGTTCGGAGCCTGACTGGACTCTGCAGCCCCACATCCCTTCCCTGTTGGGAGGGGGCTCTGCAGCTCAGAAATCTGCCTCAGTGTGGATTTATCTCTCAATTTGATGTCACAGCTTGGTTTTGATGTACTTTCTCCTCAGGGAGCTGCTGGGCAAGGTATTTATAAACCCCTACTGAGAGTCTCTCCAAATAAACATGTGAAAGTTGCTTTGTCCATATGCAGTAGCTCCTTGCTGACTGAAAGTACCACAGTGAAAAGATTGATTATAGAAATTCAGTCTCCCTACCTGAAAATAGAAGAGGACCTTTTTACAAACCCCTTACAGTCAGAAGAAAGCTAACTACTATACAATGTACTGAAATATAATCAGGTAGTGAATAACCTATAATTCACACACTTTACAAAGGATTTTAAAATAGCTTTCTGGGGTTGAAGTAATTTTGCCCCTATTATTATACTTACAAATAAAATATCTTTTTCAGATTTTTTTTTTTTTTTTTTTTTTTAATTTAAGGAATGGAGTTTCTAAGATCACAGCAGGCTGCAAAAGATGATTCCAATTTATGCAATAATTGAATAATCTCCTTAATATACACTCTGTTGGGTACTCAGACACATTTGAAAGCCACTGCAAAATTTTATACTCCTCTGCAGCCCCACCTACTCTTTCGTGCTTCACGAGCAACAGGAATTAAGTATTAAAGTTCAGACAGGGCACAGAACAGAAAAGTAGGAAGGGATCCCCTATCCTGTATGCTGGGCAGATTTTGATCCCTTAAATTATTCCATAGTGCCATACAATCAAAGTTTTGTTTTGTTTTGTTTTTAACAAGCCAGCAACTCATTCACAAGAACTTGTTACTTGGGGGGTCTTGCTCCTATGACAAAATGAAGCTGACTATTTTAGGGCAGAAATCTGTGTATGATGGGACAGATAGCTTAGTCACAATCTCTCTTAGTCTTCCTTTTCTCAATCATTGGGGGGATTCCATCACTTTCCAGCCTTGTTTTCAGCCTTCTGCTTTTCTAATTGATTTTGTGCTTTGTGACCTATTGAACTCAAAGTCACATCTTCTAGAATTGTGAGCTTGGGAGGTTTTGTACAGTTAATTGATGCTCCTAAGTACAAGCCAAAATAGCAGTCACTGAAGCCATTGTCTGGGCCCTGAGGCACTGACTGTGAGGGTACTTAGCTCTGGTTATTTCAAAAATATAAATGTGGTAAATGAGTTTTCACTTAACTGGGCATATATGAATAAATAGCTTATTAAAACAGTGAAAGCAAGAGAAAACTGTAATAAATTTAACAAAAGGGGCTGCAGGGAGGAGCTATCTGGAAATACCCATTTAGTATATTTGATCTGTCACTGTCACCTGCTAGCTGATGACATAAATGAAATATAAACATACAGCAGCAAAATGCATATCCCTTATAATTTGACACACGCTGCTATTTAGCAGTGAATGATTTATTTACCAGTGAGATATTAGTGTGAGCATAAATGAGTGCTTTTTTTTTCCCCCCCAGTAAAAGTGAAAATTCAAAGCAAATTGATCCAAAACTCAACTGTTTGTGTCATCTGTGTTAAAATCCTCGAGCAGAATAAAGTGGCACATAATAGAATCATACAATTTTTCAGTTTTGAAAAGGCCTATAAGATCATCAAGTCCAAGCTTTAATTGCAGATAATCCCTGCAAGCTTCTCCCATTGATCTAAAAAAATATTATTTTCCATTTAAGTAAAATAATTGGTCATCCTTTCATCTTCAGAGGAGATGTTACCCAGAAGGATGGAGGGACTAAGTGGTAGAAGAGCTTCACAACCAATTTGGTCTGATTCTGTGGTGATTACAAGCTAATGAGTTGACCTTGGAAACTGATTTGACTCAGTGCTTGATGCTCAGAATAGCATCACAGAGGGGTTTGTGTTAGTAGCTGGAAATTGTCAAGCAAATTTTGCACTGATACTACTCGGACACTGAGATTTACATAGGTGGAGTTCAGCTCCATAATATGCAAGGATTATGGGAAGAGACTGACAGCTACTGTGAGGTGAGAATGATTTGGGGTGAACAGTATTTATTGAATTATTATTAATTATTATTGAATTATTATTAAATATAGAATTGTATTTAGAAGAATTTGCATGGTTGGGCTTTAAATTGGTGTAGTAAAACATTTTTAAATTGCATATGGACTTTAGAAGGGAATTAAAAAGTTGTGTTTAAAATGAATTTCGATTTGTTTGTTTTTTTTGGTTCTTTAGTGCTTAATTTTCTTCTGTGTATATTCAGATCTGGTGTGTTTTTTGTCACAACCAAAAAAAAGAAAAAAAAAATCCAATTGTCTGATTGCTTTTTGTTTGACAAGCTGCTCCTTTTTTTAACACAACAATCGAGCTTTGAAAACTGTTAAAATTCAGTGGATGCCTTTACCTTAGGCCACTTAAAGGGATCAACCAAAAGTCTGCAACTTTTGGCTGCGAGAAATACTTTTACAAGTTTCTCCTCCGCAGCTCCCGTTTCGTGGAGCAACAGTGACAACCAGCGGCCACTCACCTAAAGCTGGCAGAGTTTTTCCTTTGTGGAATTGTGAAATTCCTTGTGTTATTCCTTCCTGCTGCCCTGCAGATAACCAGCCACTCACAGATGTTCTTTTCCAGCATTAAGGGTTTTATGATTCAAAAGTAAAGGGCAGAGGTAATTTATTTCTTTTTACTTTTCCTAACTCAGGAGATGATCTTAAAGGAGATTTTTCCTCTCCTTGAGAAGAGGTGAGTTCTTACAACCCTGTACAGAGCTGTCTTTTTGATGCAGATCAAAAAGGTCCCTGCTGACCCATGTTGTCCATATTTCAGTAGTGTATCTACATTTTTATGGCCATTAAAGGTTTCCTTGCCTTGCTGATGGTGTATGACACAGATCAAATCAAATTAACTGAGCAAAGAAAATCGTGGTTTAATCCCCCTCAAAAGAAAGGGAAAAGGTTTGTGGATAAAGGTCGCCCTTTGGCACTGATTGACATATTATGTGAATATAAGGAATTTTGGAATAACTTGTGTTGTATACATCTTAGTTTATGATTTCTTCCTTAAAACTAAAACTTTTATCTGAGAGAGAACTCACCACTCTGGTGGTGATGCTATAAAAGATCTGGTAAAAATAATATTTTCCACTGCTTTTAATGAAGGTATTTATTTCACTTATGTTCTGAAGTCTGAGATAGCTGTACTTTGGGATCAGTGGGGAAATTTTGTGGAGAAATTCCCTTAAACTTGAGGAAGATACCAGGAGTCAGTCCAAAGGAGTTTGGCTTGTATTGTTTAAAGTTGTTCCATGCGTTACATTTCACTGCCTAACATAATGTAAATAGTTTGCACAGACTGGAAATAACCCTCTAAATGTGCTATGACATTTCTTCTCCTTGGCAAAGATTTTTTTCTCCCACTAAAAAAAAAGGGAAAAAAAGGTGGCATGGGGAGTGAAGGGAAAAAAAAAAAAAAAAAAAGGAAAACTAAAAGAATCTCCAAACCTTCATTTCCTCTTCTCTGGCACAGTTTTATGAGTGCTTATGGCAAATTTGCTTCTGTAATCATAACTTGAACCCATCTGGGGATGAGATTGGCTGCTAGCTTAGTATTTCCACTTAACATATTCATGATTAGCATGCACAGAAGGAGTAGAATTAGGATGAATGTTTTTGGAACAGTACAGATAAATCCTCATAAATGTAGTACAACAGCTCTGGAAATGCACAGTACTGAAATGTAATGAAGCTGAACTCTGTAGAGAGTTTGGTATTCTCAGTACCATGCCTCTCCTAATGAACTCATTTAGATTAGAAAATGGATTTAATATTTTATTGGAATTAACCTGAGCCAGTAAAGAGGATTACAATTTCTTTCCATAAATATGGTGATATTACAGGGTGAGGTAGCATGTTACATGAATATTAAGCATTTTATGAGCATTGTCATGAAGCCAGAAAGAGTATAAGGTAATTAGCTTTTAATATAGTGATACAGTTCCTATAGTAATTAAATTTGAAAAGTGATAAAAGTATATTTGAAATTTATTTAAATCCATATTTTTTGCATTTTAATACCTTTAAAAACACTTTAAATTAAAATTATGTTTCCTCTAAATAACCAATTTCAACAGTTTGGTTTAAGACATGGAAAACTAAGAATATCACAGATCCTTAAGACAGGGAAGACACATTCCAAGAAATAAGTGACAAGTTTATTTGACAGGTTTATTCCATCTTCTCTTGAATAGTATCTGCTGGTGGGAGAAAATACACTGAAATGAGCAAAATTTCTTGACAAAAATGCTCTCTTTTTCTTTGTTTTTCAAAGCCTTGCAAAGTATTGCTCCAGTGGTTTTTCTGTCTCTTAGACTGTCTTTTAGAGTCACAAACTAATTCTTAATTACAGTTTATGTTCTCTTACTTTTGAAAGGTTCTTTACTTAGAAAAAAGGACTAAGTCACTTTCATCTTAGTTGTCTTTACAGATTTCATATTAAAAACAAAACAAAACAAAACAAAACCTACCAAAAAACAAACAAGAAATGCAAAAAAGGGAATACTGAAAAAGCTTGGTAAATTCTTTTGCATGTTATTCTAAATAAATTATGGGTTTAAAAAAGAAATGTAAGATCTAAAATTGCCTTTTAATATAGACTGTCTGTAAAATTATTCTCCTGCCTATCTGAACAATTAATAATTTCACCAGATGAAACTTAGTGTATGTTTCTCTAGACACCAGCTCTGATCCTAAGGGAAGTACAAGACAATGACAGGTAAAGTTGGACAACTCAGAATGGGTCCAATTGGATATTTGACTTCTCCAGAGAATTCCCTCCTTTCATGTTTATACTGATCAGAGCCTTAATACACTCAGGACATTTTCATTTTTCTTAATATCACATGTATCAAGGAAATCTGGGAGAAATTGGATTTTGTGAATACTTCCCCTCAAGGCCAGCTCTCAACAGATCTTATTTTGCAAAATGTTGAACTCTAGAAATTTTACCTGGCGTGTAAAAACAGGGAGGTGACAAATTCCATTTCAGATTTCCACTAGTTTTGAACAAATGTGCTCATATCCATGGACTGCTGAGTCATGGTTTAGTAATCCTAGGTAAACAAAAAATAAAGGAAAACATGGAAATAAAAAGGTGAGAAGATACCACATTTATTTTTTTAACAGTTGCTTTGGTTTTATTCTACATTCTGGTGGTAGTAGTGGTTGTTATTATCATTCTCTTGGTTCTCTGGATCTGGAATTATTTATCTGCATCACTCATTTTGGTTTTCCTGTCATATTTATGAAGAGAAATTACGGAATCACTTATCTACATAATATTAGACTGCTTGACCAGCAATTAACTCTGGCACCAGTCTTGCATTATTCTGAGTGCTCCCAGCCTCAGCACATCTTCAGGGATTCTGCCTTTGTCTCCTGAATCACCAACATGACCTCTTTTTCTTCCCCACCTACATGCTGGGAGTAGTGGAAAGGAAAGGAGAATGGATCAAGAGGGATGGGAAGTGATGAAAAGACCTGCTGGATACTTCCCCCTCTTCTCAACTTTATTTAAATAATTTCATTTCATTTCTGAGCCAGTTCTGGTAGAAAATTTTCCCTGAAGAGGTGGGAAAAGAGCAACAACAGCCTGTCTGAGGAGATTTGCCTCAAGTCAGGACTGAATTTCCCCAGAAGGCTAAAAGGATGTACATCATTGTACCAGTGTCTTTTCCATGGAGGAAAACCTCAAGAGGTGGCACTCCTTTTTATGTTATTTTATTCTCCTGTGCTTACAGTACAGTCCTAGTTGAAGTTCTGCACTGGACTTGAGCAGTAAGTGAGAAGGCTTCAATGACAAATGGAAAAACTCAAATTTTAGTAGCAATGTCTTAATAACACAACATTGAGTTGTAATTGTCCTTTTGTTATGAATACATTTTCTTCCTTGGGCTCTTATCTCAGTTCGCACTCAATTTTTTTTTTCATTTTCATAATTAATTAAAATGGCAATGTACTATAACCAGTGATTGAATTATAGGATATTACTTGCCTAAGGCGATCAAAATTAATCAAAATAAGGAGTGAAAGTTTTGCTATTTTTAATACAGCTGATTTGATTCCTGGGGTTTTGATCAAATTAAATGAAGGATCAAATTAACCAGTGATTAAATTGAGTAAAAGGCACTTTGTATGCCTGAAATATATTTTAATTTAATTAATTTCAAGACACAAAATATTAACTGATGTTTTAAAAATTCATTTGTATTTTACTGTTTAATTTTCTAGAAACTATTTCCTTTTCAAGTTTAGAATCTTTGCAGGAGAAAAAAAAACAACAAAAA
>WEIU01019850.1:184843-216882 GCA_013389925.1 Aegithalos caudatus | reverse complement strand
CCAAACAAACAAACAAAAAAAAAAGAACCACCAAACTTTAGTCTTATTCTCCTGGCTTGGAATTAAAGAAAAAAATGTTAATTGAAAGTGCAGAAGAGAGAGACAGCAGATAAGCACATAGCACATTGCTAAAATGCAATACTTCAGTTTAGCCTTAGACCTCCACCTAGATCAAGGAAAATTTCCCTTTTGTCAAAAAAAAAAAAGAAAAGTGTATATTCCTAATAATATCAATCTCTGATGCAGAATTATGAACAAAATGGGAGCTCATCCATTGCCTTAGTGCAGCATCACCCCTTTAACTGCCATGAACAGAAGAATAATCATTTTCACTCTCTCAATTCTTCAGAAAAAAAGCTGATGGTGCTTGTGGGAAAACTGAGAACAGAGACACAGGTACATAATTTTGGTTGGTTTCAAAGCAATTACCTTCCTTATGAGAACAAAAAAAATTAAATTTCCCAAAGAGATCACAAGCAGAACACCATTGAGATATGGGAACAAATCTGTTAGGCAGAACAACATCTTCCTATATGGAACTGTTTCATTTAGAACTCCTTTAAAAACATATCTAACTGGCTATGTCCTGTAAATT
This sequence comes from Aegithalos caudatus, assembly GCA_013389925.1. Lineage (NCBI taxonomy): Eukaryota > Metazoa > Chordata > Aves > Passeriformes > Aegithalidae > Aegithalos > Aegithalos caudatus. The sequence continues at coordinate 216,287 of WEIU01019850.1, read as the reverse complement.
CTCAGATTCAGAGTGGGCCTGAGCGGCAGCGCTGTGGGTTCAATCAGTTGAAAACCTTTGCATGTGTGCACAAGGGTGAGGGGAAGTGAGCAGCTGCATCTACTGGATTGTCTCAAGTTCATTTCCAACATAAAGTTTATTTCCAACCCTTCATCCTTCAGTGTACCTCCTTCAGAAATGCTTTTTAATGAAATACAAGTGAAAACATTAAGTAGAAACATTTCAAAAATCAAATAGACCCAATTATGATTACAAAGAAAATGAATAAGTGATTGAGAGTCTAGGAAATAGTAAGGAAAAGTAAATATCCTTAACTTGATTGAGGAAATGCAATCTCATTTCACAAAATGTCCAGACTTTGACTAGCAGGGTAGGAGAGTTCTGTTATCTTTATAGCAAAGAAAGACAACAAAATACAAACAGGATTGCAGTTTAGGACATAAAGCTATCACTATATTGACATCTAATAGGACTTACTGGCAACATTAAAGAGATGGAAAAGAAAAATTACCCAGTGTAGTAATTTGATTAGGTGATTTCTTAACTCAAGGAGGAGAGGAGAGGAGAGGAGAGGAGAGGAGAGGAGATCTGGAAAAATACCACCAGGATTCCCAGTATACTGCTGCCTATGGTAATGCATTCTAACTTCCTTGCAGGCCTTATTGAATTTTTCTGCATTAGTAGAGAGCTCACATAAAATGCATTTTTTTTAATACTGTTTAAGTCATTAAGTCTTTTGCAATGCTCTGAGGTAACCAAGAGATCACATTGTACAAATTGCAGCCTGAAATGAGCACTTCCCTCATCACCAATCTATTGACACCTGATGATGTCCTTCCAGATATCCATTATCTTCACCTCCCATTTTTTTCTTTGGAAAGCTACTGCTCACATTTGACAATTCTGTGAAATCTAGAAGCAGGAATATCTTAGAATCATAGAATGACCTGGGTTGGAAGGGATCTTAAAGATAATCTATTCAAAGATAATCCAACCCCCCTGCCATGGACAGGGACACTTTCCACTAGACCAGGCTGCTCACAGCCCCATGCAACATGGCCTTGAACAGTTCCAAGGATATTCATTATGTCTCTGGTATTCATTGTGTTGGGCAATGTGTAACTTCTGCTTCATTTTCTCATAAATATACACATACCCACATCAGGGTGGAAATCTAAGACTGAGCTGGGGAAAGCCCCGGAGCAGATACAGCAGGGCAGAGGAGCAGCAGGTGTCTGCCAAAGCTCTGCCACTCAGCCATGGTGACCCAGACCAGGGCCACACCACTGAATTCAGCCTCAGCAGAGCCTGCTGGGCCCACCCACCAGCTGAGACAGTACCTTAAGCAACATTTTTGACCCTTTGGTCACAGAAGCATCAGCTCTTCACAGAAAAGCTGGTGGCACAGGGATGTGCTTTTCTGAGGCCACAGATTTGATGTGTGGTGGTGATTTGGCCTGCTCTTATTGCCACTGGAGTCTTTAGCAAACTGTTATCTGCAGCTGAATAGGATAAAGAAGAGAATGGGGCTAAAAGATGGCAAAAGTTAGTGTCTGGCATGACTGAAATGCAATTAAATCTTAGGTGAATTTGGGATATTCATCATCCAGAGCAATGCAATAATGTGAATTGCTACTGGTTGGACTGGATGGTCTTAGAGGACTTTTCCAACCTAAATGATTCTGTGATTCTAATATAAAAGACCAAGACACGCAGTGCCAATACTTTTAGAGAAGGTACCTCAGAGCACACCCTCTCCTGCCCTGCTGTAAGCTCGATCCTTCAGCTGGAGGGTGTTAACCAGGAGACAGCTGAGGCCTGCAGCAATCCGGTCATCTGGGCTGGCCCTTGAAACCACTCTGCTTCCTCATGATAAGGAGATACTAACCCTTGGCACCCCTGCAATGTGACATCAGGAAATGTTTAGATTTACCCTTTAAAAATGTGTTAGGACAGATTTGGTAGCAGTGGCGCAAAACGCTGTCAGCAACTTGTGCAATAGAACCGCCCCTGTCTTATCAGGAGGCTCCCCATGAAGAAGAGCAAGGAGGGGACATCCACAGCCCCTTCTGTGCAGGTGATTGAGCTTCCCGGCACTCAGGAGAGGCCAGTTCTGCACATCCCCTCTGTCCCTCACCAGACTGTGTGCTCTTGCATTGATCTGCACCATTTCAAAGTGTGGCCTAATAGCCTTTGAAGACCCTTTATTCTTAATTATCTTCATGGAATCATACAGGTCGTTTCTGCTACATATTTTGGAGTTATGTCCAACTGGATCCATTGTGTCTTTGTGTCTTCTGTCTGTAAAAATGCATGTATTTAAGAGAAGTGCCTGAAACAGCCACAGTCCAGCTATTCTGATTGCTCTTAGCCCTTGAATAAATCCGGCAGGATTAACGTTAAGGTAGTATTTCCCAAGGCTGTCAGCCAACAATCTGATGGTTTGCATTTCTTTTACATACCCCACAACAAAGTTTGTAACATGAATTCTTTTGTTATTGGGTCAAGAGAGAGAAAGGCTCCAGGGAAAGCCTCCAGAGAGCTTTAGGCAACTATTGCTAAGGAAAGCTCTGCCAAGACCTACAGAATTGTTTCCTATTTTACTCACTATATCCTGCTTCACCTCCTAGGTTCCCCTGGCAGGAACATTGCTGTCCTATCCTGTGATCCTTTAGCTCTGCTTCCAAGCAGTTGCTATAGACATATTTCTTCACTCAACTGACATTTTAACTCATTCAAGAATATCTGATTGATGAGAGGGAGGCAGAGAAAGATATTTGGCTCAAGCAGTTGCAAGACCAGACACTTAGGAGATCAAGCTCTAGATATACTTCTGAAATTTCATTTCTGTGATACTACAGCAAGTTGTGTCAGTTGTGAAAGGAACATAGGTGGAATTCAAATAAATTATTCAACAGAACAATATAATTATAAACTACTGTATATTAAAACTTAGTTGTATTAAAGGCTGTGACATACATTGTGCTCTTACCCATGTTCTTCTGTATATCTGCAAACATACAGGGATATAGTTATTCCAGTGAGATGGTTAGACTAATAATAAGACTGAGCAGCTACTCCTGAGCTCTTGTTCCTAAAGGCTATGCTTTAAAATCTCTAAACTCCACAACAGAAGTGATCCACAGGGCTGGAGCTTCTGTTAACTAGGAGATCTTTTAGGTACTCAGTACTTCCTGGAAATTAAAAGCTTCTTTTTAAATGTCTAAACAAGGAGTTGATATCTGTTTGAAAATACTGACGTAATAAGACTTCTGCAAAGCCACAAAGAAAAGTGGTGCAAAGTTAGGAACTGAAATGAATTTTTGCACAAGGCTTCCATCGTAGATATGGCTCTGTCTCCTAGAGCAGACCTACCATTAAAACAGCATTCTAAAAATACATTTCAGTGCTCTCTCTAAAACAGATATGTGGCTGGTCCTGGCATATAGTCAACTCCCTCTACATATCCAGTTTTCCAGGCTGCAAACCTTTGCCCAAAAAGAAAGAAGGAGGACTCAATTCCTAGTCCTTGATTTCACCCTCATGCTCCTGGCTCAGAGCAGGGAATCAGTTGGTTCTAATTTAACTGCATACCTAACAAAGACAGTGGTGAAACAGCATTCACGTAAGTGCTGGCTTCTGTGACACAAAAGTCAAAAAAAATCTGGAATTTCTGCTGAAAGACAACATGAATGATTGCATGCAAGACAACAGTGAAAGGAACAAGCACTAATGCATCATTTTGCAAATAAGGAAAGGCACAAGAAAATGTACAACAGGTTCCAGAAGATGCATTTCGGCACCTGTAATGAAATGTAGGATGAATGCCAGGGGCTAAATTCAGTATAGAACTCCATAAAGCAGACAGCAGGATGCCTCTCTCATTTATGAGACATCTAAGTAGTGCTGTTGTGCAGAAATGCCATGTGCAGTGGTGCTCACACAGCAGCCAGCTTGTGGAGCTAAGTGTCCAGACAGACTGGGGACAAGGTGTCACACAGCCACTCCAGGGGGATTTAGAAAGAAGACAGGTGGTACTGGAGCCCTGGGTCACACTGCTGTACATGGCACCCTAAGCTCATGCCAGAAGTGTTGTGCCCTAACACAACTGTTACTAACAGCTGGAGAAGGAAGGTTTTGGCCATGGTCAAGCAGAAGTTCTGAAGTGTGGTTTTGGCAAATGTCAGCAAGAACTCTTTGCAAAAGAGCTTAAATTCACTAAACCAAGTGAGATTATGGTTTTTAATAGATTGTATGGAATAAAATATGCAGGAAGTTCAGCTGTACAAACTCAGGACATGTTATGGCCCTTATTCCTAGACCAGAAAATGAGTCCTGGCTTGTTTTATTTACCCTGAGAGGCACAGATAATCAATTAATTTCAAGGCACAACAGACATGCTTGACTTCCCTCTGGAAAAGCAAGGGGTGTTGGTAGCTAGCACATCAATTCAAGAAGTAGGTGGCTCTTCCCTGCTCAGCCTGAGGCATCTGTGTTGCCTCTTCAAGTGCCTTGATGGGGAACCTTAGAAACAGCTACACTCTTTATTAACAGGAACTCCTCACTGATGTAGCTTGGTAGTACTTACATGGTAAGTGTGATTTCATGCCTCGCTGTAAACTCAGAAAACAGTGTCAGCAAACAAGAACTTGCAACTAAATAGAGTTCTTTTTAGCCATGTAGCCTCTCTTTTGGTTAGTGCTCTTGTTCTTTGGTAAGATAGCTTTTCTACTGTCAAATGAGAAAACTAACACTTAGTACCAGTAAGAAACATTGGCTCATGTGTGTTCAATGCCTACCACAGTGAGAGTGCTTGGTACTAGAAGTGAAGCACATCTTAGCACTCAAAGATGTGCAGGCTGAAGAGTTGCCCCACTGCCCAGGCTGGGATGGATAAAGATTCTAAAGAGTCTTAAACCGTAATAGGAAACAAGTCCACTGCAGATATATAAATAACAGCATGTAAAGCACAACTAGACAGGAATACACTCTTTCCAGAAAACTAAATGGAGCCTTCTCTTTTTCGTTAAAAAGTAGTTCAGTCAGTTATGTTTTCCTCCTGCATGAATTACTGGATGCAAGGTGCAAGAGAATGTCCTAAACTGAATATTTATTTTTTTTAATCTCAACCCCATTTATTTAGTGTGAATGCCTCTACAAGCACCTCTGAACACAAAGCACCTCTGAACACAATGTCAGGATGCAATGCACCAGTCACTAGGGAAAAGTGATGCACAATCATGAGACTTCTGTATTTTTTATGCAATATCACACCTAAGCAGCACGTTTACCAGGGTGCTGTTCAGCTCTGATATCCTGGGTGTTCCCACTCGGCCATGGCTGCACTGCAGGGGTAGATTACCAGATTACATCCTGATTGCCATAACCCAGAGGTGGGGGCCATGTAGGCTGGCTATATCACCTGTATGCTGACACGAAGGAGGAAATCCAGAGCAGCAAAAATGACAGATAAGCAAATAAATTAAACAAAGAGACGCAGCCCAGGACACAATTGGCTTTCTGGGCTGTGAGTGCACATTGCCAGCTCATGTCCAGCTTTTCATCTACCAGGAGCCCTAAATTCTTGTGCAGGCTGCTAGTGATCTGTTCATCCCCAGACTATGTTGATGCCAAGGGTTGCTCCGACACAGGTGCAGCTCCTTGCACTTGATCTTATTGAGCGTCGTGAGATTCCTATGGGCCCACTTCTCCAGCTTCTTCAGGTCCCTCTGGGTGGCATCCCATCCTACAGCTGTGTCAACTGCACCACTCAGCTTGGTGTCATTCACAAACTTACTGAGGGTGCACTTGACACACTGTCTGTGTCACTGATGAAGACACTAAACAGTTCTGGTCCCAGTATAGACACCTGAGGGACACCTCTTGTCACCAATGTCCATCAGGACATTGAGCCATTGACCAATACCTTCTGCATGACACGTGGCCTAATTTTCATTCACTGAACAGTCCACCCATCGCATCAATCCCTCTCCAATTTAGAGTGAAGGGCATTGTGGGGGGCTGCGTCAAAGGTCTTACAGAAGTCCAAATAGATGGCATCCATGACTCCTCCCTAGTTCACTGATGTAGTCACTTCAACCTAGAAGACCACTAGTTTACTGAGACAGGACTTGCCCTTGGTGAAGCCATGCTAGGCATCTCAAATTGCCTCCCTGTCCCCCCTGTAACCTAGCATTGCTTCTAAGAAGATCTCTTCCATGATCTTCCCAGAAGAGAGGTGAGGCTGACAGGTCAGTAGTTCCTGGGGTGCTCCTTTTTACCCTTTTTTAAAAATGGGTGCAATCTTTCCTTTTTTCCAGACACCAGGGACTGCACCTGAGTGATGTGACTTTTGAAGTATCACAAAGCTCTTTTAACACACATTTTCATTTACATTTACAGTGTGCTTGTGTGAACCAAGGAGCATGCCTTGAGTTCTTACAGTGATATTTAAATATCTCAGAACTGAGTCAGACAGGTAGAGAAGCCCTTTCTGGAACCTCACAGAGAGTGAGGTGACAGTAGTGCCATGCTGAAATGAGCGCCGCCATTCATCTGACTGAGGAAACTGAAGCAGAAACTTTTAAATAACTGAGCAGATTTTCCATATGAATCTTCACTGCACCCGTAAAAAAAACCCCACAGCTGGTTAATGATGATTACCTGTGCTCAGCTGTATTTACTGTATGTGTGAATTTGTCCTTGCCCAGAGCTTGCAGCCAGAATTTAAGGCACTGGCATAGTCTGCCCTGCTGCCCATGCTTTGCCCAGTGGCTTTCCATGGGTTCAGGGATGTCCAGCCAAGCCAGAATGTGCCAGACCTGCAGAGCCTGCTCGGTAGTGCTGACGTGGCCGTACACTGTCCAGGCTCCCAGCACATGACTTTAATTTTTTTTTTAATGCTTGAGGAAATTTCCAGATAGAAGAAAATGCAGAAAAACTTACCTTGCTCCTGTAGTGGCTGTTTCTAGCATGTGGCTTTAGGCATGTGTGAAACTATATAACAGAAATTGCTTACGAAAAACAAGGGAGCATTTAAATGCACAGATTCAGCTAAATATGTGGGGTTTTGTTTGTTTGGTTTTTTTTTTAATCTGAGTATCTTTTGTATCTTATGCATCAGAAAGTAATTATTTTCCTTTTTATTTCCCAGTCTTGTTTACTTCCAAGAAAGGGAGTAAATTACTATCAACAGCACATCCTTAATACTTGAGTTATATTACACTCTGCTTTCACAGGCTGAGCCTTCAGGACACCATGGGTGACACACTTATTCAGGATGTTGTGTCAGTGGGCAGATGATCATTGCCTTATTCACAGTGACATCTATCGGCAAAAGCAATATGCAAAGGGCCTCTTTTTCTATTAGAAGGTTTTTAGAGTTCCCAGTCAGTTCAGAATTTCAGATTACTTAATATGGCTTAGTCTGTTATCATCTTTTCTAACCCAATATCCCTGTTCTCAATCATTCATCTGAGAGGGGAAGATCTTAGATCATCAGAACCATTTGCCAGTTTATTAATGAAAACACAATCTACAAAATAAGTTGAAGCTTCAACAGGAAAAAGGGAAAACAGAAACCAAGAAAAATCAGTCTGAAAACCACCAAGAATGACTGAGTTCACTTTTTTCCTCAAAATCACCAAAGTGTTGCTAAAAAGAAATATTGAGGCCACGTTTCTATCTGTTGTTCATAAAACCGTAGAAAGGAAAAGAACTGGAAGCAAAGTGTTGGCATTTAAACAGCTGATATTTCATTCAAAATATTTACAAACCAGAGACACAAAAATAATTAAATCAAATTTTCACAAAAATACATATTTCTTCTATCTGTTGCATGTAACTTACATGGTTTTCATCTGAAAATTAAAACTGTCAGTAGTATCTGCAAATTATTCAAAATTATTTACCCAAATAGGTGGGTGAAATTTGATAAAATAGACACAGGAACTGACAATACAGTACATCAGTTCTGTTAATCAGAGGCAGAGAAGCTTTGTTTTCACATGGCAATTCAATATTCTCCTGTCAGAGACATTCCCTTCCCTGCCCTCAAATTCTGCTGCACAAAAGAGACACAGATCACATAAGCAAATGTTTCACCACAGTGAAAACTTATACTTGGCATAAATGTTGGAGAAGTTGAAATAGGAAACAAAACATACATTTAGAAGCATTTCAGTATTATCTCCTGTCTCATTAAAACAGGAGACACACAGAGAAGGTCCTCTGTCACTGAGTCAAACACTTCACAAATAAGAGATACAAAAATAACAGTATCTAAGAGATGAAATCACAGACCAAACCTTTCTATTTCACATCTATAACTAGAAGGCAAGATCAGATTGGGTGGGAGACAAAAAATGTAACAGCTAGGTCAGAAGTTAATTGCAGAGTAATAAGGGAGATTGTCACCATGCTTTTTTTAGACTAATTATTAGATAGTAAAAGAAAGAAGCTGCACCTCTTGGGTAAGATTCCTCTGGTATTCATACCTTTATGTTGAGCTTACAACCTGAAGGTGCTCCAAGTTTCTCTATTATTTGCAGCTTTTAACATCTGAAGATTTAGGTCTTGTAATCTGCCCCTTGCCCATTTAAAGCTACAAGAATCTAAATTCAGAATTTCCTCCCCATTAAGTTTATAGAAACTGTATAACATATATATTTATCTTATTTTATTCATGTGCTATATTCCACTTTTTTTTCTGTGGAGTTATTTTGAGATTTATTAATTGATGACTTGGATTTTTTTTTCTCTTCAAATTCATTCTTAGAATCTTTTAAGTCCCAGTTCATGTTCTGGAAGCAACTGAGAGACAAATCTCTAAACAGCAGAGAAAACATAGGTACATAGCAAATGGGTGTATGGCATCAAACAGATGTCTGGTGTATCTTCAGCCCACTGTGCTCCCGAAGGGAAGACCGCTACTTCTCAAGTTTTTTGTTTGACATAAAGAAAATTCCCAGCTGATGTTAAACATGTGCAACATTAAAAACATCATGAGAATGATGGCAAATGCTATAAGCATAGCAGAGCAGACTGCTTCCCTCCTGTGCCAAAAACAGCAGAGCTGACCCCCGGGCTCTGCTGTGGTTTATTTAATTCTGAGAATAAGTTCATGGGTGATCAACCTTCCAGCAGTCCACAATTCTTGACAGCTACTATTTTCAGCAAATACACTCTATGGTTTTTGGTCACTGAGCATTCTGTTCTTCTCAATAGAAAGGCTCCAAGTGTGTTAAGAGAGTTAAGAGCTGATCAAAGGGATGTGTGACTGCAGGGGGCTGGGGGATGATGACATGTTTCAGCCTCAATTGCTGTAGAGGACAACATGGAGTTAACACTTGAGATAAGATTCTCAGCATGTTGAGTAGTCTGTTTGAGATTCAGTGTAGCTTGGGAATGGTGGGAATTAGTGACTGAAGGTGCAATCAAATGCTCAGCGCTGAGTCCAAATTCTCTTTACAGTTGTAGGGGATGGATAACCTGAGAAGCTGTTCCCAAAGGATTTCAGGCAACTGAGCATTTCTGGTCTTTTTCAGATGTCACCACTAACTTTCAGCTAGGCCAATCTAACATGAGCATGGCACCTCCACAAATGGGGAATAACTAGAATGATGACTTCTAAAACTTATTAGCATAACTATAAAAATAGTCAATAGTTCAAAAATGGACTATCCGAAAACTGCAGAATTGATTGCATGTCTTACCACTGCTAAATACATTTTATTTGGAACATAAAGACATACCTAATACTACACTGCCCAAAGACAGACTTCAAATGATGGGTGACAATTTTTTCCAAATCTAAAGCTGCAGCTGTTAATTATAAAAGTATAGACTTCTCTGTAAAACTTCAGGTTCATCAATAGAAAATACAAGACACATTAATAAAATCCATATTTTATTTTGATAAAATCCTTATAAATATAAAAGCATTGAATCAATCCCACTGTTTACAATATGTAAGAAATACATATTCTGTAAAACTTTTGTTTACAATATGAAGCAGTAGCCTTATTCCTTTCTCTTCTGAGACAAACAAATCCTTTGTATCCGTCCTGCAATTTGTAAACATTTTTCCACGTTCTGTAGCTATTCACATAACAGGGAAACATATGAGATCTAATCTTATGTCTAAAAAAGGGAGTGAAAACATACAACATACTCCCGCTTCTCTTTTTTGTGCTGCTAAATGCCTTTTATTTCTCCAATGGTCTGTTTATGTTCTTTTCTTCAGAAAATATTAAAAAGGCATTGGGAGCCTTGCAGGATATAATAGCTACATTCTGGGGAGTAGAAAACAAAAAAGTCTACATATCTTAAACTACGATAAAATATCTGTATCTCTATGCCTAAGTTATTGTTCTAAAACAGCATATAAAGTCAATCCTGATTGTGATTTCCCTCATGTTTGTTCATCTAAGATTAAATGACCCATTGAGGTAAAAGGCAGAGCATATAAAACCTATTTAAAAATTAATTCAAGGAGAGTAGTTATGGAAGATGAATTTGTCAGAAGTACTACAGAGATTGGTGTTAGTTGCTGTCAATAAAACCTCTAGCTGCCTCTTTCAGGTATCACTGGATTTCACTATGTAGTTCTCACAGTTTGAGAGTAAATCTAATTCTATCCTAAGCTATATCCTATGGCATGTTCATTAAGGAAAATATTTGGTGTAAAAAACCCCAATTATATTCAGATAAAAAAAGCTCCTGAGAGAAACACAGGCTCAAGTCAACTCATAAAGACATACAATTCAACATATTGCTCTTGAAGACTGAGCTTTTTATTAGCTGTTGACTTGATTCTGATTTCTTTGGCTCTTTCTGACTATTCTCTTTGGCCTTGGAGTATAAGTGCAACCATAGTTCAACTATGACAGCAGAACATCAGCCAGCACTTTGAGACATTCTATACCTGGGTAGTCCTGTGCTCCACAGCGAGATGAGAGGTAAGCAGCATGGGCTTCACACTGCAGTGTGCAACAGGCTGGAACAACAGCTACCCCTGCCTCTTGATTTGAAGTGGCAAAAGTCTGATGCTACATGGATATAGTGTAATAATTCCTTATTTTTCACCAAATGCAGCAGACTGGATTTAGGCACAAACAGCTTCCTCTATGCCCTGCCGCCTAGCAGTTTTCAAGTTTCAGGACAATTTAATCTTGTGACATTGTAAAATTCAGGAATATCTAATCTACCTGACATGATCTGGCAATATACAAAATCCTTACTATTTGCTTTAAAAAAAAAAAAAATCAATCAATATATAATTACTGCTATGAAGCAGCCAGAATAACAGGATCATATAAACATCTGTTTTACTTAAATGCTGCTAGTCATTACTGCTTTTCTTACTGTAAGAAAGTAAGCATGGTATTGCAGAAGTCAGAAATGAACTTACATCATCTTTGAAATATTTTTGCCTTGAGAACTGCAATGTGAGGTTTTTACAGAAGGTAAATGTTATGTTAGAGACCAAAAGAAGGATCCTAGAGCATCCTATACTGTCAATAATATCAGGGATCAGTAATTTGGTGGCAAAATCTGGACAACTCCTTCACCACATTTAACCCTTATGATTAGCAGTGGCTCAGTGCCTCCATGCCAATGCACTCAAACCCAGCCAGACCTTTTACCATCAATGAACCTGTGACAAGTCTGGACGTACTTGCTTGTGAGAAATGACTGCATGGAAATCACTAATAAAACAATACCTACTTGTTAAAACAACTCACAAAAAAATAAAAATCACAAAGTATATTAACTATTAAAATGAATTCAGCCTTTGGTTTCAGAGGGAGACTACTCTGGATTTACTCCTTTAATTTCTTCTGACTTCTCGTCCCCTCAGAGGCTGGGGAGGCCGGAAGTTTCTCAGCAAGCAGCAGGCGACCTCATCCTCAGCAGTGCTCAGGAGGCTGCGGAATTTGGCCAGCTGTAACCAAAAGAGACATAAGGTTCAGCAGAAAACCCTCATGTCGACACTAATGAAAAACATGTAAATATTAAAGACACTTGTCACTGTTTTTCCACCCGAAAGGACAGAACTGTGTTTTATTAAGTTATGAGGGGAATGTCAATTTCACCACTTCTATCCGTGTAAATTAAAAAGATTGACTACTGAGAAAATATCCCAAAATGCATGTCAACATGAAAATGTGCATAAGGATTACTTGTTTCCTTTATTCACACTTTGTTTTCCATAACCTGATCTTAACCAAGGGGGGTTATATTTTTAAGTTGGATTTCACAGTTTGGAGATTCTGGAATGTTTTTTTCAGAAAAAAAAAAAAAAAAGGGATTATGTTTCTTATCATACAAACATTCTCTATATGTTTCCTTGTTCAAAGAGTATATTCACAATTAACCTGGAATTGCAGGTGTGGTGTTACAGAAAGCTTCTGCAACTAGCACTTACTCAAATCAGGAAAGATTCCAAATTCTTCCCTTGTGAATATCAGGACAAGCAATTATTCATAACTAGGCATACGCTGATCTCAGCAGAAGTCCTATCAGAACTCCATGTTTAAATCTTGGGAAATCTGAGCCTGATTTCTGACCTAAGTATAGAATTTTGTTTAATTTCTAATATTTCCAATAGTTACTATCTCTATATATCACCTTACTTCCCTCCTAGGTTACCAAAGGTAGGACAGCACAAAAGCCATTCCATTATAACAGAGCCTTTAGTTGTATGGCACATTGCATCATAATGACATTAAGAGCAGAAAAGGTCAATGCTATCTTGCTTCACCCCATTCTGAAGCTAACGTTTGTAATTCTGGGTCCTGTAAGTTTCTAAACACTTAAAAGCTATTTTTAATTTCTTTGAACCTGAAAAGTACAACAAAAATCCATAGTAAACTCTAAAGTCTTAAAGAGATACTAATTGGAGGAATAAAACTAAATGGTAGAACACTATCAGTTACAGTGCTGACTGATCAATCACAATGATGGAAGTTACTGGAAACAAATACTCCAGCTGCATGCACATTTATATTGATCAGAATATAGAAATTTCTATTTTAATACATAAGATACAGCTAAAGTTTACAAAAAATGACTAATAAAGGATCACTATACTTGACACTTTCCCACACCATGTTTTCTGTGCCTGTTTACAGCACTTCACATTTTAGAATGTATTCATTATATATTTGCCCAAATAAGAAGCTTTTAACCTGAAAAAATGGCTTGTCTTTGGAAGGTTGATACCTTAACACAAGTTTTCAGTCCTAGATGCATACACATTGCAGTGAGCCTTACAAAGCCAGATTGAGGGGAGTAAGGAAGAGATACAAATGAGAAAAATACACACATTGAGCAAATAAATTACTTCAACTCAGTTACAAACAGAAATTTGAGGTTTCCTAACAAGCAACCCATTCAGAGGACAGTTTTAACATTTTTAGCAAAGACTGAAGTCACCATTTCTGCTGAGTATGTGGTCTCTACTGAGAAATACTTTACACCTAAGAAGCTTAGCCCGCTGGGTGTCACTGTTGCCAAGTTAACATACAGCATGAAGCCTTAAGGAGAAATGTAAAGACTCCTTTATGTCGAATCACAGCTTTCCTCAAACAGCTTAGCATAACCCCAACTTATTAAAATAGTATTCCCTTTTCACAATTCTAGTAAATTGATCAAGTTTTATGTATTTAGAATGCAAGAAGAAATTTACTACTTGTCTGCCAGATAAAAATACCAAAGATGAGGTTTGAGCAGGATATGCACATAAATAAATCAACTAGAATTCCAGAATTTCTAAGTGTCACCAGAACTCTTTTTTCTTTAAATTCCCTATGAATTATTTTTGTTTATTAATTTCAGAGTATGTATATTCTTTTAAAAAAGAATAATAAATAGCTGCTACATCAAGAAAGGCAATCAGTCAGAATAAATTTGATATACAAATTTGGACTTTTGAAAATCTTGTAAGGTCTGCAGTGCCAAGGTCTGCAAAAAAACGTGATTTTGGGTGGCACATACAATTCCAATTCTTACAAAAGCAACATTTCTATAGCAGTGAAAAATCCAAAGATACCTGTTCAGAACAAACACTTATAGGTTCTCTCAGAACAATCCAGATGACACTCTCAAGAAGAGGTGGAACAGTGAGAGAGCCAAAGTAAGTCCAGTAGTCCAGGGACTTGGGAAGCAGACAGCTGGGATCAAAGTTTGTAAATAGTGCTTTTTTCCCCTGGGAAGAAATAAAAGAAAAAGAAATACCAGGGCAATATTATTTAAAAGCAAGAGGCCAAGGTAAATCATGCCAAAGGAGGTAGAGCTTGTTCCACTATCAGGTGGGCTGGCAGCATCTTGGGTGATGACAGGAGGTCCTTGTCACTGCCCTTCTGATGAGGTCTTACCTCAGAGACAGCTTTGCTGTGACTTTCCTTGATGCCAGCAGGACACCATGAAAGGTGTCATGTTAGCACAGGCTCCCCAAAGTTACAGATGACCATGAGATGGAAGTTGTGGGGAGAAGACAGAAGATGTTAGACTTTGTGTAGTCTCTGTGGGGCTGGCAGAGTTACCCCACAGGTTACTGCCACTTGCTTCCCACCCCACTCCCTCCCACAAGGGGTTACTTCTGCTTCTCCCTGTACTGGACACCAGGCCAGAGATGTCTGTCTGAAACATCTTGTTGAGAGCCTGGCTGATTTCTCTCACACAAACAGTAGCTTATTTCTCACCCTGTACCTCAGCAAACAGGGAAGGAAGTCTTTCCCTCATCTTTTTTACAACTTTCCATAAAGTGTGTTTTTCTCCTGTTACTATTCTCATAGCAACAGATTTATCAGAGACTGGGTTCTGTGAGGAATTAGCATTTTCCCCTGATCTTTTACTGTGTAAAAATTATTTTCTGTCTACTTAGTTTTCAACTTAAACAGAATGCACATAAACTGTCTCAGATCAGGTATCAATCGCTAGGGATAAGGAAACATGATGGTGCAGGAAGTAGCAGCCAGGTTTCAAAAAATAAATCCTACCAAAAAATAAAAAATCCCAACAAAAGCAACCACCAATGTTAGCTAGTATTCTTCTAGAAGCACTCGTTCACCTTGATTCTGATGGTGTCCAAGCGGTCAGTAATCTTGTTCAGTTGAGGGTTGCACTCACCAATCTACACCAAAGAAAAAAGAAACAGTGGAGCTCCAGAGAAAAGCAACAAAAATTAATGAAAAGCAAATGCATAATGAGACTGCTTTATGTAACTGAAGTGACTGTAAGATCAGAAGCATTTTGTGAGTACAAGCCTGTGACTATCTGGTCCTTAGATATAATACTGGTCATAAAAAAGATTCACACACTCCTTTGCTGATAGTATACTGGCTACTCAGTAATTATTTCAGCTACAAAAGAATTACAAACTTTTCACTACAGAGGAATAGAAACCATTTATCTTTCATGTTTTAATATGCAGGATATTAAAAGTTACTGATTTCTGATGACTGAACATCAGACTAACATCAGAAATTTAAACTGTATATAACATTGAAAATGCTGTTTTCATATAACATTCCAAACAGAATTTGTGTGCTCAAAAATCCAGTAACACTTCCATTGAGTGATTGCAATGCAAACTTGAAAGACAGAATTACTGAATTGCTGAAGCAGTCCTTTGCAACTGCTGCATGGAATGGCTCTCTGACTGTGCCAGCACCAGCACTAGCTGTTCTCAGGAAGCTGTGTCAGCCACCAGAAACCACAGAATTGACCAAAGCCCTGTCTTTTGCCACAGATTGTGTGAACTCCTCATCTGCTTCTTCATACAGAAGTCTGTGAAGCTGTTTCATGAATTTAATCTTAGAACAGGTAGAGAAGGCAAAAAGGTATAAAATAATTATTAGGGAATTCTCCAGTTTCTGGTTTGGCATTTTTAAAATATTATTATTATTTTCTAGAAGAAACTACCAGCTCAGAAACAAGCAATTAAATAAACTTTTAAATCAAGCTGTCACCCCTAAAGGAACATAGTAGTCAAGAACAAGTTACTGGGATCCAATTAGAGGCAGCCGAGTTAAGTTCCACATCTAATGTTGCATGGGCTTGCAGACCAGGCAAACTCAGAGTTTGACTATCTTGAAAAATCTGTTAAGCTGATATTTTTATTCTTAAAGGAATCACACCTTCCTTTTATATATTGGCAGCTAAACACTATTGAAGGAAATAAGTATAAAACAAATATCTCTTTAGCAATAATTACACCATCACCATTATCTCTTTAGGCTTATAATGCAGATTTATTATGAGGGATGAAGTTTTTTTTCTTCTTACCTTCAGAAATACAGCCATGACTGCTAGTCCATCTGACTGACAAGCTGCCTCAACAAAACTGGAATACTTCTCTGCATTCCAATGGACCACATGAAGCTGAAAGGCAAGAGACACAGACAGCATCAACTCTCGCTGAACTCAAGTAATGGCAAATGAATATTACAACTTTACTCTATTTCACTCTTTTGTATGCAGAATCATTCAATCTTCTAAATGCAGGTATTTAATGAAATCAGTAAATGTGTAGTTCATACAAATGGCAAAAGCATTTTCAGTGGCTGAGATTATTAAAAATTTAGCAGCAATCAGCACACCACCAGTGCCTGTCGAATTGTTGTTCGGTCCCCAAATTTTGAACTGAGATGTTAAGAAAAAAAAAAGAAAAAGAAAAGAAAAAAAAAAAAAAAAAAAAAAGCTTACGGTTATATAACTAGAGGTTTAAAATCCATTTTTAGTACAGCTGATTTTAAAAAGTGATTGAAATTCATGAGGATGTCATTAGTATTTTACTCCTCTTTTTCTTTAATCAAGCTTTCAGTAACATTAATCATCCACATAAATAGCTAGAAAACAGGCAAATACACATTCAACTTGCACTGACCCCTTTTCCCTTGTTTAGCTTAAGGGAACATCAGCATTTCATTTTTGACACTTTTCAAATGTTATTTTCTATGACTACCAGTAGTGATGCCCTTACATGCAGCTTGATTATCTCAGGTTTGAGCATTTGCATTTCCAACATGCATTATTCTGGAAGTGTCTGTCATATTTGCTTAAGAAGCTTAAGATACTACCCAGCCAGGAGGGAAGAGGAAAAGCCTGTGATGTCTATTTCCATACCACTTAAGTCCCTCCTGTTAAATCCAGTTTCCAAATTCCTGACCACACTTTATGATGGGAGCTCCTGGTTCCCAGGAAGTGCCAGGCTGTTTCAGCCTTGAGCCATGGTCTGACTGCTGAACTGGAGAAAGCACACTCACACAGCACTTAACTCTAAGTACTTCACAAATATTAATTACTTTCAGAAATCCTCAATGGATTAGCAAATCTTAGTACACATAGTTTTTAGTTAAAGATGTTCAGAAGCAGGGTGTGAGATTGGCTTTTCTAAAATCAGTGACCATATTTTCAGATTTTGAACTTCAAAAATGCTGAAAGGCAACTCATTGAATGACTTAAACTGGGATGAACTCATGAACAAAGGGGCTTCCTTTTGGAATACAGCACTTACAAGACAAGGAAAGTAAGAACAACTTAGGAAAGCTGAAACCTGCTTTAAAGGATTTCTACATGAAGCAACACAGCTGCATGGTTGAAATAGGGATCCAGGAGTATGAAGATTTTTATTCTAAATATCAATCCTTGCCTAACCTCTATGAGTTTCAATTTTCCATATTTGTAAAATGCAACTCTTACTTGATATCAATGTTTGTTAAGCATTTGGGCTCTAAAGTGCTGAAACATTACTTGCAGCAAGTAAGGAATCCCTATTGACTGTTGTCAATAATAATACATGTACAGCCATGATGACGTGCATGCTGGCTCACAGCTTCAGAAATCCTTGAAGGAAAGTGGCTAAGAATATTATACACTAAACCAGGAGGAGAATATAGTCCACAAAACCTTTCTCAAGTGCATTAATATCCTGGTGCTCATAGTGTCTGCACTGTTCCCTATTATAAGTTCACAGAACCTATGCTGAACAATTTTAAACAATTATATTTTTACACATGGAAAAAGGAAACAGATACTCTCAGTCAGAAATTACTTTTATTGTGGATTTGGAAAAAAAAATCAAAAACAACCCAACAAAGAACAAAAAGAAAAACTCCCACAGCTACTAAAAGCCCACTCCCACACCCTCATAGCTTTGCCAAAAAATCCCCAACATTGTAAGCCTCCCAAAAGCAAAACCCCAAACAGAGTGTGGAACACTTTTGGGTACAGACCCGTTCTCAATGACTTGTGACTTCTCTCTAAGGAATATATCCCGTCTTACCACCGCTGTGTCACTGCAGCTTGTGAAGAGACTTTGATCAGACTATGTTGTCACAGAGAATGGAGCCTTGGATCCCTTCTGCTTCCTGGTAGGCTTAAGGGCCGAACATTGCAGTCTTCTTTACCTGTATGTTAATTCTTGTTTCAATTCAGTTGATGCTTTTTCTTGAAAGCTTGCACATCTTCCATACAAAGGTGAGAACTGAAATGATCTTCATGACTCCTCCTGAGGTATTTTCTTTTGTGTGAACAATATTCAGAATCCTTAATTCTGAGTTTCTTATCCCAAAGCCAAAGTGACATCTAGAGAGCTTCTTTTGCAGGGTTACCCAACCAACAGGTAACAGAAAGGCTTTTAGACTGGCTAGAAATTCAGAGATATTTTCTCCTTCCATTTGGTTTCTTAGATGGGAAACATATTTTCTCAGCTAGAAATTTGGATTTGGTACTTAATGGTTTTAAAGCACCTCTATTAATTCTTTATATTCCATCTCACCTGGTTCCTGTGGAAAACATAAGTCTTTAAACACTGCAAATGTCACTTTTCCCCATTAGTGTTAGAAAACCGATCTTTTTTCCTGACCAGTATCTCTTATAGCATTTCCAGTAAAATCTGATCACACCACAGTGCATAACATTACATCTTTTTCTTCTGTAGTATTACGCCTTTTATTTGTCTGCTTATTTTTACACTTTTTGCTTCTTTTTAACCCCAGAAAACTCTGACACTGTCTGAATCATATGTTTTTAAAGATCTCAGTCTCCTGAAAATATTCCTTGTTACCTCCATTTGCAAAGAGGAATGAATCTCATACTGAGAACTTCTCCTGCAGATTACTCAAATGCACCAAAGGAGACAGAGCAAGAGGGAATGCCCAGTGCCAGAGCAGATGGTGCACTGCTCCCTGTGGCACACTACCTACACTGAAGCACAGTACCCCACAGACAGAAGTCATCCCACAGACAGCAGGCTTCCCACAGATATTAAAGAGTGGTTCTCAAAGCCATAATCACCACATTGTTAAGTGCACCACAAAATGCAACATTTCTAAGTCTTGCATAAACTTTACACTACATAGGCCCCAAATCCAGTAACTCTGTGGTTTGTCATTGAAGATGACTTTGCAAATGTTCTCCAAGGAAGAAACAATGAAAGACAAAGTTTAAAATAACTCTTGAACATTAAGTCTTGCTCTTATCAAGCTCTTGTCTTCTGTAATTCTTTTTTTTAATCCTCTCCAAAGCTTTCAAAGAGGTTCTCCTTTGAGAAAGGACCAAATACGCAACACTTCAGTAAGACCGCTTGTCTTTCGATAAAATGTAGGGAAGATGAAAAGCAGGAAGAGGAAGGGCAACAATATTCTAGCAATGGAAAGCCAGTCACAAGCTTAGAGGTACAAATGACTCCATGTAGGCCTTACCTCTGCCGCATACTTCATCCCATCCACCGTGTGCTCAGAGCCAGCTTCATCATTGGATCCCCAGTGGAAGTGAATCTGGCGCAGCCTGTAGGTCCCGCTGAGTGGCCCCCCAGTCAGCACTGGAAACCCAAGCAGAGGAAAAGGCCTCACTGAGAGAACGGGAGTCTCCACCCACGTCCTCACACCTCACACCAGACTTCAGTCTTCGGACACTCCTCTGCTCCTTCTCATAAGTTGTCTCAGATTTCCCATTTCTTGGAAGTACTACAGAAAGCCCCACCTGTCAAGGACATCACTATGAAAATTGCATTTCTGGGCAAATTAGTGGACTGTGGCCCACTAAAGGGTATGCTGTTATTGTAAATGTTGGATATTTCTCAGAGAATGGGAAAATACTTCTATTTTACAGCACTCAAGAATTTCTTCTCTTGATTATATTCAAAAGAATCACTAAGAAATTAAGCTCAAAATATGGATTTTATGAAAAAGGAGTAGGATCATAAAAATATGTCAGCAGAATTCATTTTCCTCTTTAAAATTTAGTGGAAAATAGGCGGAGCTTAAATTTTTAGTGCTCTTTACTTCATTTGCAACTAGATCCAGTTATGTCAGATTGAAGTCTGAGGAAAAGGAGCTTACATTAACATAAATAAAATTAAACCAATGCTACATATGCATTGTACAACTGCAATATTACTGACAATTAGCCAGGGCTAAAAAGCACGTCCTATAAGAAGCAGCTACGTACTTTGGGTTTGTCTCCTTTGGAGAAAAGGAGGATGAGGGGTGTCCTCATTGCTCTCTACTATAGAGGAGGGGAGGCAGAGAGGGAGCTGCTGGTCTCTTCTTTCAAGTATCCAGTGATAGGACTCACGGATAAGGCTCAAAGCTGTGCCAGAGAAGATTTAAACTGCATGCTAGGAAACATTTCTTTACCATGATGGTGGTAAAACACAAACAAGCTTCCTAGAGAAGTTGTCAAAGCCCCAAACTTATCAGAGTTTAAGAGGCATTTAGACAATGCCCTTAACAACACTCTTTAACTTCTGGTTAGTCCTGAGCTGCTCAAGCAGTTGGACAAAATGGTCCTGCAGGTCCCTTCCAACTGAGTCTACTCTGTTCTATTCTATTCTATTCTATTCTATTCTATTCTATTCTATTCTATTCTATTCTATTCTATTCTATTCATTTCTATTCATTTCTATTCATTTCTATTGTGTTCTAATTCTAATTCATGCTTTCCATTATTTTGCTTTTGCAAGTACTCGTAATTTTCTTGTCAGACTTAGAATCAAAATATCTCTTCACAGAGCCTTGAATGTGAATTACATGGAGAAAGATGCCTTATTCACAGCAAAACAAATCACTCC
The DNA here is from genome assembly GCA_013389925.1 of Aegithalos caudatus. NCBI lineage: Eukaryota > Metazoa > Chordata > Aves > Passeriformes > Aegithalidae > Aegithalos > Aegithalos caudatus. The sequence continues at coordinate 195,208 of WEIU01019850.1, read as the reverse complement.
ACTCTCCCAGCTCCATATATCCTCTGAGTGTTTGGGAATCAGTCTGGAATAGCTTACTGGCTTATTATAGAAATTTTAAGGGGAAATGAGGGGAGATTTAAATGATTTTTTTTAAATTAAGAGCAGTAGGGATGACAATAGCAATTTTTTCTCTCTTCTAGATTTAGTCCAAAACCTAAACTTTCTTAAGAACAAAATACATCAAATAAAGACGAAAAAAGAATTTTTAAGTTGCCTATTTACTAACACAAGTAGCTTGGATAATGAAAAGGAACTCAGACTGTTTATTCTGGGAAAAAATATTTAACTTCCTTAAAGCTTCAACTCAAAAACATGCATTTATGCAGCCTATAAACTTATCAAACAGAGGAGATGGGGCAGTGGCACTTTAAAATTCTTTCGTGTAAGGACTGCAAACTTGGAAGCAAATATTACAGAAAAGTGTAAAGATCGGTATTCTAACTGGCTGAGGAAAAACTATTATGTAGACATGCACCAGCATGAAATACTTATGCTGAAAAATGTGGAAAATGGCCTGTTGAGGTATTTGTGCCACATCACAAAGTGATGGTAAAACCCTGTCATTCCAACAGTAATTAAGGAAGAGTATAGTCAGAAGTTTTTAAGGCAAATATCATTATCTCAAATTTTGAAAAATGCTGGAAGATCAATAGAACAATTTCAAAGAATGGAGCTAATGTGGTACCAAAGAGCATAAACAGACTTACACAAACAGTTACAGACTTGACAGCCCAGTTCCAATGCTGATCAAAGTGAGGAAATAGTTCATATGGAAGTCAGTTAATAATGAATTAGAAGATGCTAATGTATTTAGTACCCATTAATTTGACTTTTTTTCATGAAACCAACACATGGCAGGAGTTCTTACTTCACAGAGGTGCCCCAGAAGCCAAATTTGGGCCCTAGAAAATTCAGTATTTTTTTGAGCAATGACCTGAAAGAAAACAAAAACAATACTGATAAAGTTTGTAAGTGATAAATATCAGGGAAAATAGTGAATTACTTAGTTTATAGTTGTGGACTGAAAAATCTGGTCCATGCATCAAAGACATGGAGTTTACTGAAGGAGACTGGAGATTCCATCTGTTAATTATCTGATCAGCATGTGTCAGTGCTTTGCCATGATATGAACTATATCCTTGGAGACATGGCCTGAGGAAAGCAGTTAGAGGAGGATTGCATTACCATTGCTTTGGTACCAGGGGAAGCCTAGAGAAACACTGTGTTCAAGCCCTGTCACTTCATGGATGGAGGTAAGAGAGTGGAAGAGGTTCTTGGTGTATTCACATTCATTACCTTTTTTTTCTTTTAAACTGTGAGGGTAATTAACAATTAGAACAACTTACCAAAGGCTGTGGTAGGTTCACCATCGCTGGAAAATTTGAAATCGAGATTGTATTATTTTTCTAAGAGATGTGCTTTAGTTCACCAGCATCTACTAGGCTTGAAGCAGAAATTAATTCTGGGAAGTTCCATGGCATCTGACACAAGGTCAGACCAATCGCTGATGGTCAGCTGGTGCCTTTCAGGCAACATTCAATGTTGACAGAAATTTTAAAACTAAGACTGTTCAGAAAACAAAAACATGAAGATGTCTCCATCTATGTCTCTCCCTCTTGCCACTATGAGCTAATAAGTCTTCAAGACAAATGGGTCATGAAAAATTAAGTCTCTTTCTGGCTTTGATGCTTGTGAAAGCATCATGTGGTCTTGGCTTCTCAGCTAAGCCTCACACAGCCAACAAAATGATTTTTTTGCTTGAAGATTCTGCACTCCTATGGCTTCAAGGGGAGGCATGCTGGCTTGCCCAAAGTCCAAGAGAAGGTTTCAAAGATGAAGATACTAACATTAAAAAGAGTATGATAAACCAGAAAACTTCTAAATAAGAATTATTGTTTGCAAAAAAGGAAGCTACATACTCCTGGAAAAGAGTGGGGAAATAATTTCAGGAAAGAAAACGGATTGTTTGGGATCTATTTCACATGTTCTGTATTGGCTCTTACATGACATAAGAAGTCCAAGTATAGGTTACAAAAAGGGGAAAACATATAACCAAACCTGCAGCTAAATTCAGATAAGAGATTTGAGCGATTCGGTTGGAATGAACCTGTAATGAGACATAAAGGATTCATCTGCAGTGAGAGAGAGCAGCATTTGAAAAATTGTACAAAACACTGTTCAAACAGGGGGCTGTTTGAATATCCAGCTGGTGGGGATGGATCAAACCACTCCTTTGAGTAGGGAATCCCAGCACTTTCTGACAAACACAATCTCGAACTTGTGTCCAAATATGTTCCCACACTGTATCATGCTGAAAAACAGGGAAAAAGGAATTTCTCATCCAGAGCAGCAAAGCCTTACTGTTTATAAGGAGTCCATACCCAGCAGTGAGATGTGCCCAGGCTGTAGGCATTCTAGTTAGGAACTGGTGGAGGAAGTTACAGTGCAGAGTAAAGGAACAAACCTGATTTGTTGACGGTGTCATCAAACTCCACACTGGTGGAGTGCCCGTTGTTAAGGATGATTTTAGCAGAAGCTGGATCATAACTGGGATTTAGAGGACGGAGGGAGGGATCATACTTGGTTTCCTCAGTTTTGATGTCGATGGGTGACTGACGGTCTCCATTGGCAACAGGAAAAACCTCCTTCCAGTGGGCAGGCCCTGAAATGCATTGGAGGAGAAGTCTAAATTGCTGACAGCACCCTCATTCTTATGAAAGAAAACTCTGCTTGAATAGTCCTCATCTGCATCTTTTAAATTCAAAAAGGATGCACCAGAAAAACACAGATCAAAATATTCAGCTACTTTTGCTGCATCATATTGCAATAGCAGTTCTCAGGGCGCCTTCATGTACCTTGTATGCACCTTCAAAAAAGGCTACATGCAGTATGTAGATACTTAATTATTCCCAGGTATGACTCCTCTATGCACAAGACACATACAACAAATGCTCATTCAAATCAGGCATCCTGTATCCAACAGGCACTATGCCCCAATAAATTTTTTTGCCTAATATCACGTCTCATTGTGTCTTTAAGGATTACCTCTTCTATGCAAATCCCTGCATTATGAATTTTTTTATGCCTTAATCATTTGCTTCAAAAGACCTGAGAACACATCTTGCACTGATCATTTGAATGAGATGGGGAGATGTCAAAAAAGGCAACTAGTGATGTCAGAAAATGCTGAGTGGTTCCTGGAGCCCGAAGGCAATGCCTGGAACCCAAACACTGCTACACCTCTGAGCACCTCCTCCCAGCCCACCAACAGTGCACACCAGCTGTCACAAGAGAGACTGTCACCCTCTAATCATGTGCCATACACACAGGCACACACACACACAGAGTACTGTAGCACTGAAAAAATCAAAGAACAGGAACACTTGGGGAGGTTTGGATTTTTACTGCCTTCAGCTGATGAAAGTACATATTCCAGACACAGATGCAGAACCATTCACCAGACTTAGGTAGGAATTACAGGACTAAAGAAGCTGTTAATCAATACCAGTCATCTCAACCTCCCTGTCTCCAAGCAGGCTAAGCCAAACATCACCTGAAAAGCTAATAAACCAATAGTATGGATATGAGAAAATGGCAAATGACATCCGAAAATAGTAAGAAAAGCTTCATTGATATGTGAGTTATCTGTTGTCATCTACTACCCATCAGAGAGTTCCCAATAATTCACAATAAGAATATATGTGCCATTGTTTAAACATATTTGGATAAGACGGTAAAGAAAAATACGAACAAGAAGCTGCCTGGGGTATATACTCTATAAAGACAGAAAACCAGGTTTAGGATGGAAAGGAGGAGAAAGTGAGGTGAAAGAAGGAAAAAGAGAAAGGTGAAAGTCTGCAGGGCAAAAGATCTTTTACTATTAAGAAAAGCAGAGCACTTGTTTTTCCTCCAGGTTTATAATGGGTAAGAAGCATATTAAATCAATTGAGAGACTGGATATAAGAAATACTTAATATAAGAAAAAGAACCTGGTCCAATAAAATCTGCATCACTGGAAATTCTCATAACTATCTCTCTATACTGAAGATAAAACTGACCTCAAAGTAAAAATTTGGGTTGGGTCTTTCTGAATGGCTTAGCACCTATTAAAAATTATGACAAAAAAGGATGAAAACATATGATGTAGTGGTTAATATCCTAACATCAAAAGCTGTTACATATTTTTCTTTCCTCGACTTCAATAGAAGTGAACACAGCTCAGAAACTCACAGGTGCTAAAAGCAGCCAAGCACCCTGACAGTAAATCAGGGAGGAAGCGCCCACAGCGCCGGGGGCTGCAGCTTGCACAGCACCTGGGCAGAGAACAATTCTCCTCTGAGCAGCACTCAAAAACAGAGGTGGGAAAACTTGTAAAGAATAGCCTAAGACTTAAGCCTCAGAAAAAAAGACAAAAGGCTTTCAGTCTTGATTTGTTAAAACTTAATTACTCCATTAAATAAACTCAATAAAGAAATAGATTCTAAGGCAGAAGATAAAAATCCTACTGGTGTGAAACATAAAAATGTTTAAACTTCATTCCTCTCAGTTCACGAATGGTCTTCAAATCTATTCAATATTCTAAATACATACATTTAAAATATAATTTTAATTGTGTTTAGATTCTAAAACCCTGTAGATGAGGATGCAACACAAAATTATATTTCTAAGAAGCACCACTCCATAAGTTATACCTCACTACCATGATTTGGGTTGCCTAGAAAAAGCTTATTGCTGCTTCATTTTAATATTTCTAATACACCTTTACTGAGAAAAGGAAAAAAAAATTATGCACTTAACTATTTGGTCTCCTGTTGCTCTGTCTCAGAAATAGTTATTTGAATTAAATAATATGGATGACTTGCATTCAGAAATAATAGAAAGTTGCCAAAAAGAGGACCCAAGGCTGTGATTCTGTCACTACCTAATTATTTAACAGTAATATTCAGTCCTAAAAAGACATTGTTGATTGTTTGGCACTTGTTCTTGGCTCAGATGACCAAAATACCGTTTTGCTATGGTGATTAAACATCTACCAGGAAACAAACTACCAGACATGTGACTTTTCAAAATATACAGGAAAATATGAAGAAACTTCAGCTCATTTTGTAGATCATATCAAGAAGTATTCCTTAGTAGGTGATCTACCAGCAATCTAGTACAATCATCATGCTTTTGCCACTCGAGGAAAACTGTGACTCAATTAATTTCTACAGACCCTAGCCCAATGCAAACTTTGTGTATGACTGTTGTAAAAAAAAGTCATTACTGTTGAAAGAGATGCTCAAATGCATGTCATACAATCAGATTGAAGCCAGTGGGATCCCCAGGGTGAAAATGTCTTCTGAATTCTGATTTGAATTAGTTGCCTCCATATTAAAGGAATGTATACTTCAGTTTTCTAAATATGCACTTTAAGACATATCTAGGGAGTATAACTCATTAATTCCCCTCCCTTCATTTTTCCTTTTACTGAATGAAAATGATTAATATATCACTTTTTAAACTTATGAAATCCTCTCCCGCTGTTGGGAAAATGTTCTCTTGCTAGAGGCAATTTTCTAGTAGCTTTAAACAATCAAAGCTATTGTGGCTGAGATTTATGACAAAAAACTGAACCATCTGCTCTGAAGATTTCATGCCTTTATTTTGGACACAGAATTACCACAGGCAATGAATCTGACACTTTTAGGTCAGACTATTGCTGCACACACCACTCACCAGCATTGCACACAGCCTTTTCATGAAACTGATCACACAATGAAAGGCAGTTAGGAATTTGGCAGCAATAGTATAGTATCTCACTATAGTACCTCACAGTGTTGCATTTTGATCCAGCTGAAGCTAAAAATTACAAATTTCATCAACAGGATAACTTGAGACAAGCCCAGTGAAGACACTACAGGATACAGTCGAGTTCCAGTGAGCCTCTATACGTGCATAAATGGGGAATGTACAGGTGAAAAAGAGGTTGGGTTGGATTTTTTTCACAGTTTGTTACTGTATATAGAAAATTCATTATTTTAGTATGGTCTGACCTTGACAAGATCACATCCTCATTTATTTCTAAAGAGAATCCATTGCCCAGTTTATCAAACACAGAGTGCTTAAATTTATAAACTTAGGTTTGCAAGTAATTTGACTTCATATTAAGTTACAATAAGATGAGCAATTAAACAAAAGCAATTAAAAATTAATTATGGGTAAAATTAATAACCTTTTTAAAGCAGATATTGAAATGATGTAATTATTCTCAAAAAGAAAAAAATGTATAAGGAGTAATGGCTTGACTGAAATATCTAAAAGGTCTTTTGCAATCGAAATGATTCTATGATCCTGTGAATTAGTATCCCTTTTATTTATAAAATGCCTCAGCATTACAGTAGTATCTAGATCAAGAGAAATTTTTGCAGTAAAAGACAATACATGTAAATAACTACCAAATATTTCATTAAACAAATAGTAAACTGAAGGCAATTGATTTCCCATTGTGGTCCCTTCCAACCTTACTCATTCTGTGATTTGCCTTTTAACCAAGGCAATTCCCTTGTAAACAAAAAAGGACTCAAGGGGTGGGAACATTCCCGTCCTGACAGGAACTTTGAGCGGCAGTGAAAAGCATGCATGATGCCACACTGAAGCCAGTTTTCAAAATTTCAGTATTATGCCTCTACAGATAAGTGACATCAAAACTGTGAGGTAGGAAAAATGGCAAGAAAGCAAAGGCCAAGGTCTTTACAGAAATAAAATAATGCCTTCATGCATTTCAGAAATACGTGTATCAAAGTAACAGAGAACTCCTGCATTAGGTTTGTATGACAAGATACTGGTAGCAGGGAGGCTGCAGGTGTGGCTTCTGTGAGAAGCTGCTGAAGCTTTCCCCATGTCCAATAGGGACAGTGCCAGCTGGCTCCAGGATGGACCCACTTCTGGAAAAGGCTGGGCCCATCAGGGACAGTGCTGGCACCTCTGGGATAACAGATTTAAGCTATGCAACAGCAGCTGAAAGAGAAGAGTGAGAATATGTGAGAGAAACAGCCCTGCAGACACCAATAGGAAGGGGAGGACATGCCCAGCAGCCAGAGCAGAGATTCCCTGCACCATAGTGAAGACCATGGTGAGGCAGCTGTGCCCTGCATGGAGGTCCACAGCGAAGCAGAGATCCGCCTGCAGCCCGTGGAGGGTCACTACTGGAGAAGGTGGGTGTGTCTCGAATAAAGCCGTCATCTCATGGACAGCCTGCACTGGAACAGGCTCCTGGCAGGACCCCATGGGAAGCCCAAGACGGAGCAAGTTTGGTGGCTAGACATGGGGCCCCCTGGGGAATCCAATGTGGAGCAGTCTGTGAAAATCTGCAGCCTGTGGGAAGCACTCACATTGGAGAAATTCATGGAGGGCTGTTTACATGGGAGGGACCCCACGCTGGAGAGGGGCAGAGTGCAAGGAGTCCTCCCACTGAAAGGAAGGGAGAGGCAGAGACAAGACGTGATGAACTGACTGCAGCTGCTGCAGGAGAGGATATAGAGAAAATCAGGAGTGAAGTTGGGCCTGGGATAAATGGAGGGTTGGAGGGAAGGTGTTTTAAAGATTTTATTTTATTTTCTCGTTACCTTGCTCTGATTTGATAAGCAACAAATAAAATTAATTTTCCCAAGTCTGTTTTGCCTGTGAAAGTAACTGGTGAGTGATCTCTCCCTGTCCTTATCATAACCCCTGAGTCTTTCAGTCTATTTTTTCTCCCCTGTCCAGCTGAGGAGGGTAGTAATACAGTGGCTTTGGTGGGCACCTGGTGTCCAGTCAGGGTCAGTCCCCAAACTTTTAATTCTGTACCTATCAGTGAGCTCATGTCCTTAAACATAGATATTCCATTTATGCAGACATGTATGTTTTAAAATATTTGCCAGTTTATGGACATAATGACTTATGTTGTGACTGTTTCAAGTGACAAATGCAGAAGTCAGAGTGAACACAGATTATCTTTTCAACTCTTCAGGCAGTCAACCATACTATATAACTGCACTAGATTTAATTAATTTCACTTTATTTCTCTTTCAATTGTAAAAAGTAATCTTAGTTTCAGAGAAACTATTTTCAGGGCCATGAATGCCAACAAAATTTTTTTGAGAATCAGAGCAAATTCCTTCACCTGCTACTCATTCAAACAACAAAAACAAGCAAAATCAGTAAAATAAATGCAGTAAAAGAGAAAAAGCTGAGAAATAAAACTGATGCTAGGGAAGAGCACTGAAGTATTCCATGCCTCCCTTCTCTGATCTCCTGTGAAATATATGGTGAAGGGGATGGACTGGTGAGGAACTATCCACCCTACAGCTGCTGTGGGGCTCCAAGAAAGGAGTGAAAGGTAAACTCTTGTTCAAATCTGTTACCAGGCAGGCAGTAGATAGAGTTTTATAGGAGAGACGGGGCCTCAAGCAGGGTCCAGGGCCACCCCAGTGGAAATTCTGGTGGCCTCCCCTCTCTAGAAGTTGAGAAGAGCAAACAAGAAGAGATAGGATAAGGGAGGGAAAGTAGGCTTCTTATCTGGACTGTGCAGGTGAAGCTCAAAGCATAGAAACATATGGAGAAAAAAAAATTTGAAAAACAAGACTCATTTACGTCTTCGGGGAGGGGTAGGGTAGACTGCACACCAGCAGATAACACACCCAAATCATTGCAACATCCCTGTGATCCACCACCACCACCAGTTTTTCAGGAAAAGTACATCTATCCAGAGAAGATGGAACAAGAGGGCCAGGAAGGAAAGGTAGTACTTGCACAAACAGTATTCCAAAGTCAAAGTAAAAATATACACAAAGCATATTCTTACAGGCATTAGTATATGCAATTATATAGCTGTGTCCCCTTACTGTCACGGCATTTCATTTCTCTGTGTACATACAATATAAGATATTCCATGTATTTTATCAGAGTTGAGCCTACAATTTACAAAACACTTTTATTTCTACTTGCATGACTTGTGAGACCGTCTGCACACTGGAGCAGCGTTTGCATGACTGAAGATGCAAAACAGAGCAAAGCCTTTAAGCCTGCTGATGAGCCCATCTTGAGACTTCAAAGACTGACAAGATGAAGGAAACCACGGAACAACTAAAATCCAAAAGCATCTCCTCTTAGGTGCATAGTTATACATTTAAATAACCCAGTCAAGTAACTAGGATTTCCCACCGTGTAGCAGAAGCAGGACACAGCTGGAATCAGAAAAGCACTGCTGGTACAGCAGTTCAGTGCAGCTGTCTAACACATACTCGACCTGGGCACGCAACAGTTGAGCTACACGAGCGAACCTAATCCCAACCGGGAACGCGGCAGACCCGACCCAGAGGCAAGCCCGGCCCGGCTCCGCAGGCGATGCCGCACGCACGGACAGCTCTCAGCCGCCTGCCTTGCAGAATGCCGAGACAAGAATCGTCTCTCTCTCACGCCGCAAAGCATTTCAGCTCATCCAGCTCTCCCGAGGGCGCGGGAGCCGCCGAGCCCAGCGGCGGAGAGTGCTTCCCGCGGGACCCCGCTGGCCGCCCCGACGGCCCCGGCCGCCGTTCCCTACCGTTGTGCTCGTCGTATCCCCAGTGCAGCATGGCTCTGCTCTCCTGCCGGCACGGAGCGGGACGGCACGGGACGGGAGGGGATGGGCCGGGCTGGGGCGGGAGAGGCGGCTGCGCCCGATTTGAAGGCGACGGCCGGCGACGCCCCGATCCTCGGGCGCTGATAAGGAGACCTGCGGCACTCCGGCCTCCTGGCCCGTCCGTGCCTGTTGTCGCCCCAAGCCCTTCGTCACCCAGGCACCCCCAGCCTCGCCCAGCACCGTCGGGGTGGCCCGAGGGAGGCAGTGCCATCTCTCAAGGGCCGCTCCAACGGAGAGAAGGTGGTTCCGCCAGCCCCCGTCCCGCCAGAGCAGGAGCTGTGCGGCAGGGAAAGACGGCAGTGTCCATTCCTGGGGTCACTCCTGCGGTCACTCCTGCCACTCCCGAAAGTAAAGCCAAGCGCGCATCGCTGCATCCCCTCCCGTTTTTCTCCCAGGGGTGTAAACCCAATTCCCTTTGGAATAGGCCGAGAAGATTTCACGTTTTCCCAAGCGGGACCGGGAGGCAGCAGGGTGTCCCATACCCCAGTGGGAATTTATCCAAGCGCCGCGTTGTGCCGGGGGCTGCCCGTGGGCAGGTGCTTGTGGCAACGCGGAACTTTGGACTCGGCGCTTGGGCTGAGGGCGCGCGCCCAAGGAGCTCTCAGCCTTCACGTCCTGCAAGAGCTGGCTGCGAAGGCGCGGGAGGGGCAAGCAGGGCCGGGAGCGAGGCTGAGGCCGGGAAGGGACGGGGACGGGGACGGGGA
>WEIU01019850.1:164934-184533 GCA_013389925.1 Aegithalos caudatus | reverse complement strand
AGGGCCCCGGCCCTGCTGCGGCGCCCGCGGGAGGCCTCGGCCCGGCGGGGTTTGCTCCCCTTCGACCTCGCTGCCCTGGGGAGCAGGCGCTCGGAACTGAATAAATCCGGGCACAAAACGGCAAAGTGCATGATTTTCAGCCGAAAATTAGCTTTGTATGCGGATGTATCATCTGCAAAAGGAGATGCATAAGGAGTTCATTTGACTAATCTACAGGCGTATGCCACAGAAGGCATCCGGCTGTGCTTAGGGGTGCCTTTGGGAAGTGTCTGATAGCATCGCCCCTCGTCCTCGGGAATGCGATGCTAAAGGGGGCATCAGCAGTTCAGCGAGTTAGCATTCACTAGACTGCATTCACAGTGTCGCTGAGGGTGTAATTCAGGGTACAGTTTAACAAAATGCCTTGATCCAAACCACCGGGCATAGTACCACTAACAGGGGAAAGTCCTGCTCCTTTCCATCACGTTCCTGGTCCCAGGAAGGGATCCCTCTGCCAGGCTCTGGGCTATATTCCCACAGCTCTCCTTGATGCCGGCTCAGGAACTCCTTGCTCACTAGGTGACTCAACTTGCTGAATCAGCAGCAAAAGCCATTAAAAATACGTTTTGCATTCTTTTGTGCTGGGTTGGTGAGTTGGACAGACTTAATTATGAATGCAGAGAGAAGCGTTTTGGTGGGGAAGAACCAGAAAGGTTGGAGCTTTTTCAGATCCAGTAGCTGTTTAATTGCCTCAGCTGTCAAGTAAAACTGTCGGTGAGATGCAGTGAACAGACCTAGGAGTGTGCACTGCTGGATGTTTTGCTCTTAATTCCTTTCTGCACCTTACAAGGGCTGTGATACTCTGTAGATGCTTCTGTGAGGCAATTTAACATACTAAAGCAATGGAAAAATAAAGAAGCAAAAATAATGTTGTTATTTTCATGTTTGTAGAAGAGCGCAGGCCAGAGGAGGGAGAGAATGGGTCATGGAGCAGGGAGAAGTGCAAGGGAAGAGGAATAGGGGTGATCTAAGCCAGTTTACCTATTGTGAGCCGTGAGTCATTATATGGTATCTTCTCAAACCCTGCCTGAGGTGTGTGTTCTGCAAGTGTGTGTTCTGCAAGAGTTCAGCTGTCCCTTTAGAAAAGCATCACTTAGTAAAAATAATAAAAGCAGAAAGTGGCTTTTGTTTTCCATTTGATGCGGTTGCAGTCTGCTGGACAAACATAAGTAAATGGCTCTTAAAGAAATGGCTGTTTCAGATTTTCTCCTTCAAGCCAAAGCCTAATGAATCTGGTGGAGAGACAGGAATGTAACAAACTTTTGAAAGAACCATTTCATGTTGCTGGCGTCACATCTCCTCTTAGTCTAGACTGTCCTGTATAATAAAGGGAGAAACAGGTTTAAAATAATATTCATGAAAAGTGAGTAGCTTATTAGGAGTAAAATTTTATTCTCTGTGTTTGAAGCTGTATTCTTTAATGCATTAAGCCTTTGGGCTTAATGTGATTTACTTATCATAAACAGTATAGGAAGATGCTCAGAAAAAAAATTGCTGAAATACGTTTATTCATTAATAGCTCGAAGTCCATTGTAACTGTTCTGACAACTTTTGATGTAGATACCCATGCTAGCTCTGAAGCCTCTTTCTGTGGAGGAGTCCTGCCTGAGTACCTGATATCATGTATTAAAATTGACTGGAACCTTCTACAACCCCCATGAAGCTGGGGGATGGTGACAAGTCTTGATTGAGCACATGGTCTTTGGACATCATTACCAATAGTCCATGCACTCTGATCAGAGCTGGGAGTGGGGTTGTAATTCTCCAGTCACTATCCCAGTTAAAGTGTTCATCTGAGTAGGCCTGTTTTATCAGCCTCATTGCCACTGCTTTCTTTACACTGGTTTTTGAGGTCAGTCAGAATGGAATTATTGTTACTGTATACATGTTCTGAAATTACAGAGGCTTTAAAAGCAAAATGAATACGTGTAACCATTTACAGTTTGCTTCTGCCTGTTTCAGTTGCTCAGAGGTGAGTTACAGGGGTAGCCTTTGAAGCAGCAGTAGGTACCCTGAAATTTGGGGTTGCCTGAAGACCTATGAGAGTGCTTCTGAAATGTTTGCGATGCAACCTGGCTGTGATCCTGTTCCAGACTTTGGAAGCAGCAGGTGCTAGGGCTCACTCTTTCTTTGCTGCAGTGGTGAGAGTTTATGCCCCCTTGCTCTCTGCTCCTCTACCACAGACAGTTGTCCCCAGAGTGCAACACACGTCTGTATTCTGGTTTTTCCTCTTTGAAAGCAAAATCCTTGATGAAATAACTTACAAAGGCAGACTTGACTGAAGGAGAGGGGAGGTGCCCAGAGATACACATTCCACTCTGCTACAGCCAGAGTTCCTTTAAATACAGTGGCAATGCGTGGTAGACATTGTTGGCCAGACCTATAGTAGGAACAGTTAGGATGCAAGGTGTGATGATGAAAGGCAAGCTACTGGAAGAAATTCAAAATAGTAAAATCATTTACAAACTGTATTTGGATTGAGGGACTACAGGCTTGGCTTCTATAAAAAGCTGCCAGAAGCTTCCCTCATGTCTGAAAGGGCCAATACCAGCTGGCCTCAGGATGGATATGCTGCTGGCCAAGGCAGAGCCCATCAGGTACTGGCAGTGCCTTTGGGATAATGTAGTTAAGAAGCATACCACCAGCAGCAGTTAGAACAGAGGAGTGAGGATTTTTGAGAAAACTGGCCTGCAGATACCAAGGTCAGTGAAGAAGGAGGGGGAGGAGGTGCTCCAGGTGTTGGAGCTGAGATTCCTCTGCAGCATTTGTTGGACAACAGATGAAATTCATTTTCCCAAAGTTGAATCTGTTCTACCCATGATGGCAACTGGTGAGTGATCTCTCCCTGCCCTTATCTCTACCCAGGAGCCTTTCATTATTATCTCCTGTCCCCTGTCCAGCTGAAGAAGGCAGCCATGGAGCAGCTTTGGTGGGCACCTGGCATCCAGCCAGGCTCAGTCCACCAGAGAAATGAAGGAAGGAACCCTTCCTGGGATTTCACTCCAGCTAAGAGGAACTGGGAGTGGTGTAGCAGGGTGTGTGAAGCCTGACTTGTTTTTTCTGTGTTCTCTTTCTGGATCACTATGGGCTCCCATTCCAATAGAGCAAGTTTAACTCAATTTTGCATTTATTAGTACACAGCTAGATGACCTAATGAAGTAGCAGATTAAACACTGAAAAGCATGTAACACTGGCTGCATAATAATTGCACAAAAATGGGGCAGTTTCACACCAGTGCAATTTTTGATAAAAATACCAATGTGTGTCTTTTTTTCTCTCCCAGATAAACATTAAAAATGCTGAAAAAGTTAGCACAATAAATAAAGCATTTGCTGAAGTTCAGAAGGAAATCCGGCAGCTATCAAAAGGTACCACAGCAGAACCTCAGAAGACTCAGCAGGTAATTTCCCTTTGTAAAAATCTGAGAATGAAAAGAATGTGTGTTTAAAACATTATAATGTGTCTCTAAGACTGCAGGCAATTAACTCAGTTGGTCAGAGCGTGGTGCTGGTGACGCCAAGGTGCTGGGTTCAACCCCCTAAGGGCCGTAAGAGCTGCACTTGATGATCCTTGTGGGTCCCTTCCACCTCAGACCATTCTGTGAATTCAGGCAGTTGCTTTAAAGCTAGAATCCCAGTTTTATGAATTCCATTTGTGTGGTAATGCTGAAACCTGGTTAGCATATTCAAATTCTATGTAACTACTAAAGTAGAGAGAGAAGAGGGTGGGCAGCCATGCTGAATGAAGCATACTTCAAAAGCATATTTTTAAATTATATTCTAGCTGACTTCTAATTTTTTTTTTTTAGTCCCAGCTCCATCCCCTTGATTTGAAACTTGTATCTCCACATGAATAGACACAGAGAAGATGAACCTGAAGCACCTGACAGTGCTTTAAAACAAACAGTTCTGCCTCTTTTTGTTCCCAATTCCTAACCCTTCATATTACCTCATCAGAAGGACCAACACCTGAAACAGCAATTTCTGAAGTAGAGGTTTTGCCTACAGCACTTAGGGTTCAAGACATATTTCTCTTGCCTTTGTCTAGTTGTTTTTATACAGACCTACTTGGAGTCTTGCACAAGAATTAATTAATAAAGTTTAATTCCTGACAAGTTCCTCCATATAAACTCTTTCTGCTGGCTGATGCTCTAGGCAGTTTCAGGGAGAGAAAGCAGTGCTTTGGGGTGAGATGCAGATGAATCCATCCTGTCCTGGCTGTTGGGGGAAGGTGCAGTTTGGAGAAGTGGACATGAGTTGTCAGTGTGCCTGAGGTGATCCAGTTTCTGTACAGCTGGGAGCTACGAAACAAGTGTCAAATATCTTAAGGAGAGGCTGAGAGGAAAAACAAAACATAAGTGACAGCACAGGATGAAGCCAAGCCAGGATTTCAAGGCAGTTGGAGCCAGTGGTCCTGTAACGGCTGGCTTGTTATTTATTCCTCCAAGAATTCAGACTACTACTGCTCCTGTGCTAGTAGGGCTCTACATGACTGCTGAATCTAATCACTCAGGCTGTACTAATAGTATTTTCTCTAAAGCTGCAAATGTGGTGTTGAGAGTAGTTGTGAACTAAAAGCTGAGCCTGTCTCAGTTGGGCTTTTAGTGTTACCTTATTGGTGTGATGCTCCCAAAGCATTTTCTGCTTATGTTTCAAATTCAGTGTATCCTGCAATCCCCCCGGATTATTGAAGTACGACTGCAAAATTAGCCTAAATTAAATATATAAAAGGCAAACTAATCTTCTGTACAATCTGTCTTTTTTTTTCCCCCAAGCAGAATAAAAAGATTGTTTCCTGCTTTAAACTGAAATAGTTGTTTTGTTTTTTTTCCCCAGGTTTCCACAAATGTGGAAGAGGAACCAGCAAATGTGGATGCTGCCACAAGCCTATTATCTCAGCTGTAATGCAGAATGGACAATGAAGGGGTTGCAAGAAATGAAAGACCACAAATAATGATGGCTTTGTTTGCACAATTTTATTAAAAAAATCTTGTTAATATACAAGTATTGGCACACTTTAATACAAACTACAAACAGACCTTTCCTATCATCTAGGAAAGTGGAATGTCAGAAGTCAGTGTGAGAAACTTAAAGTGCTAAAACAGAAGGCACTTCACAAAATTGGTTCACTGAAACAATTTACATAACTCAAGTTGATACCCTTCTCTTTTCAACTTGGCAGTGAAAGCTTCAGAATTGTTTGAAAAGTTAAAAAAGATATAAAAAGCTTCTTGGCAGTAGAGCTTTAAAGAAAATGCTGTTAACTGTGAGCAAGAAGCCTAATCATTTTTTTAAAAATGATCAAAAGGCTACAAAGTATTTTCACTTTTCTTACTAAAGAAAGCTCCAAACAATTGGCTTAGACAGAACAACACTCAGATGAAAAAGTGCCAGATTTTTTGATAAGAGCCCTTTTTTTTCTTGTTCTTGAATTTGTTTTGTGAAGTAGTTAAAAGAAGCAAAAGGAAATATACTCCCAGAGTCAGTGAACTAAGAAGTTATACATTCATTATTCAAATACTTAGGTTATGAAGAAGTCTAGAATGTTACAGTTAGAGGTAGATAAGTAGTCTGGTTGACACAGTATCTAATAATTTAGTATCTGCACATCAAAGAGATCACAGACTCCTTCATTATCATCCAGGTTAAAGTTGTAGTCATCTCCGGGAGTAGGAGAGAGTCGTAAGAGAGGAAAAACTGTAAAGCAGGAATAGTTTAGTTTAAATTAAAACACTTTTGGAAAATCAGCCCTATAATAATTCAGTATGGTGGTCATCAGAGTTAATTTTAATAATTAAAATAGTCGTGATAATATGACAAGCTTACTGGGATACATACTGTGAAAACCTGTACTGCATTCAAACTAAGGCAGTAAGTGATGTATCTACCATTTTTTTTCATAGATTTTTAAGTCACTCCACTGCTGAAGTGGAGTGATAGCTGTGGAATATGGGGTTTAATTTCTTCTGCAGCAAAGGAGTTCCTGAGCAGCTTTTGAATACTTTAACCAGAAAACTATAATTTATATTTATATTCCTTTGTCTTGTTACAATATTGCATGTATCAGCCTTCAAATAAGTAAGGAACTTAGCATTATCTTGGCTTTTACAGAAGGGAAGTGGAGGCCAGCATTTCAAGCATGGACTTGAGGCTTTGTGGGGGGAATGCAAGAAGAGAAGCCTCGCTCAGCCCTCACTCTGCACTGCAGGAACTCTAACACAGTGTACATGAGCAGGACATGCCATCCCTGCTCTAGAAGTGGAGGCTGTTTCCCTGTTACCCAATACTGGCACATTCACACAATGCCACCTTGCCCCTCGGATCTTGTAACCACACATCTCTTTCTGGATGAGCCCTGAGGTGGTCTGCTTGAGGGGCAGATATTGTTTATTACAGGCCTTACAGAACACAGGGCAAAAGGAACAAAGTGACCCAAGTTCACCTCCTGGCACCTCAGTCAGAGTGGCAGAGAGGTAGGGAGCACATGAATTCTGTGGTTCAGTGCTGCACTCATATGGCCAAAGATGTGCAAGAACAGAAATGGGTGACATCTGTTCTGTTAGTGTACCACAGCTGGACATGTATCAGTCTGCATCTAGAACTATGTTCTGAAATACTCACTTAAAGCACCTGCAAAAAGCTTTAGGCAGAATAGAATTAAACCAGTTTAATTTTTTTAAGGCAGCACACTAGTCATCAGCTTGTTCTTTCTTTGTCCCTAAATTAAGTACTGGTGGGTTATTCATGCATGTAAGTGCTTGTTGGATTAATGTTTTCATATTTTGACTGTTAAATAAAACTTGCAGGGAGTAGAAAGGGGGAGCAAAGACAAGAGTGACAGAGGAGGCAACACGGGAAAGAAGCAGTTGCATACTGACTCTCGGCATCAAATTTAACAGATGCCTTCTAAGTGCTGTTCACACAAAAACCATGCTGCCACTTGTGATTATTAGAAAAGATGATAAATACTTACCATCAGAAGACATGAGTTCATCAATAATATCTCCACTGATATTTCCTGTGAAAGACAGGAGCACATGCTTTATGTATGTGGGGTTTTTAAATACATGTTTATAGCAGTCAACACATTCTTTGCATTAAAACACTGAATTGCCAAGCACACTATGGCTTGTGCAGTGTAGGAGCTGCAGAGATAGTATGCCAGGTATGTGTAAATTATCTTTGTATCCCTCAGCTTTCCCCACCCCCAATACATTGTTCCTATTTATCTCTTAAAATCCAAGAGCTATATACAATATGAAGCTTATTTGGTGGCAAAGAAACTCATTTGCTCAAAATTAGTATGCTCCTCAAAGTTGGCTCAGTGGCTTCATTAGAAAATAAACAGAGACCTTCTTTTTCCTTTGTGTAACTCATTGGCAATTTGGTCACAAAGAAGAGCTCAGGGAACCAGTGAAATATTTAAACAGGAACTACCGCTTCCTACCTGCAGGCTCCTCCATCTTTGCAATGTCAAATGAGTTTGGCTTGAGAATACAGTTGACATCCAGAGGCAGCAAGCTCTGGTAGTCACTGGAGCTGGCTGAGGCTTGGGCACTGTCTGCAGACAGGCTGGGGTACAGCTCTGGCTCCGGGAGGCTGGAGTAGGGGGCTGCGCTGTCCTGCTGGGAGCTGCCACCTACACGGACAGGCAGGAGCGTTACAAGGGTGTTACACTGAAACACAACACAGCACCTGCCCCAGGCTTTGTCTTTTCAGGAGAACATGGCCAGTGTGTGGGATCAGGTGAGAGGAATATTCCCCTTCCAGTCACAGGCACAATTTAACTGTAAATTAATTAAAGGCTAATAAACAAAGGTAATTAGGGCCCCTCAGGCATGCAGTTGTAATACAGTATTTTCTTAAATCTTTCCTTATTATCTATTACTTTACTATTACTATAAAAAAATACCTGGTATTCAGGCAGCCTCTTACTGTGGTTATGTGGAAGAATGTAAGCGACCTTGTGGTACAATAGCTGGAACTGGTGCCTGTATTATCAGTCTCATTAAAAGGTACATGTTCAAATGATATCCTCCGTCAAGAGGTTTGCAATTTTGCTCCATTATTGCATTCTGGAGAAGCACCTCAGAATAATTAACAGGATTACATCCAAAACCTGTTCAGTGTAAGATGGTAAGATGTGAGGGAAGTATCGTTTCACCAGACAGAAGAGGTGTCTCTGTAACCTCCTGAGAGCTGTTACTAAGCCCTCGGAGTAGTTTTTTAATGGACAGCTGCTACCCTATGCAAATTCTTGCTCTTTCCTTTGTCTACCACCTTTCTTAACAGTTCTTCTTTCCCTCCAGCTGCCTTCCTCCCCCACCCATCAGAGGTAAGAAAACCCCAGGATCCACCTGATGGTGTGTCAGCAATTGCTGTTTGCGGTAACTCCTGCCCCTGGTTCCGGTCACGTTGTTCTGGGGGATTTGGAGGAGCTGCGGCTGGTTTGAGTGGAGTCACTGGAGCTGCAGGCTGAGATGGGGGCTGTGCAAGGTCATCGGGTGGAGGAACCGGGAACACCGTGGGCTTGGAGGAGCTCGATTCTTTATTTATGAGCAGCACATGGATAGGTCCTGAACTACTTTTAAGATTGATCTGGTATGTATTCTGTCCATTCTGTCCCTGTAAAGATGGTGTATTATGAAAGTTACTGTTCCTTGAGAACTTGGAACTGTACAAAGAAGACTAAGATCAGCTGTTTTAGTCCTCACAAAAAAAAAAAAAAAGAAACCAAAAACACAAAACAAAACCAAAAACCCCCAAAAAACCAAACCAAAATGAAACTAATCCAGCATCACAGCTTCTAATTTGAGTCCTGCAGAGAACCTTACCATTGCCTGAACTGATTTCAGCAGAGATGGACAAAGATAGTACCATTGATCAGCTTCATGGCTCTAGCCTTGGATGCTTTTACTGTCATTAGACTGTGCTTAGCCTCACTAAAAATAACTTGTGAAACTTCCCAGGTGAATTTCAGCTTTCTATAAGCACAGTGGCTATCATGCTTCATACAATGCTCTCTTCCCAACTATGTAAACACTATTTAAAACCAAGCACTGCAACAACAACAACAACAACAAAAAGTTAAAGATGGACAGAAGTAAATAATTTGGCCTCCTTATTTCATGTTGACAATTTAATTATTTTGGCTACAGTGCGATTCCAGTCTCTCTATCCAGTCTAGTACCATGAGACTTAATCTAAATTACAATAAAATTAAATCTAAAAGGCCTTGTCATAAAAGGTCCATTTTAACAATATAACAGAGAAACTTGACACATAAAAGTCACTGAGTTCTCAGAGAATTCATGACAACTATGTATTATTTTGAAAGCTGCAACATTTAAAGCAAGAGAGGAAACCCACTTGTATATTTTGGTTTTAATAGAAGGCAGGGTTAACATTAGTCTAAGTGCACAAAACCCACTTTTTCTGTCTGGCCTCTCTCTTCTTAACTGAAACAATCCTAATCGTTTCTGCCCTCCACTTGCACATGGATAGAGATAAATCCTCTGCTCTAAAACAGCTCTTCTTTGCCACTACTGCTCTAGAACACTTAGGTAAACAAGAAACCAGTACATACCATTTCAGGTCTAGGTACTTCTAACTGTGTACCACAAGGTGCCTGAATTGCTAGAAGTGTATCTCCTGGTTAAACAGCAATTTTTAAGAATGTGTTAAGTGTATTTTTTTAAGTTTTGTATAATATCCACTCAAATGAGATCTGGAAATTCTCTAAGGCCACTTAAAGTACTGCATAATTTAGCATATAATAAGCTTGTGGTAGGACAGGTGTAGTCTCTCTACGATCCAAGTATATTGCATAGTATAAATCACAGAACTCTAATACTTAAATCATTGTTGCAAAACCGTTTTCTCACAACAGTACAAGATTTACCATGTTCTTTACCCAATTGGCTCCTAGTTGTATATATGACATAAGGTGAAAATATTTAACTAGTTCCTTTTTTCACAGAATCAAAGAATCATTTAGGTTGTAAAAGACCTCCAAGATCATAGAGTCCAGCCTTTGATCACCATTGTCAACTAGACCATAGCACTAAGTGTTATGTCCAGTTGTTTCTTGAATACCTCCAGGGATAGTAACTCCACCACCTTCCTGGGCTGCCTGATCCAACGCTTAACCACCCTTTCTTGAAGGAATTTTTCCTGATGTCCAACCTGAACCTCCCCAGTAGAGCTTGAGGCCGTGTCCTCTTGTCTTGTCACTGGTTACCTGGGAGAGGAGACTGCCCCCCACCTGGCTACAGCCTCCTTTCAGGTGCTTGTAGAGAGTGATAAGGTCTCCCTTGAACTCGTTTTCTCCAGGCTAAACAACTCCAGCTCCCTCAGCCCCTCCTCATAGGATTTCAGCTAAACCAGCTCTGGTCTAGCTCACTTTATGGCTCTGATGAATGGTGGTATCACAGAGATTTAACAGAATGAAGGAGACGTATTAATGTTCATCTTCCAAGTATCTGAGCTCATGGCTTCCACAGCACATACAACTGGGATGTAACAGCTGTCTGTCACACTCATCTGTGGCTTACTATGGCATTAAAATGTGTTGGTAAAAATCAGGGGACCACAGTTACTTGCACAGCACTGGCACAGTACTGCAGATCACTTGCCTACCTGCACATCATTTTCTCTTTGTAAATAACTAATTTGGAATAACACTTTTCTTTCTCTGCCTCCTAAGAAACACTTAGGTGAAGTACTGTGTGAGCACCATGCCAGGCGCCTCTGTGTTTGATTCCGTAACGACTGACTCTTTTCGGTAACAGCTCATTTTTGTGAAATTCTGCAGTAGTTTTCTGATCTTATGTCTTTACTTAAAAAAATCTTCCTTGTGGCAAAGAAAATATGATTTTGAGCCTTGCTGGGGGCTGAACAACAATCTTCCCTGGGGTGCCCCAAGATCAGATGATGTCAAGGGAAGAAAGCTCTGCCAGCACTTCCCAGCAATTATCTTCAAACCACTCGTCCAGGAATGCTTTAGATTTTGTAAGCAATGCCCCACCATTGACCTTCTGCTGGCTCCATTTATACAGCACCACAAGCTCTGTCTGGCCACAGTTGCCACCAGAAAATGATACAAAATTTAGATCTTCCTGGTTTTTTTTTGAGGGTTGGATCAACATGTCCTGTCTCTGGTTCCATTAATGGCTCGTGGCAAGCTGCTGAAGAGTATGAATACTAAAAAAGCCATCAAAAACCAGGACTCCAGCTGATTCCAAAACTCCAGGACTCCAGATTCTATATAATCTGTGACTGCAACTAGAAAATGCCAGAATTTGGTAGCCATGAACATTGTGAGACCTCTACCTAGTACTGATCACCTTTGAGTACTTCTCAATTCAAAATACTTGCAGGAAAAAAGCAGATTAGTAAGCAAGTTATTTTTCAAGAAATCCCTCACTTTAGAAATACTAGCAGCAACTTACCATTGAAGCAGTTGCAGATATCTTCATGGGTGACATATGAAAATGTAACTTATGTCAAGGAATACTTTTCTTAAAACAATATAAAACTGGTATTTGCTGCCCTTCAGAATTTTGTCCAAACCGAGCCTAAACTAGGATGTTATTATTGTCAGAGGTGTGATCAAGGCATTATTTCTGACTTTCAAAATAGCTTGTTGCAAATAACAAGAGTTCTGTGTTTAATGAAAATACCTGTATCAGCAAAAAGAAATACAAAAAGAAAAATAGTTATATAGCTTGAATGAAAAGAGATTCTTCTAAAAAGGAGAACAGGTAAAATCTTGAAGAATACCATTTACCTTGCTAATTTGAAAATACAGAATTCAGGTATGTATCAGCATACCCCAGAATCACACCAAATACTGCTAGAGGGAACTTCAAAATTAACCTGCCATCCCATTCCTCTGCCTCAAGGTAGGATCAATTCACTGTTCAGACATTCCAGACAGATGTGTGTCTTTCCTCTTCTGCAAAACCTCCAGTGACATATTCCACTACCTCCCTGGTGGTGATCCCTGGATCAATTTCAGTGCTAGCTCTCCCAAAAGTCTGCCCTAATATTTAACTTCAATCTCCTTTGCTATAAAACCCATTTTACAGAAACAGTTGGTGAACAGAAACTCCAATAATTTTAAGTACTTATTAATAGTAATATAGATAAGAAGGGCATTCAGGCATCTGTTTTGCAAGGCAGCTAAACACATGCTTACAAGCAATGCAGTTGGAACTCTCTGGTATTTATAATACAGGATTTTTTTTTCCAGTTTGAAACCCAACAAGCCTCAGGACTTTGTCAACTCCATTTATCTTTGGGTGACAGCTTAATCTTTTCAAAAGAACGAAGCAACAAAAAAGATTAATGTAAAGCACTGGTAACAAAATAGAAATTCAAGTTCTGGAAAGTAATATAACTATTTTCAAGTAAGACACTAGGATTATACTATTGGCTTAGTAGTTACTGATTTACATATATATATGTTAAATTATTTTCATGTTACTAATCACAGTCATAAAAGTTAAAAAATCATGTAAATAAGATTTATATCTTCTTTTGTTGAAGCAAAACAAGAAAAAATACTTGTCTTACCTTGCTTCAGGGTAAAATGAGTTACATTATGCTTTATCCATTACCTATACTTTAACTGTCGCTTTAATTCTATTTCCAAAATGCCCACAATTAATTTAAAAGGATATTGGTGGTTTGTAGAATCATCCATGACATTCTTGATACTTTGCTGAAGCCAGAGTTTCTGCTGATCCAATTCTTTTTCTTTTAGCTCTAAATCTTCAATTTCAGCTTCCAGATACCTCAGCCTGTCTATGACTTCTTTTGTATTGCAGCCAGCACCTACTCCTCTTAAAAAGGTATAAGGGTTCATGAAATCACAAGTGAAAATCTAAAGCAAACATCCAATGATAATTTCTTAAGACTATTTTCAATGTTTGTAAAATCTACTACTATTCAATATGAAGGAAATGAGCATTTAACCTCCCAGTAGTGTTTGGATAGGAAAATTAAAGTTCTTAATTTCAGATCAAATTTAGAATTTCTCCCTATAAAAATTTATCTTCTTTCCGAATGCAGGGTTTTTTTCTGTTTGTCAGGGCCTATCTCCTTCCCCTATAACTCTTATCTTGAGCTTTTACATTCAGAGACCTAAAAGAAAATAAGCATGGACTGTGGCAGGGCAGGTAGGTGGAGACTGTGTTCTGACACCCCTCCTAGATTCATTCAGTGTGCATTTTTCACCTCCAAGTGCTAGTAATAAACTAGCACTACCAGTTTTGTGAAGTTTCTTTTCTGTGTGCTTTAAACTTGGTTTTATGTATCACAGACACAAGTTAGAGGGAAAACAAATACAGTTCATTTGCAACTTTATTGTACTTCTACAACATCCTATTTCTCATTGATTAGCATAATGTTAAATTTTATGGTGTTATATATAATATGTCAGAAGAAGTAGAAAGAGGGAATTTTGTTGCTCTTAGGCATGTGAAAATTTGCAGAACTGAGATAACTTACTTCCACTGAATGCTGTTTTTTGACTTCTTCTCAATGAGATCAATCCCCTCCAGAACATTGGTGATATCATAGATCCTTCTCTTCTGCCTCACAGCAAGCGTATCAGCAGCCTGTCCAGAGAACAAGTATCAGAACTTGCACACTGAGGGAAGGACAGTTAAGCCACGCCCTTGGAAAAATGCCATCTAATGTAACTTTGAAGGGAGAAGGTTCCACTCTTCAAGAGCCAGATACCATCATGAATTCTGTAGTTCAGCACCCGCAGGCAGTGCTACAAAGCACAGGGAGCAGCCCCCTGGCTGAAGGCCAGCAGGCCATCCCCCCACAGAGAGGGATGCTTAGGACAGAGAGGGGAGCACCAGGGGCTTGCAAAGACCATGGCCGGTATCTGGAGATACTCAGTTACATGGAGGAGCTTGCCTTGCACTTTCTGGAGGGCAGAAAAAAGGTGTGGAAGGCTGGCAGCAACACCTTGCAGTGGGGCAAGCCTCTGAAGCCAAGACCATACTCAGTTTGTAACTCCTTCCACTGACACTGGAGGTATTAGAGCCTTTGTTTGGATTCAGCGGTGCCAGGATACGAAACAACAGGGCTGCAATTTCACCAAGTGGCTGCAGGAGAGCTGCAGTATTTCAGGCCAGCGTTGTCCCTGCACAAATGCCCCTTGCAGGGCACAAGGGCTCACTGGATGTGTCACACTGAGCCCCAGCACCCTGGTACAGCTGCCAGGGATGTTGCTGCTGACACACGCCCAGCTGTGCAGTGTGTCTGAGGGCTGTCACACCTCACCCCTCTGAGCAAGGCAGCCTCAGGCAAAGGAAAACACTTCGTGCCTTACTTCTTTCTCTCCATGGTGACTTTTGTGTAACTGAAGCAAAGAGCTAAGATAAAATAAGCAAGTGGGCTAGTTATGCCTTGAAAAGCAGCTCAAGTTGAAAGACTATTCACTAAAAGAAGGAAAAGCAAAGAAGAGTCTGACTCTGTAGTTAATTGGGATACTTAAATACAATAATTACATGGAATTATATGTATTAAACAAATAAAAGTAAAGAGAAGGGTAGACAAAGACTTCTGAATTTGAACTAATGCATAAAGGCAAATAATTTCTACTACAGGAGCGTAATGATTTATTTCAGTTTGGTCCAACAATCTATTAAATGTATGCTTTTTGTAAGTAGCCTATATGAAAAAAAGATACAGCTTGAGACAACCATAACCTGGAAGGAAAACCAAATTGCTTAATAGTACAGTTACCTTTTGCTACTGAAATAAAGTTGAAAGCATAAAAAGAAAGAACAGAGATTTAAAAAATACTCTTATATCCATGAAGTATAAACACTGCTCTTTCTCCTTGGCAAAGATGTACCCACTAAACACTGTTTCCACTCACACCATTACCACCATTTATCTTTTGTATAGTCTTCTATATGAGTCTTCTAAAATATTTTCTTAACTAACAAAACAAGATACCTGCAAATACATATAAAGTGCAGTTTAGTTCTGGCCAAGGAAATTGGCTCTTTGATCCCTTGTTTCAGTAGGTATGCACCTGCTATCTTAATCTGCTATTTTTGCTGCATACATACACACTGCTTCCAAGGACTGTAAGAGAACCTTAAAAATCCAGCAAGTGACAGAGTTCATGCCATTTGCACGGTGCTGAATCAGCACCTCATACATCTCCCCATCTCTAGTTATTCTACAAGCAGTTTACTTTATTCAGTGCAAGGAATGGACAGCACACACTTAGATGCTATTCAACTTTCTGTTTTTTTCCCTCTGCTCCACACATTGACCTAGGACTTAGTCTACCACTCATGCCTTGAATGATGAAGAAACTGCTCTGGAGACAGATTTCATTACCTCTTGAGATTTTCCCAAATGCCTGTCTAGAAAATATAAATGCTTTTCTACTCTTAATGTATTTTCAAACTGTACTGGTAGCAAAAGATACCAAGGTACATAAATTTGGAGCTGTGAAACCAAAGCTTAAGATTTTTTTTTAATAAATCACTTTTTCTGAGCGTCCAATTTTGAATGTTTTAAAGTTGAAGTTATTGTTCCAGTCTAAATGCTATTGCATTTTGTATTCCCAAAGCACAGCTCCCATGAGCACCAGCAGCAGATTCACCACTACCAGCTCCAGATCCCTGGGACAGGGGCTCATTCCATAGGAAAATGAACACAGTTACATATGTATTTGGCTTGACTAGCCCTGTATACAATTCAATCACTGCTATGAAGTTCAACTACTTACAACAAGAGTTCCAACACAAGCTGGGGCCAGTTCCCAAGATGAGAAGCTTAATCCAGACATTCACTAGCTTTCTGGTACAGACCTTATAATCTAATCATCTTTTAAAAACTTCACAGATATTTTAAAAAGCAATTGAGAAGTTCCTCCCTGACATTCTAGCACTTATCAGTGTGATAACCTGATACCTTCAGCCAGGTGCACAGATTAGAAATTAAACTCAGTCCTCCACATAAATGATTCACTAATAATTTAAGTAATTAAAAGAGCTTCCTGAGACAAATGTGTTGTCAAAAACACTGTTAGTAGTCATCACTTTTCAGCCTGTGTCAAGAATGGGACACCTGCAACAATGGCCCTGCTAACACAGGTGGACGTAGCTTCCACATTCAGAGTTCTTTCATAAAATCTTTCTAATGTTAAGCTGCTGAACTGTATCCTTATTTCTCCTAATATTTCCTCATACTCTGATTAAGTACATATTCAGGCCAAGCACTCGTGAGTGTCTCATAGACAGGATCAGAGCTGGAATAAGGTATCTAAGCACAGAGCTATAGTTCTGTGTACATTCTGATTGTGCAGCTCTTGGAATACAGAAAACGCACTGTTCAGCACAGGTTCAGCTACAGGCAGGCACACATGCCTAGAAATAAGAAAGGCCAAGAAAAGGGTAATTGAGAGTGTGTGTGTCCCAACTTGTTTGCTCCCTGGGAGCTGACAAAAGGCAGCAGAAATCAGCTGTAAATGTTCTTCCTTAGCCCTACAGAGTCGAGCAACCTGATAGAGCACCATGGCAGAGTCATTACTGAGAACATTAACAGAGCACAAGGGCCAGCACTGCCTGCTTGCTCTCCCCATGTGTCAAAGGGAAGAGGTTCTACATCTCCTGAACTCTCCCTCTACCACATGACAACATTTCTCCCCAAGAGCTGGCAGCACTTTGGTGACAGTTTTAAATTGAATGGAGCTCGTCAAATTGTATGTGAAAGTACTGAATGTCATTGCAACATAAACACTAAGGGAATGTAAAATCTAATAGGCTCTTTCTTCTGTGGAGTACAGAAAGTGTAAGGCAGTGTTTTGCCCCTGACCAGTACACTTCTAAAACAAGAAGATTTTAGAATATCTCATGTTTTGCACTGATGATTAGAAACACCACTTAACCATCATTACAGCAGGGATGGTATTCTGCTAGAAACAAAGCCCACTTAAGAAATTAGGGCAGAAGTACTCTATGAACAGCATCCATTCAGGTGGCTTATCCCTTATTCACTCATCTTGCTCTTTTTCTCTCTTCCCTGCAATTCATGGGTTGCTGCAGATAGAAATTTAGTTTTCACTCCCTTCTATATCATCCCTTGGAATTTTAAACTTAACTCCATAATGAGATTACTTTATACAGGGCTATTCTGTGACAAGTATGTCATTATTTTAGAATAGCTGTTTGATTTTAAAATAAATGCAAAATTCAAATTTCAAGTAAAGTTCCACTCCCACAATTTCTCAGATGTTACCAGAGAAGTGTCCAGCACTAAAACATTTTCACAGCTTCCTCTTACAGCCTGCTAAACTATAATTATAGAGGTATTAAAGACCACCAGAAAATGTCCCATAGAACAGATTTTCCTTCTCAATTGCTAAATCATAAAACTGGAAGTCCACTTGTTTTCAAATTTTATTTTCTTTCTAGTGCTGGTTTTGCTACAGAAATACCCATCAGCAGCACAACATGAAACAGTCAATACTAGCCAAGAGGGAGACACTTAAAGGTGTTCACCGCACAGATCATTTCTTGGAATCCTCTCTTCCATTTCAATACTGTCCTGTTCTTCAGTTTGCTGAGCACACTGACATAACACAAACTAGTCTTCACTTTTCTTTAGATATATGGCTTATTTAGGAGAAATGCAGTTACAGAAATGTATGTTCTGACTCACTGCTTATGAAAGTACCAAAAACTTATGCACTGCAGTTAGTATTTACCTCCAACAAATTGTAACCTGTAATTCAGAAACCAGTCTCCAAGAGGTATTGAGCAGGAATGTCTGTGACTGGTTGCAATGCCCACTTAACTTTTCTGTGGCTATCAGTCCTTTCACTCCCTGAGTAGATATCTTTCTCACTAAAGAGAACAAGAAGCATTGTTCCAACCCACTACATATTATTGTTCAAGTCAATGCTCTTTGACACTTTTTGCCAAGCTTTTGGGGCTGATGTCTTACAAACTGAGTATGTTTTGCTTCTCAGAATGACTGGGAACATCTCTCAGGACATGACAGACAATAAAGGAAGCTGCACAACAATCCCGAAGACCTGGACATCTTCATTCTGTTTTGCTAGATGAACAAGCACCTAATACTAAGGAACTCATCAGCTTGCCCAGACCAAATGAGGAATATAAAACCTATCAGTGTCCTTCCCTATTCAGCCTAAAGTTTAATTAGCCAGACTAACATCACCAAAGTGCATCCACTCTGAACAGGGATGTACAAAAGCTCTGAGAACACCATTCACATCCTGGGGCCTATTAAGGATAATCAAAAAAGAGGTCAGTTTTCCAGAAAGGGCTTTAAGCAGAGCACCAAGCCAGCCTCTTGCTGCACCTTGTTGAACACCTCAGCTGTTTACTGATGACCTTCATCAGCTAGGTTAACACAGCTCTGCCTCAATGTACTGCACACCTGACAGCCAGAGGGGCTGAGCTCCTGGGCCAGAGCAGCAGCATGCTCCAGGGAACTGGCAGGACACAGTGCCAAGGATCCCTCCTGCAACACAGTGACCTCCTGGCATGGGGACCTCGCCAAGGTGGGCTGGTCCCAGGGCATCACTGGAGATGCTCCAGCTACTGCAGCCCAATGCCCTCATGCCTTGGAGGCAGCAGGCTGGCTGCAGAGCTGGGTGACAGTGATTTGTCATATGAAGCATATTTGTCACTCATATGCCAATTCAGCTTCTTTCATTCACACATAATAATAAGTGTAAGGTTGCAATGGTCTGTTTTTCAACACCATTTTCTCTTGCTAAAAGGAGGGGGGTGTGTAAGAAACAGGTTTAAACAGCAGCCCATACAATGAGTCAGCACAGGGAGCAACATTTACCGTCCTGGTAAAAAGGAAATCACAGAATTGTCAGGGCAGGAAGGGACCTCTGGAGATCATTTAGTCCGACCCCCACCAAGGCATGGTCTCCTGGAACAGGTGCACAGGACCTCATCCAGATGGGTTTTGCATGTCTCCAGAAAGGGAGACTCCATGACCTCCCTGGGCAGCCTGTTCCACTGCTCTGCCACCCTTAATGTAGAGAAGTTCTTCCTCATGTTCAGGTGAAACTTCTTGTGCTTTAGTTTATGGCCACTGCACCTCGTCCTGTCACTGAGCACCACTAAAGAGTCTGGCACCACCCTCCTGGCAGGCACCTCTAAGATATGTATATGCACCGATGAGACCTGCTCTCAGTGTTTTCTTTTCCAGAATAAACAGGTCCAGCTTCTGCAGTATCTCCTCCTACGAGATGCTCCAAACCCTGCACCAACTTGGATCCTCTCCAGTACCTCCTTGTCTTTCTTCTACTGAGGAGCCCAGGACAGGGCATACTAAGTAAGACTACTCAGTAAGTTAAACTTAACGCACGGTACCCCTTACATCCCTTCATAAAGAGCCAAAACGCGTGTTGTAGCCGACCGCGGCGTCTGTCACCCATCAGCGGGGAGCCGCAGTCCGTCGGCGGCCGGGGGAGGCCCCGCACGCCGGGCGGCAGGGACGGGCGGCAGGAAGGAAAGAGGGGGCGGCCCTGCCC
>WEIU01019850.1:72644-139533 GCA_013389925.1 Aegithalos caudatus | reverse complement strand
AAAAAAAAAAAAAAGTTATATAAATCAGGAAAGTATGGTTTTGAAACCTTAGGGATTCCTTAAAGGCAAGCACTTGGCTTTGTAAGAAAGCCAATTTTGAGAAAATACAAGACTTATGGTAAAATACTGATTTATTCTGATCAGTTAGCAGTACTAATAAATGCCATACACTGGGCAACACAGCTGTTTAGACAGATGAAACCTATGCAATAGTTCTGAACCAAATTGAGTTTCCTATTCAACATTTCTGTGAGCTTCAGCTGATGGATCAGGTGCCAGATGGCTGGCAAGACTGCAACATGCAACAAAACAAATGGAAAGATAAATTTAAATTGGCAATTTTGGTGATTATCTTCTTCTGAGCTCAAAATTACTAAGTGCATTTCTTACATCTGAAATAAATCCCAAATTCTCTGCTAGTATGTGAATTCCACTATAGTGGTCCTTCAGTCTTGTCTCTCTGCACTACAGCCAGCACAGGGATCATGGCTCAAGGCTGATGTCCTGAGGAGAAGATAGAAATCAAATGTGAAGGAAGAAACAGATTTCTGTCTCCTAAAAGATTTTAAATGAGCTGCACATTTGACTTTTCACTTCTTCCCTTTTATCAGTTACTTGCTGGTAATAGTCAGGAAATTGTAAATGCTGAGGGAAGTGGGTATTGGGGAGGGAACAAGAAGAAGGAGTGAAAGAGATGAAAAAGAAGCTTTTTGATGGAGATTAAGCTTCTTGAAACCAGCTTTGTCTTTTGCTGGAACTATGACATGGCCAGGAATGTGTGCCAGTGCCTGAGGTATTCACCTGCAAAATGTGGGGTTTTTCTTGTTTGGTAAGAGTAGTTCTAAGGTATCAGGCTTAGCACTAAACAGTTTTTCCTCCACCATCTTTGCCCTGGAAAAGACAATAATCATCAGAATCCATCTGGGAATGGCCCCCTTTTAAAGCCACTGCATTATTGCTCTTATGTCTATACTTTCAGTCTTTTCTGTTACTTCTTTGATATGTCTTGATATATGAACAAAGAGAAGGGTTTTGAGTAGGAATAGGCAAATATTCTCAATAAGTTTCAGGTCAGGATTCATGAGGTGATGTAAGAATAAATAATGTGATTTAAGAGTTTCGTGTTTAAGCTAGTGATTTTCAAGTAAGGCTGCTTGAAAATTTCCTTCCAAATCACTCTTCTAATATAAGTCAAATATGTGATTAATCAAATCAAAGGGAAATTATCACTCCTTTTGTCATTTTTTTAATCAATCAGCCCTTCACCCAGCCCTTCTTCCAAAACAGAAATAGCTAAATAAAAATAAATTGCTTAAGAATCTTTGATATTAACCTATTTGAGAATCACTGTAGGACTTCACAAGCAGAGAATTTAGCAGCGGTGATAAGGGATTGGGGCAGGACTTTAGTATCAGTCTTGTCAAAGTCTGCACAGCTTTACCACTGAAAACCACTTGCAGAAGCTTCACTGCTTGCTTCATTTATTGTTTTAAATTGTATTTTTCAGAGGAGATGAAAAGCCCCAGCAGAAATATCCCCTTAACTGTGATGACTGCTGTTCCTGCAGTAATTGTTTTTTATTTACTAGTGAACATTTCATATTTGACTGTCCTCACACCTAAGGAAATTGTCTCCTCGGGTATGTATTTAATATTTTTTTAATTAAAAAGGACTGGCCTGTTGACATATCCATCTGACATCCATGCCCTGGGTTACTTCTGCTCACCTAACTTCACAGTCAGAAATTTGAGTTCATTTTCTTTTAACAGAGAATTCTTCTTTATTTTACTCTATGACACAAGTTGGATGAATGCAGGCAGGCTGTTGAAATTGTTAGCTTTTCCCTACGCTGTCTAAAAAGAAATCAGAAGTGTATGAAAACCTGAAAATAACGTGAAAGTCAAGTCCCAAGTATAGAGATGGTCTTTGTTTTCCTGTAGTTTTAATCTTAACTCCTCCTTCTTTCCCTATATCATTGAGTGTCAGACTAAAGCCATTACTCTTTAGGAGGTGGACATGTCAAACATGTTCAGGAGGATAGAAAAGTCTATGGACACAAAAATGTAGCCATTTTGGGTGTGTGTTATTCATGATAAATATTGTGATTTCTTAGAAGAGCCTGTACAAATTCCAGTGCATGTGAAGCCTGTCTCAGATCCTGTACCAATAAGCTGGCCATGAAAAGCTCCAAAGGATGCTGTTTCTCCTTAATTGTCCAAGCAGCACATTTTAAATCCCACTGTAATGAGATTGAGCTCTGAGACCTTTCTTACAGGCCTGATGAAAACCATACCTCATTTGGAGGGTATAATCATTTTTACCTATGAAAAAGCTCATTAATATAAATGAGAACAGTGTACCTGTCACTCAGTAACCTCATATTATTGCTCAGCCGGTGTCAGGCTGTGTGCTGGGAGAGATGGATCATTTGCATGCTACAATGAAGGAGGCAGCAAATACCACACTATCCATGAGTAGCAGCTGCCAGCTGGCATGGCCAGCTCCATGCATACCAGGGGAACTGTGATTATCTATGGCAGCTGAGAAGATAACCTTAGAATTATAGCATTTTTTAAACATTGCTTGTTCCTGTTCATTCACTTTTTTTTTTTTTTTTTTTTTTTTTGGTGGGGGTGGTGGGGGGTGCTGTTTTCTCCATCTCTCTGCACAGGACACTGCAAAACCTATGTTCCTCATGGTATTTGCTTACAGACCCACTAAATCATGTCCTCACTACAATATCAGCTATAGCTAATTTCCAAGCAATATTAAATATTTATTGTTTAGAAACAATCTTTCACATTTCCCAGTTCCACTCAAAGCTCAATCTCATTAATAGCACATTTGTTGACTCATCTCTGAACATAGATGTGCTCCTGTTGGCAGTTCACCGTAAGAGCAGATTGTGTCACCGCCATGGTCATGCCCGGGACCACCAAGGAGTTAATTTTCTTTCCCTGCCCAGGTGTGTGGTGTGTGTTTGTGATGCAGGACGTGAGATGCAGCTCACTCCTACTGGGCAGTCCATGACTGTGGTATCAGCCCCGGCAGGTTTCCCAGCCTTGCTCTGGCAGTCAGCACTCCTTCTTGCTGTCATCCTTCCAGGAAATGTTTAGCGCCTGAATGAAATACCCTTAGGACTGAATTAGTGTTTGACTAGTGCAATGAAAAAGCAGGCATTGCTGGTAAATAATAGGTGCTTTTTACATTTCGAGTTTTGTTCCTGTTGAATCTGTTATTCAGAACACAGCACTTGTACTAAACTAATTCTTTGCTTTCTTGCAGTTGCTGTGGCTGTCACTTGGGCTGATCGAGTGATTCCCTCTGTTTCCTGGATCATTCCTCTCTCTGTTGCTGTCTCAATATTTGGTGCCCTCAACAGCAGCATGTTCACACTCGGGCGATTAAGCTATGCTGGAAGTCAGTCAGGACATTTACCTCTTCTAATATCCATGCTTAATGTCCACACCTGTACTCCTGCACCAGCCATGATTTTTTCAACCACCATTGCATCCATTTTTATCATCCCCTCTGACCTTATTATGTTAACAAATTACTTTGGATTTTCTGCCTGGCTTATGACTGGATTGACTTGTGCAAGCCTGATTGTACTTCGATACCGGGAACCTCATCTACACCGACCATACAAAGTAAATGGATCTAAGTTGCAAACTGACTCTGAGTTTTGAGTCCTGGGTAGCATGCAAAAGTTATAGAAGTGCAGATCCAAAGTGGATAGTCACAAAAACACAAATAATAATCTCAGTGCTTATAGCCTTAATTGAAAATTTTGTTCCACTATAGAAGGAAGAGAAACAAAGAGATGGTCTCTGCCCTAGAGAACTTGAAAACATGAGATAGTTCTTTGCAGAATGGGAGAGACGTGCAAACAATGTGGAACCATACCAGTGTGGAGCAGTAACAAGAACAATATAGGACCCATTACCATTCAGAGTTGAACTTTGATCTGCTCTCATCTTCCCTGACACAACCACAGGCATTAAGGATATGTTGAATTTCCTCTTACTCCAGCAGTCAGAAAGCTGGGTTAGAGGTGTATGCTTATTGGGAAGGCTTCTAGGCACCCAGCCCTGAGAGACTTATAGGAACCCACAATATCATATGTGAACAAAAGGATTTCCAGTACTGCCTGTCTCTCCCCCTCAACAATAGATGGACCCTAAACAAATATTTTTAAAAAGATGGCTCTCTCATAGGAAATTTGGGTCAGATGACTCTTGTCCTGGGTGAATTTATAGCAGCATGAGAAATGGTACTGTACTGTGGCAAAGAACACATTGCTACTCTAGTGAATGAGGCATAAAATCATAGTTGGTTCATTTATTTCCTAAACCACTTTTTTTTTCTCTTCCAGGTGTTTTTACCAGTTCCCTTTATGATGGTGGCGATGTCTTTCTTCCTAGTTGTAGTTCCCATGGTCTGGTCTCCAAACCTGCAATATGTTTACGGTTTCCTGTTTATGCTCGGAAGTCTTATTGTTTATCTGCCTTTTATACATTTTAAATTGCGTTTTGCATTTCTTGATAAAATTACTTGCCACTTACAGCTCCTGTTAGAAGTCTGTCCTGCTGATGGATCTGCTGAGGGCAAATGTGAATAATGGCAGATATTTAATCTCTGATTAAAGAGCCAACAGAGGATTTTAACTGAGACTGTAAACAGTACAATTTAGATGTTGGTGTGATATATAGGTGTGCGTGCATGCATATAAATATATAAAGGTATACACATATATTTCAAACATGTACATATATATATGTATAAGCATAGAGTCACAGAATCACAGAATGAGCTAGGTTGGAAAAGACATTTGAGACCATCAAGTCCAACCCATGACCTAACACCTCCTCATCAACTAAATCATGGCATATGCATAATAAGTTAATATGTAC
The DNA here is from genome assembly GCA_013389925.1 of Aegithalos caudatus. Classification (NCBI taxonomy): domain Eukaryota; kingdom Metazoa; phylum Chordata; class Aves; order Passeriformes; family Aegithalidae; genus Aegithalos; species Aegithalos caudatus. The sequence goes on along the minus strand of WEIU01019850.1, from coordinate 134,620 downwards.
ATATGTTTCTGTCTGTTTGTATAATTAAATAAATTTGTACGTATACTAATTTAATAGGTGCAAATGATCTCTCTTACACTTGTAAAATGCTCTTTCTTGTTCCTGAAAACACAGTTAAAAGTTGTGTAAAGTCTTGAGATAATGAAAATTACTCAATCACAGCACAAATAATTATCAATATTATGATACAGTAAGTAAATAAATACATCATAGAATTATTATAAAAATACTCTTTCACACTTCAAACTAAATTGTCTGGATTATTCTTAGTTTGCAGTAGCTCATTGATTAGAACTTCTGGTTTTAAAGGCTTTATCTTTCTTTTCATCTGCTACCTTTTTTTGCATGAATTTATTTTTAATAAAAGTCTTTGAAGAATATCATAAGGTTGACTGAGATCTTCTTAAATCTCAAGAAAACTATACATGGTGCATGTTAGCTTTTATAGAACAACACATACAAATTCAAGGTGAAATTTACAAAGCATGAAGTAAGACAATAAGAATTATTTATCATTTTCATCACAGAAATAAAAGCTAAAGATATGTAGATTCCTTTACTAAGTCAGTTACATCTTAGCATTAATATTATTTTATTCTTTTTTTTCTTTTTGATATTATTTGGAACACCAAATAATATTGTTATTTTTACACCTCCTCCCCTCCATTTTTGTTTTTTTTTATGAAAGCAAGATAAATTGTTGTTTTTTTTTTTTCTAATAACTGGGCCATATTAAGTGCCCATAATATTTAATCTTTAAAACAGTATAAATTACATAAACAGTACATAGAGACATTATGTATGTAGGTGATTATTAATATATGCTGCTATTTTTATAATTACAATAGAATTACAAATATAAAGTGATTTTCCAAATCTGGCAATGAAAGATCAGCAACACAACCAGCAGATGGCCTCAGCCAAACATCACTCTTACACCGTGATCTCTGGTTTGATGAGTGTTGTATTGGTAAAACTGTCTTACAGGGCATTGTATTATAAAACATTAGAATGAAAAAAAATCTTGCTACAATACTCGGTTCACTGATGTATAAAAATTCTAGAGATCAGAATGATAGATAAAGAATTCTACACCGCTACCCAAAGTCTAGGGGGGCCATCAATAAAACCAGGAATCCACTGAAGGTTTAAGAGGATTTGACTTTACACTTAAACGAGCCCCCAAATGAAAACAAAGACATGAAGCAAGTGGCTTTTCTCAAGGTGATAATGCACACAGAATGAAAATTTGAAGAAAAAAGTATACCCTTTAAAATGCTGTATGAAGAAAACTTCATACAAGTGAGGACTGCAGTGTATACAGCTGAGCTGGAGACTGGATCCTGCTGGACAAAAGGAAGGAATCAGTGTGTAATTTCACTTAATAGTGGTATTGGAAAAACACTTCTCTTGCTATTTAAATTCAAAAAATCATGAGACTCATCAACATTGTGGAGGAGTTATATTTTAAGAACTGAATTGTAAAAGAAAGAAATTATTTTACTGTGACCAAAGCATCCATTGGTGATTTGGAAACACAGGTGTGGATGTGCCACAGATTTTCAACAGAACTTTCAAGTAATTTATTTAAGTCTATACTTTAATATGCAAAAGAAAAGTGGAAGTCATAAGGAAAAAAAAAGTAACAATAATACTGTGTTGTAGACCAGATGATTAGGAAAAACAAGCATCTGGGGGAAGTTGCTCAATTGGGTATGTTATTTCCATGTAATTTCTTGACAGTGTGTCAACTATGTATTTAATTCCTTAATGAGTTGGGTATCTACTGATACCATGAGTCATGGTGTGTTTGGGTAATTGGAACACGTATTTGTTAATGATGCAAACTTCAAATATAGAGGTTTAGCAATTCCAACCAATCAGAGGACTCAAAAGTCCCAATGAAATGTAATATGAAATAAATTGCATTTATGTATTTTTCTGGAATGTGAACTAGGTAGTTTTTATTTTAACAATAATCTGGGAAATGGCACATAAGTGTACAAGATGAGAAGATTTAGAATAGGTAATAATTAAAAATGTCCATGAAAGCTTAAGGGCCTCTGCAAAGGCACCTTTCAAAGGCCCTTCATTATCAGGTCATAAACTGTTCTTCCCATACACCCTTACCTCATTTATTGGAATGAATGGATGGTGAAAAATAATTCATTATTATTTTCTCCCCACTTCAACATGTGTTCTTACATTTTGTTTATAACTCTTTGCTCAAATGCTGCTCTTGATAGACATTGTTATCTTCCAGACTTTCTATGGTATTTCTCATAACAGTACCTATGCACTTCACAAACAACTACTAATTTCTCATGACTCTCATGAGCTGTGTCAATAGCATCATCTTTGCTTGCTAAAAGTAAATTAAGGTGATGTGTAGGTTGAACAAGAAATCTGTCTTGTGTTGTTCCCTGAGATCCCTCAATTCACATCAAATAGCTGGATGGAGAACCATTGATGGAGATTGAAGTCCAAGTACGGATGTTTCTTTATCTTAGGAGCAGGGTGAAGAGCCAGGGAATTGATGAACATACATCTTGTATGGCTATTCAGACACTATATAAAGATTTCCACTTCCATTCATTCCAAATCTTAGATGGACAAGGTAAGCATGGCCAAAACTGCTCACTAACTTTGGATGCCTAAGATGGGGTACCTTTGAGCTGATTTTCATAGTAATTAATAAATTCAGACTGCCTATAGTGCCCTGGAATTAAGTTCCAAGAATACTACAAAAAGGAAAATAGGACAAATTATCACAGTCACTTTGGTTTAGATGAATAGCTGGTATTCTTTAGCTCATCTTCTGACTAACTGTGGGTAGCTGCAATTCCTTTAAGTCCTACATACAGTCTACTAAATGTTAAATTACAACTATGAGATTTTAAAGTTCCACAAATCAAATGGGAGTATTTAAAGTCTGGTATAGAAAGTGAGGAAAACAGAATTAATTGCAATTTAAAAAATGATGATTTAAATTCCTCTTCTACAGCAAATGAGGGATTGGCTGCTTCACATTTAGCATCTTCTTCAACACAAGTGTTGACTTATTCCCAGATCCAAGAGAGACAGGATTTTCTGAAAAGAAATACTCTCATTAAATGACCCCTGTTGGAAAGGGACTCACACAGCTGAGCTAAATTAGCATTATAAAAGCAATCCCAGAATGGTATGTCCCATCCCCTGAATATATGTCACTGATGTTCTCTTTATGCAGACTTTCTTTTGCCTGAGTGTTTTAGAATGCTAAATCACAAAGAAGCAAATACACTATTAAATTTATAAGGATTTCTTATTGTTGCTGGCTCATTCCATGTCTCCAAGCAGTAAGGATAAAGGAATAAAATTCAAATTTATAACTTGTGTTAGATACTCTGGCCAAGAGCAATTCAATATTTCAACATTATAGCTTGTTTCAGTTGGTCTCAGCTGCTTTTCTACTTGAATATATCTCAGAAAATGCTATATGGAACTGAGGCTGTTTTATTATTAGACTATTTCAGACATTTATTTAAATTTTAAATTTTTTTATCTTTGACTTCATAATTCTTTTATGCTTATGCACACTTGCATGTTTCAGAACTTCAACCTTACAACAAGTAAAGATAGAATGTGGATAATTTTTTATCAATATTGTACTGAGTGGTCCATTTTGACATGTAATTTCCCAATCTCTTCTTCTTTGTTTCTTACACAATATTTGTATGCATGTCTGCATTACTTTTTTTTTTTTTCTTTTTTTTTGTCCTTTATCTCCTTAAAAAGTCAATGTAAAATACGAAATTGTCAGTATTATTTAAAAAATTAGTTGTAATTACACATCATGCTAATTCCATATGTGCTGACTGCTTTACAAAAAGAAATCGCTCTGAGGCAAACCCTGCAATTCTACAGAAGAAAGAAAAACCCAAGCAATTTTTTGTTTTGCTTCCCTTTTCATAGTTATTGCTAACTGTGGCTCCAATAAAAAGATAATCAGCTAATAATGAACAGCAGTACATGATTTTTTGTGCTCTGATGTAGTGATATTTGGTTGAAGCCTCTGGGTTACATAGGGGAGGATGTATGAGGAGCTGCCTGTAGCTGATAGTCCATGAATGGTTCAGACTTCCCAACTTCTGCTCTTAGTTTGATATGTGCACTGTGGATATTGTTAAGCCTGTCTACATCTCAGTTTCCACATATGCCAAACCAGAAACAACTGTGTTTTAACAACCAACAGGTTGAAGAGTAATCACTTGTGACCTTCTCTTCTGTACCACAGTCAAGTTATTCTTGTCATTGTCCTCTATGTCTTATTCCAAGTGATGGGGGATCTCAGACATTCCCAGTTCTTACTGGCTTGATTTGGAGAGTTAAGAGCTCTGTCTGCTTTGGGAACTTTGAAGCTGTTTCTATTTTTGCTTTGGAACAGGAAATGAAACATTTTTGAATTGTCAGGTTTGGATAAGCTGTATCCTACAGGTTTAAAGGCACTGTTGAGGAGTTGGACTGTTAACGTTGTTTTTCAGTAACTATTGCTACACAAGGGAAATTTCACGAGTGCAAAGGAAAGGTAACACGCCAATATTTTAATAGAATAAAAGAAATGAGCCAGGATATTATAGACTTGTCAGTGTCACATAATTCCTTGGAAAAAGTAATGGAACAGATAACATGAAAATGAATTAATGACAAATTAAAAACGAGTAGCAGAATTTATGCCAGTTCATTTGCATTTACAGAAAATAATCCGATCAAACCAGTTTCACATTATACTTTCTGTAATATAGGTTGGGAAAAAAGCTGAAGAAAAAGTGATTTTGAGGTCCAGCAAAGCTGCCGACTTAAGAAAGTAGTTACACCACTACAAATCAATCTCTTTTGTTTGGCAAATTTAAAAGTGAGTAGGGTTTTTCATCATGTTGCAAAGCTACTGAAATGAGCCCTATTAACCCTTTGTGCATAATACTGGCTAGGGATTTTCTCCTCCTTTTGACTACAGAAGAAGATATTTTTCCTGGCAGTGAGAGATGAATGTGTTTAGGTGAGACTTCCCTATGTGCCGCTTCCTATGCAGTGGGTCTTTAGTGTGAGGGTGGTGAGGCACTGGAACAGGCTGCCCAGAGAAGTTGTGGATGCCCCGTTGTAGGCCAGGCTGGATGGACCACTTGGTCTAGTGAAAGAGGTCCCTACTCACAGCAGAGGGGTTGAAATCAAATGATCTTCAAAGGTTCCCACCAACCCAAACTGTTCCATGATTCTGTAGTTGTGAATTTCTGGGCTGCAAGAGGGACTTTCTATAGCAGAGTCCCACCAGGACTGGGCGTGGCCACACCTGGAACTTTGGAGCGGGGCTGTTGCTGAGCAACCTCACAGCCTTTCTGTAAACGTTCCACCGCAGTTGGCACATATGGTCCCTCCCTTTTACTCTGCCTGCATGGGTATGTCCTGTCATTATTGTTAAAGTGCTAATTTATATAAAGTGTGGACTTTGTACTTTGCAGCCATGCTCTTGAATCTGAGCTCTTTTTTGGCAACAGGTTCTTGTGGTTGTTTAAGACTTCAGTTCCATGTCCAGAAGGGTGTATTTGGCAGGTGTTTCATGTGTAAAGAATTTGGGCAAGGTAATGCTTAAAATGGCTACCGGTGTCCTCATTTTGGGATTGCCTGTTGCAGAGAGATCATCAGACCTGAGCTTCTGTTATGGGTGGGCTGGTTCTTGTGCTCCAAAGCAATCACTTTATGTTGTGACTTTCGGTAGATTAAACTTTTCCCCTATATCAGTTTTCTTGGCATCAGAAGCACCTTAATGTTTAATTAACTTTTCTTTCATGCTTAAAACTAATTTTTTAGTGCCAGGTTGAGTTAAGATGTGGTGAAAAGCTGGATACAAAGTGAAGCAGTCCTAGTGTTTCTGTCATAATTCTCTTTGTGAAGCCCACACTGACATGGTCTTCTGAAAGGCTTGCAAAGTGTAACAGCAATGAGATGTTTTTTCTACCATATATAGTCACAGAAAATCATCATAAGACCTTAATTCCAGTTGCAAGAAGAGTAAGCCATCTTAAGAGTTGAAGTCAATGATCCTTGTCGCTTCCTTCCAACACACTCTGTGAGTCTGTTGCCTGAGGAAGGCCGTGAACTAAAAATGACTTAATGCTATCACACAGAGCAACCTAAGTGTGATGACAGACTTCCATAATTTCTTTCTGTTATCTTAATATGATCTTCAGAATTCATTTTTTTTAATTGCCAAATTAGATTTTTTTATTGTGTTCAGCAACAGGGGGAAATAAACCTGAAAATGGTGTATGTTTGCAAATGCTTAACCACTTGTTCCTTAATCTCTCTGTAAAAAAGTAAATTTTTTGACCTAATTTTTAAGAAGTGTTGAAAAACTTGTCTGCAGGTCAATGACTTGCTTTGTGCACACTATATTGAAATGTCATACTGGTTATGTGTGCTGGTTTCAGTGAGGTTTTTTGTATCTGCCTATCTTTGCTCTTACACATCGACTTTGTATCTTAGTACTCCAGAAGCAGTCTTGCAAAAAAAGGTGGATGACAGAAAGAAGATTTTCAGAGTATTTCACGTAGAGGAATTATTTAGTTGTATTTCTAATTTAGCTCAACAAACTTCTTTCAAAGCACAGTTTGATCTAGAAAACTATTTATTTTTGCTCTCCAATTATAGTTAAATACCTTACAGTCATGTTATGTGTACACTCTAAGGGTGGAGGAAATATCTTCTTCAGAAGCAACTGAAAAAAGCAGTGAAATGCTGCAATCCGTGCCATAAACTATGCTTTCTGAATTGCCTTATGACTTTTGAATGGACTCTGCTTATGAACAGCTGTTTCAGGGCTTGAGTTTTCACTTCAAATCTTACTAAGAACTGATGCATGCTTTATCTGTGTTTGTTTTTTTCCAGCCTCGCCTGTGAGCTCAAGTAGTCCTCTGTTGTAAGAGGAACTCATGTTAAAATGATATTCAGCAGACATATTCCCTCTTAGTTTTCCTTTATTAAGTTAGTCCACTGTCCTTTTGAATCACAAGTGCTTTGTTTTTTGAACATCTTAACATTTCATAGCCTTTGATAGGTCTTTTTTTTTTGTTTGTTTGTTTTTGTTTTGTTTAGATCTGTATTCCTTTATGTTTTCTTTGATTTGTTTGTTTTCTAATGAAACCAGAATTTTCCATAGTACTTTGTTTATCATCTCCCAAATACCAGGATGATTTTTTTTTGTCTGCTAGGAATTGCTTTGTCCTAGGTTCTGCTACACTCTTGTTTATTTATTATTATTTACCTGGGATTAGATGATGCGCTCTTTTTTGCATCTGGTGAAGTGTACTAAATGTACTAAATCCTATTTTAGAGCAGAAATACTTGTTATTAATCCTGGGTACAAGAGAAATGCTCCCATTCTCTCCTCCTGTGCCTAATTTAATCTTTTGTGTATATGGAGTGCCTTGATAATGTTATTATATAAGTACCAAATATGCCCACAGATTTTTTGCATATTTCTGACTGATCTTTCTTGTTTCTCTTAATTAGGAAAGCCTAAATATGGGAAGAACTAACAATGAAAAACCTGATGATCCAGGTAGCATTGTAGGCTATTTCTGCTTTAGATATTCTTGACTACAGTCTATCCAAAAGCTTTGTCTTTGATAACTGAAATGGGCTGAGCTACTTGTTGTTTTCTATCTATTAAAGAATTTATGTTGCTATTGCCATTACAAGCTGTAAGCTCTAGGACTGTACTGTAGTGATCTCAGAACTGGTATTCAGAGGAAAAAAATCCACGTTTTTCCAAAATGCTTACAAAATAAAAGTTTGTGGACAGATGGGAGTATGTCATGTAGCATGTTTCGAATACATCACATTTGCAACAGTACTTACACAAGTTAACATTGTGTTGATGTCCAGTGGTTTCACCAGAAAGAAATGAAGGAAAAGAAGGTGATGGCCTGCGTCGCTCCTTCCGGCAGAGGAAAGCTGTTGAGCACTACGAATCACCAATGGAAAGTAGGTGTGCAGAGATGACCTTGGCTGGACACTGTGCTCACCAAGCTGTTCTATCACTCCTGCTTCTCAGCTGAATGGGGAGAGAAAATAAGATGGAAGACAACTTGTAGTTTAAGGCAGTTCACCAAAGCAAAAGGAAAAGGTTGTTCACAAAGAAAGAAAAAAATATTTGTTTTCTTCTTTCCATCAGCAAGTGATGTCTGGACACCTCCCAGGAAGCAGGGAGTCAGCATATGTAGCAATTGCTCCAGAATGCAAACATTTTAAATAACAAATGCCCCACCTTCCTCCTACTTTTTTTAACTTTTAGAGCCAAGCTGATGTCATATGGTATGGAAAATCCCTTTGGTTAATTTGGGTCAGCTATCCCAGCTGTGTCCCCTCTCAGGATTTTCCCAGCATTCTGCTTGGGAGTGGAATGCTGGGGAGACAGTGCTGATGCTTTGCCAGCACTGCTCAGCAGTAGCCAAAACATTGGGGTGTTATCGACACCTTTCCAGCTACAAAGGCACAGCACAGCACTGTGAGGGCTTCTGTGTGGAAAATTAACTCCACCTCAGCCAGATCAAATACAGTATGTTATACAATACTTTATATTATACAGTTTCTCTTGAGCTAATTTCTTGCATGGAAGTGGAGGGTTGGTTTAGGGTGTTTTTTTTTTTAATGAAAATACATGCACAAAGCATCTCTTTATATTTCTTACTTCATTCTGCCAATAAAATTTATTGGATGCATGTATCCTGTGTGCATTCTATTTTTTTCTTGCCATTTGGCATCCTTATTGTTGCTTTTCAGTTTAAAAAATTATCTATCTACACTTAAAAGAATAGCAATTTAAGAGACTTAATAATCTTACTCTTGTGGTTTTCAATTTTTCTTAAATATCAGGAGTGTGTCTTTTTATTTCTGTTGTGCTGATTAAACCACCCAACATTCCCTCCTTGAAACTTTCCCTGAACTTGGAGATGGATAATACCTACCCCATTTTCTGCCTTTGACTATCCTGGTTTCTCTCAAACTTTTTTATAACAAATTTTAAATTCTTTGCTTTCAACAGATCTAAGAAAACGTAAACGAAGATATTCCAAACATACTTCATCTATCAAAGGGAGAGATTCATGCAAAAAACGTAAAAGGTTGGTGTATGGTTTGTGATAGTTCTCCTTTATAAGAGTGTTGTTGGTCATGTGACTGAATAATGTTTTCTAGGTTTTTTGGTTTGGTGGTAATTAGAGATTAATATAATTGCAGATTATTACTGTGGTAGTCTGAGGGTATAAGGAAAACAAATATTGCAGGAGAGGCCATCCTTTTTACTAGCCAACAGATTTTATTTGAAAATGCTGTATTTTTGCTCACTGACAAGGTGATGATGAGGGTTGTGGCTGAGATTGTGTGAGTGAAATTCATTTTTCTGGAATGGGAGCCATAATGTCCCTCTAAAAATCTTAGACTTGAAGGGTGTACAAATTAAGATTTAATACTTAATCTTGCAGGGTGCAGTTATTAAAACTGAAGACAATTTACAGGGAGAGCCTATATGGAAATTTCAATGGATTTTTTTTATTCAATCACTCAGGAGAATTCATGATTCTTTATGAAACTATCCTTAAACAAGAAAAATGACTAATGAAGTTCCAAATTATAAGTTGCAATAGTCATACTTGCAAGTGCTAAGAGTTTTTAAAATAATTAACTCAGTTTAAAGTTATTTATTTACTCATGGCGATTAAATGTAAAACAGTTGGAATTAATAACCATTTAGGAAGCTTATGCTCATTTATAAGGTCTTTTGGATTCACTTGGAATCATTAGAAAATCAAAAATCATCTAACTGCATAATAAATTAGAAAACAATTTTTTCTTTCTCCTTAATTCAAATTAGGTCTCTTTCGGCCAACTCTCAGAAATATAACATAAAGGGAGTTCCAAATGATCACAAGAAAACTGAAGCAACTCGGAAAGGCAACTTAAATGAAGTTCATAGAGATCAGATGAAAATTGAAGCAAGTCTGGAGCAAGCTGGTATGGAGCAAATGGAAATAGATGGTTCAGTAAGTATTTTTATTTCATGTCAGTGAGACATTTGCTGTATTTATGAAAGCTTTCAGTAATGGGCCATCTACAGCTCCCTTGACTTAGTTTTCTGTCAAGCGATTTTCAAATTGCCACTAACATTTTCTTTGTGTTGACATTTAATTTGTGATGGAACCTTATAGAGGCTGCAGCATTCTTTAACATATGTTCTGTTGACTTCATCTTTAGGCACAATTTCATGGTGTGGGTGGTCTATCTGACCACATTTCAGCTTTAAAAGAGATGGTCATTTTGCCGTTGCTTTATCCTGATGTCTTTGACATACTGAAATTTAAACCTCCACGGTAAGAGACACCATTTAAAGCTATAAGTTCTTAACTCAATTATTTTAAGGAGAATATTCAACTGAGGTATCAACATGTTTCAGTGCTTCAAAAATTTCAGTAGTGTTCATGGTTCTTAGCAAAAATAAAAAGTAATTTTTAAAAAAAGGATAGAATACGACATATATGTAGGTTCAGAGATTTATGATATGGCAAGACTATCGTTTAAAAGTGTCTTGCCTCTAAAAGGTGAAGTTGGAGATTTTTTTCTTTAAAGTCCTGCATGCAAGTGGACTTGATTACTTTGTGAGCAGGAAGGAATTATCTGCTGCTAGTTAACTAGTTTGTTTCGTGAAAGTCCAGTTCTGTCTTACACCAACCCTTTTTTTTCCCAAGTATTTTCAAGTATTAGTTTTACAATTGATGGGACTTGCAACTAGAACTTTGCAGTGTTTTTTTCACTTGGGCTAAAATAAGAATCTGTTCCCTTACACAGCTAAGCAAGTTCTGTGTTATGAAATGAGGTTATTAGAGATTCATTAACTTTATATATCCTTGGTCATGGTATATTGAAATAGGACTTTAAATTCTTTGCTTCCAGTGAGTTTAAAAGTGTTACAAACACTGAAAAGAAAATCAGTGGTTAACTTCTTTATTCATTGAAATTCTTTTTGAAGCAGCAGTGCATTGGCTCTTCTAGTTGATGGAAATACAGAAATGCAGAATACCTTCCCCTTTTTAGACTACTTCCTCTTCCTTAATCACCAGAAAAAGGGAGACCGAATCCAATGACTTAAAGCTTTTTAAGGGGGAATGCAATGCTCTCAAATCTTGACTTTTGTGAAAATAAGAATGAATATGCAGTTTATCATTGAAAAATGAACTGATTGTTCCTGAGTTAGCCCAGTCTCAGGTTCTGCATTGGAAGTTTGCTCTTGTTTTGCTCTGCTCTACTGTAACCATCTCTGTTGTTTTCTCATAACTGGCATGCTACTATCTTTTCTTAAGATTTTGTATATCTGCATTATTCTCTTTATTCATTTTGTTTGCTGCCTTGCAGAACTGTGTAGGAACACTTTTGACTTTTCTCAAACTTCAGCTGCTACTATCTTATCCATGAAGTGTTCAGCCTAGGAGGGTAGAGTTGTGTGTTTTAGGGATGGGAGTTGTAATAGATACTGTTCTATGACATTTTTTCTTATGTGAATTTTTTTAGAAATTCTTTCTTTTAAATTTCAGAGGCTGTTTATTCTATGGTCCACCAGGGACTGGAAAGACCTTGGTTGCTCGTGCACTTGCTAATGAATGTAGCAGAGGTGACAGGAAAGTAACCTTTTTTATTAGAAATGCTGCTGACTGCATGAGTAAATGGGTAGGAGAATCTGAACAACAGCTTCGCTTAGTATTTGAGCAGGTAAAATTGAAACATGCCATGTGTCCTGTTGGAATTGTAACTAACTTTTTGTGGTCAAGAAGAACTCACTCTTACATGTTTTGTAATCTCCTTCCACTGAAATGGGATTATCAGTGTTCCCTTTTTTGGTGGAGTCTCTTGAGATGTATTGAAAAGATTAGTAAAATGAACAAGAAAAACATCACCACCGGCACCCTCAAAAAACCCTCCACCATACACACAACTCAGGCACAAAAAAGGTCTCAAGAAGCAAGAGATGATAGCTTTAGGTGAGAGGGAAACAGCTGCAGGGTGAAAACATGTTCATTTAAATTAGTAATGGAAGGTCGCTTCCAGGAACTTTGGGTCCTGTCTCTGTTCTCATCATTGCCAAATAGCAGTAGAAACTACTGCTATGATTTGTTTCCTGTCACTCAGTCTCAGTGAGTTGACAGGCTGCTGTTTTCTGTTGACAGGCTGCTGTTTCACATTAGGTTAATTAGTAGAGATCCCTGATGCTGGTCTGAAAAATCTAGCTCCAGTGCCTTTACAACCATAATGTCTTTTATGCATTTTCTCTTTCAAGTAGTACTGTTTTCCTGATGTCAGTGTTCCTGTGTTTTCTTTGTAGGCCTACCAGATGCGACCTTCAATTATTTTCTTTGATGAGATTGATGCTCTTGCTCCTGCACGGTCCAGCAAACAAGACCAGGTTCATAGGTAGGACATGGTTTGTATCTACATAGAAGGTGTTTGGTCTTTGTGAGAAGACTGCAACCTATTTATCTTGATGTGACACCCTTAACATGAAAACTGGTAATTGAGTGCTAGTGAATTTCAGATTATTTTAAACAATAATTGGAAACAGTTCACTAAGCTTGATATCAGTACAAGGTCTGTGTTACCTTATCTGTATTTTGCTATGTATGAAAATAATTATTTTGCTGATCAGTATCTTGTCAATAAAACCTTTTTATTTTTGAAGGATCAGTGGAGAAGGTTATGTGGGACTGAAGAAAATTTACTAAACCAGTGAATGAATGAAAATTACATTTTTCTGTTAGCTCTGTTGTGGGGACACTTCTGACACTTATGGATGGCTTAGCCAGCAGAGGAGAGGTCGTGGTAATAGGAGCCACCAACAGATTGGATTCTATAGATCCTGCTTTACGAAGACCTGGGCGCTTTGAACGAGAATTCCGCTTCAACTTGCCAAACAAAGAGGTCAGAACTTCAAACCAGCCTTATGTACCAAAGTCCACAAACCTCTATAACAAGTCAGCTTCGCTGAGCAGTTCAAGTCTCCATCTGTAGTGTACAGCTTGGACACGAGGGATACCTGGAGACATTCCATTGTACTGTGAAGGGCAAACCTGGTACTGAATATATATGGGAATTAGATGATGTCAAACAAGTAGTTGCTTCTCTCTTGGACAAAGATATGAAGTACACTGCACAGGTGCAGCACTTTGAGTTCAATGGCAATTGCTAAACAACAAAGAAATTTGTTTTATAGCAACCAAAAATATTGGGGTAGGGATGGTTGGGAGAAAGATGGTGTGCAAAACTGTAACCTTGTTTTTTGGTTTTTTGGGGTTTTTTTGGTTTTTTTTGGGTTTTTTTTTTTGTTTTTGGTTTTTTTTTTGTTTTGTTTTGTTTTTGTTTTTGTTTTTGTTTTTGTTTTTGTTTTGTTTTTTTTCTTTTTTTTCTTTTTTCCCTCTGGCTATCACTGATATTTCTTGGCACCTTTTGGAGCAAAGATAAAGAGCTAATTGGATTGAAGGGTAGTAAAACTGCATGAAACAGTGCATTTACCACAAACATTTATATCCAGTATTTATCTGCTCTCAGGAACAAGAGACAAGTTGCCATGAAACAGATCTAATACATAATTCCTTGCTGTGGAAGAATTCTAGAAGTGAGCCATAATTAATCTGTGTACCAGGAGATACTTTACTGAAAGTCTTGCTAGGATCAGAGATGAGAATGGGTGATGTTTGACATTTTCTGGATGAGTGACAATAATTTGAGTCATAGTTTTTGTTCTTGGTAGCAACTGTAGCAATTTTAAATGGACTAGGACTGTGTTCTTTGAATGGACTTCCAGAAAAGCAAATTTGATGAACTGCTGAAACTGTCACTGTGAAATTTTGCTAAATTGGAGAGAATTTTCTTTGAATGAAAAATGTCCATTTGCAGATGAGGCTTTTATTGCAATTTCTTCTTCAAAATCATTAGGTCTCACACTTATAAAACTCACTTTTTATGGAAGATGTACCTGCCTTTTATTTCACTGCATTCCCCACAAGAACTCGATGTAAGAATTTAAGAATGATTAAATTTCCTACTTGAAGAAGGAGCAAGTGTATTAATAACTGAGTTTAAAATACATAGAAGTTTAGCAGACAAGAAAAATATTTGTACTAGTGTGAGAGGGGGTTTTGTGTTCTGGTTGTTTTCTTAAGAAAAAATGTACGGCAAACTAAATTGCAACCATTTTGTTTCTAGGCAAGATTAGAAATTTTCAAAATTCACACACGAGACTGGACCCTGAAGCCATCAGACAACTTACTTGAAGACCTGGCTGAGAAATGTGTTGGTAAGTTTGAAAGCAGTGTAGGTCCTTTTTCCCTAGGCAGTGTTCAACCACTCTGGCCCCAGCCTGTAGCACTGCATGGGACTGTGACTGAAGTGCAGGAGCCAGCACCTGGCTCTGTTGAACCTCATACCCTTTGATAGAGCCTGTCCAGAGCCTTCCTGCTCTCCAGCAGATCAACACTCCCACCCAACGCAGTGTTGTTCATAATCTTACTGAGGGTGTACTCAATCCTCTCATCCATGTCTTTGATAAAGATATTAAAAAGGACTGGACTCAGTTCTGAGCCTTCGGGAATACCTCTGACGACTGGATGTAGCATCATTCACCAAAACTCTTGGCTCGGCCATCCAGACAGTTTTTAACCTATGTAACACATATATATGTCAAGGTAACATTTGGTTCTTTTTTCGTTTGTCAGGATTCTGTGGTGCTGATATTAAAGGCCTATGTGTTGAAGCTGGGCTCTGTGCTTTGCGCCGCCGCTATCCGCAGATACATGAGAGTGACAAAAGACTGAAGATAGATGCCAGATCAATTAAAGTAACAGCAAAGGATTTTGCCATGGCCATGCAGAAGATTGTTCCAGCATCACAGAGAGCTGGAGTTTCACCTGGGAGAGCACTACCACCTATTTCAAAGCCACTGTTAGAAAACACCCTGGAAAGAATTTTGCAAGCCTTGCAGAGAGCATTTCCCCATGCAAAGCTTGCACTGAAGAAGAACGAAGGTATTACAATAACATCTAATTGTTTAAAATCCTGACAAAGCAAAAACTTCTGATTTCTGCAACCAACATACACAAACTTCTCAGCCATAATGACAGTGCAATTTTAAGTTTTCCGTGTGCAGAGTGGGAGCTGTGTGTGACTTGCACCATGCAGTGGAGAACTATAGGTTCCTTACCGCAGCCCCCTGTTACTGACAGTAGCTCACATCCTGTTAATCATTTCAGAGATGGATCTAAGGTTTCACATATGAGACACGTCTTTCCAAACTGTAGAATCATAGAATGATTTGCGTTGGAAGGGAACTTAAAGGGACCCAGATCTAGTTCCAACCCTGCTGTCTTGGACAGAGACACCATCCACGAGAGCTCCATCCAGCCTGGCTTTGAACGCTTCCAAGAATTGGGCATCTACAACTTCTTTTTTCAATGTTTTTTCAACCTGTTTCAATGCCTCACCACTCTCACAGTAAAGAATTTTTTCCTAATATCCAATCTAAACTTACTCTCACTCTGAACCCATTCCTCCTTGTTCTCCTACTACATGCTCCTGTAAGGAGTCACTCTCCACCTTTCCTGTAGGTTTACTTTGGGTACTGGAAAGCCAAAAGTAGGTCACCCTGAAGTCTTGTCTTTTCCAGGCTAAACAAACCAAATTTTCCCAGCCTTCCCTCATAGGAGTGGTGTTCCCCATCCCTCTCATCATCTTGGTGGCCCTCCTATGAACTTGCTCCAATGTCCTTTCAGTGCTGGGACCACAGAGCTGATGCTGCACTGCAGGTGGGGTCTCACCAGGGCAGAGCAGAGGGGCAGAATCCCCTCCCTTGGCCTACTGCCCATGCCGTTTTGGATGCTGCCCCAGATAAAACTGAGATACTCTCTGAGTTGCAAGAGCACTCAGAAATTGCTGGGTCATGTCCAGCCTCTTGTCCAC
Source organism: Aegithalos caudatus (assembly GCA_013389925.1). Classification (NCBI taxonomy): domain Eukaryota; kingdom Metazoa; phylum Chordata; class Aves; order Passeriformes; family Aegithalidae; genus Aegithalos; species Aegithalos caudatus. The sequence goes on along the minus strand of WEIU01019850.1, from coordinate 118,585 downwards.
CAGCAACCCTAAGTGATTCTTGTCAGGTCTGCTCTTGATCTGTTCATCCCCAGCTTGTGTTGATACTGGGGATTGCCCTGACTCAGATGCAGCACCTTGAACTTGGACTGGCTGAACCTCATGAGATTCCAATTGTCCCAGTTCTTGTGCTTGTCCAGGTCCCTCTGGAGGGCATCCCATCCTTTAGGTGTGTCAACTGGACCGTTCAACTTGTTGCCATTAGCAAATTTACTGAGGTTACACTCAATTCCTTCATATATGTAATTAATGAAGATATTAAATAACACTTGTCCCAGTAGGGACCCTTTGGGGGGCATCACTTGTCACTGATGTCAACTGGAACTCTGAGCAATTAATTGCTAGCCTCTGGATGTGACCATCCAACCACTTTCTTATCCATGTATCAGTCCACTCATCACATCCATCCGTCTCCAATTTAAAGAGAAGGGCACTGTGGGAGACCATGTCAAAAACTTTGTGGAAGATCAGATAAATGATGCCTGTAGCCCTTGCTTTGTCGACCAATGTTGTCTAAAATTATTACTAATATAGTAAATAAATGGTTAAATGAGGGAGGAAGGGTCTACAGAAGTTGTTCCTGATCATCTTTATTCTAAGGAAAAAACCTCCCAAGTGTTTGTCAATAAAGAGTTAATACCTGATGCAAGTCATAAGGACAACTTTGTACAGACTTGTACAATCTCCTTGGATTTGTGGTAGGATATACTCTTCAGATAATAGCATTCAAATAACAAAATGCAAGAGAAATGGTTCCCAGCACTGATTTCAAAAGTGTACTAAAGGAAGAGTGAGATATGAAGTATTCAGTAATTTTCTCTTGTCTTTAAATCATATTTTAGGGAATGATGGGATTGACAGTGATGATGACTCACCATCAGTCTCTGAAAAGAAGCCTCACAGCAAAAAGGCAGAATTCCGCACTTTTAGCAGGTACGTGTTTGTCCTCTTTATGGTGACATTTTTTGAGATGGCTGCATCTGTAAAATGTTATGTAAATATGTGAGGGTTGCTAGATGAAGGAGTTAAGGGTGTGTATGGGGGTGATCAATATTTGCAAGGATTCAGCTGTGAAGATCCAACAGGGTACTACATCTAACTCTTCTGACTACACTTCCTAACTCGTCAAGCTGATTGGCCCAGCCTTCTTTTACTAAGTCAAATGGATTCACAGACTATTAAAACATGATGGTTTAATCCATAGTATTCCTTCAAAGACTCAAGACCCAAAAAATGCTCATTCTGTCCTTTTAGTTTAAAAAACCTCTATGGATTTATGTAGCCAGCTTTTACCCTTCTACCTTCCAAGATGGTTGAACCAGTAGCAAATTATGTACCAGAAACAAAATCAAGAGTGGTTTGTTAAATCACTGTGAGAAAATGGTCTGCATTTTTTTCCTTTATCTTACTGATTTTTTGTTACCTTTTGACATTTTAATTGTGGAAGCCACATAGTCCAATAGTTTTAAAAACAGATTATTGTCAGATATTTTTCTCCCTTCCTATGGCTGTGCTGCCTGGAAAACATGACTTGCTGAACTTGGTTAGATCTCTAGGATCTTTGACTTCAGCAAGAAAAGGTACAATAGTAATGTGGGGGGAAAAAGGCACAAACCTCTTCTCAAGTGCATTTCATGTGTGTAAAGCAAGCTGACTAGGAAACTAATGTGCAGGTCAAATATGAAACCACCAGAATGACTGAATAAAATAAATATAAGTCTTACACATACTTAGTGTAGTAATTCAAGCAATCCAGTCATGTTCTTCTTCAGATACAACTAATGTGTTTCATTACCCACGTTATTTTTTTTTCTAGAAATGTGGTTATGCCCTTCTTCCCACTGTCTCCAGGATCTGTGGCCAAATTTTAGCTAAATTTGTTAGGTGTAGAGATCTTATTTAAAATCAAGACAAGCTGAAAGTGGTTGTGTATGGACAGTGAAGAGAGCCAGACTGGTTTGTGCTGTGAGAGTTGTTATTTTTACCTGTATCAGGTTACTGACCGGCTGCTTTGCTGGTTTTTTTGTTGTTGTTGTTGTTTTTTTTTTTGTTTTTTTTTGTTTTGTTTTGTTTTGTTTTGTTTTGTTTTGTTTTGTTTTGTTTTGTTTTGTTTTGTTTTGTTTTGTTTTGTTTTGTTTTGTTTTGTTTTGTTTTGTTTTGTTTTGTTTTGTTTTGTTTTGTTTTGTTTTGTTTTGTTTTGTTTTTGTTTTTTTCTGGACAGTTCCCCTGTGGGATTTAAGAACTGTAGAACTGTTACATAACCCAGGCAAAGGAATAGCAGTCATGCTGGGACTGACAGGATATTTTAGCAGAGTAGTGATACCAGTTTTTGAGAAAATAGACTTTGATAAATAGACTGGTCCTTTTGATCAAAGAATCACAGACCAGCTTATTATTTGGCAGAAAATGGAGCATATTTAGCAAAAAAAAAAAAAAGTATGGGAAAAATATTTAACATCTGTGTGCCTCTTCATCACTCTTTTTTAAACTTGTTTTCTTCTTATTGTTGTAGAAATCTTTCTTACCAGCCAACATCTTTCAGGCCACGGTTCTTACTCGTTGAAGAGCAAGGATGTGGTCAGGCTTTTGATTTGGCACATGCAGTATTACATGCCCTGGAAAAGTTTCCAGCTTATACACTAGATCTACCGACCTTGTTTGTTAGCACCACATCACAGGAAGAAACATGTTCACAGGTATCTATCTTTTTGTTGATCTCATAGCATTCTTGAACTGTATATATACTAGCAAAATAAGCACAACTCACTGTTAATGGAGTTGACTTGGTTTGAATTTGCTGTTATGCTTATTTTTGTCTGAAAACTCACTTTTCTTGTAGATGGAATGATACTGAATCAGGACATTTGTACATAGATATGTTTCATCTGTATTTAAAATGAAAAAGGGAGGATGTTGCCAGCACTTTAGGACAATGGGAGATGCTGCTAATAAGCTCCTCTTTGTGGCAAATAATCCTGCTAGTCTTGATGGGATCCAGAAAGTTGTTCTTGTTGCTTCCTAAATCTCTGTGCTCCCAGTAGCTGGCTCTGCATCAGCCTGATGACGTCACACACTTTTTATTGTATTTGCAGGCAGCCAAAATTTTTGTGAAAAGGTTTTTTCTAATATACATACACAGTTTGTTCTGCTGCAGTGAAATATAATGAAAGTGTTGCAATGCATGGAATGCTTAAATGTGGAAATGGATGTGTGTTTCTTAACTAGAAAAATAAATATAAGATTTTGCAGTTTATTGCACTTTTGATTTTCTACCTTTAGGCTGGAAATAAATATCATTACTTGGTATCACTGTATTAAAATATTTTGATCTTTATATTTATCTTTATTTTTGATCTTTATTAGCAGCATTTTAGGGCTGTACAAGTCAGGCACATCATGTGACTAGATATTTATTTGCCACGCAGGAGGAACAATTCTCTTTTTGTTATGTCATGGTTGCACCTCTGGCTATAGAAATACCCTGTCTACTGCATGGATATACCATGTTTCCTATCTTGTGACAGGAACTCCCTGCATATTGTTACTCTGAAATGGTGCATGGAGAAATTTGCCATGGGAAAGGACTGTTGCCACTTCCCTCATTCAGTAGATTCATGTCCTCTTCTGTGACTGAAGTGCCATCTGTAGGCAGTGGCCTGTGGTCTTTCAAAGCACATCATCTGGTCTGATGGACACTTTGATAATGAGAGGAATGAGAGGCTCTGAGGAATTTAGCTCTTCAGGCAGGCTAAGGACTGGTCGCCTCATATAAAATGTGTTTGTAATTATGATTTGTGACCAGGCTTCTTTTACTGTGTTAGCCCTCACCTTTTCACAAAGGTCTTTGTTCAGGCTGTGTTCCAGTCTAACGTGGGTATGGGCCCACACTGAACTGGAAATGGTGCAGTCACAGTTGTGCAGCAGCTTCTCCAGGCTAACACATCTTGCTAAAGGGTTACTCTTGGTTTTTCAGGCACATCATCACATCATCTGAGTTTTGAGGCTCTTTAGGAGTTACTTTTCTCCTAAGTAGTTTTGAAATCCAATTCAGTTCTGTATCTGTCTGCATAGCAATGTCTATGTGTGAGTCAAAGTGAAAATGTCACTTTATTAAGGAGTGGTTCGTTTATTGGGTTGTCTTGATGTCTTGGCTTTATGCACTCTTATTTCACAAGATAGTCTGACTGATATGTAGTTACTTAGTGGCCTGTTCTACATGATGGAGTTTTCTTATCCAAGCTTTCATTTCACCAGTTGATAAGAGAAGCTCAAAGAACAGCACCAAGTATCATTTATATCCCACAAATCCCTTCGTGGTGGGAGGCTGTTGGACCTACACTGAAAGCTGGTTTTACAGGACTACTGAATAACATTCCATACTTTGCTCCAGTTTTGCTCCTTGCAACATCTGATGTTCCACATGAAGATCTCCCTGAAGAGGTATTTCTGTCAGTACTTTTCTTTCTTTGTTGCTCAGTTTCTTGTTAATTTACAACTCCTTGAAACACTGGAATACTGTGCTGCTCTTAAGAGATTTATGCTGTTATTACTCAGGCACCAGAACCCCGTCTCTTAAAATTTGCTTAGACAAAAAAAAAAAAAAAATGCTGAAAGCATTTGTCTAAAGTGTTTTCTGAGTAAAGATATTGACTTTGACCCAACTTTTTCTCCCTTCTCACACCCTTGTGCTTACTAGACACACATATAGATACACTTCAGACAACTATTTCAGCAGCTTTAAGACGGTTTGGTGTGCACTTAGTGAAGAATACACAATGCTTGAAAGGTAGCTGGGAAAAAGATTGCTTTTCTGAAAACATTTCTACCAAAAAAGTACTGTGGTAGAACTTAGTGACAGAGTGTAATTTCTATCTTAAATCATTTTACAAAAAAAATCAATTTCTTTCTTCATCCAGGTGGAAACTTGACAAATTAAAAAGCTAAGGACTAACTTCTGTTTAAGCAACTTGGAAGTCAATTTTTAGTAGAATTTCTTAACAAAATTAATTAAGAACACATGCTGTGCTTTCTTGAATCTGAGAGTGTTCATTAAAGGAAGGTGTTTAAAATATTAATATGCTGCTCTGATTATTTTGTCTAAGTAACAGAAGTCTTTAGAAAATTAATAAGTGCCTTCTAAAATTAAAAAAAAAATAAAACAACAAAACAAAACAACAACCCACATTACCAAAAAGTTGCCACTTGTCTGCTGAGCCCTGCCTCTTCCCTCTGTAGCTGTCATAAATATTCAAGCTAAAGGACGTCAAGCCAGGTAAATGTACAATAAGCAGTATTTGGGGTGGTGAATGTCACCCCTCTCTGATTGCTTTATCACACTTTTTCATGGATTAAACTCTAGAAGGTTGATTAGAGAAGGCATTTTAGTCTGCAGTGCTATGAAAATCTAGCCTTTTAAGGTCAAGAAGTTACGTTTTAATAGCTTGCTTTATCTAGATGGCTATTCAGAATAATTTAGAAATGCATTCATCTGTTTGGAACAGAAAATAAGAAATTTTTGTGGCCTTATATCTGAAATCTTTTTTTCTCATGGTTTAGATAAAAACATTGTTTAATACTAATCGTGAAGAAGTTTTCAGCATCCCACGGCCTACCTGTGCTGAAAGAAAAGGGTTTTATGAGGACTTGATTATGAAGCAAGCTGCTGAACCTCCTGCATCAAAAAACAATTCAGGTGAGGATATTCTGCATATACAACTTTGTTACTGTAAGTTAATGACATATACAATATTTACTTTGGTGATAATTCTCTGTCAATGATTTTTCATGTATTTGCATTTGAGCACCATGAATTCATTAATTTTTTTCTGTTATTGCAGAGAAATATTTAAAAATATTATCCTACTTTAGGTACAGGATACTTTGTGGATACTCTATTCCACATTAAAAGAAATCCTGACTTAAATTTGTGTCATTCCAGATTCACAGATACACCTTCCCTCAAGATGTTCTCAGGTGGTTGAGCAACCACAATTATGGGACAAGAAAGCAATCAAAATTAAAAAACAAGGAGTGTTTGTGGATTACTCTGAGCTCAGAGTAAGTCTATCTTCAATTTTTTTAATACTGAAGTAGGACATTTTCTTTATGGTTGTAAATTAAATCTATTGTTAACCAATGCCAATTCAAATGATTTATGAGAGGGATATATGGCTTGTGAAATAATTCAGCATAATAATGACAGTTGTTTCTGCAACTCTTGTAAACTGCTGCTCTTGCTGTATTTTAGACGGGGTTCTCTTCCTAATTTTTAATGTAAAAGGGATTGTTAAATTTTAAAGTAGCCCAGTGACAACCTTATCGTACTGTTAGTTATAAATGCAGTTTTTATGATGGATTGGGGTAGGGTTGTTTTGTATTTCTATTTGCATGTTTTTATTTATTAGGAACCAGAAAAAGACCTTGATTTTTAGCAGTTATGCTTTAAACCTGAAATTAGCAGGCTGCCATAAAGCACATCTTGGATATAATACTAATACCTGCTTTTCCAAAATTATTTAAAAATCCAGTGTTAGAATGTTACATTCATACAGTTACAGTGTTATAAGGTTTTTCTAGTCCAGTGTAGGAGAGAAGATGTTGTCCTAGGCTGTAGCTGGGGAAAGGGTCAAAAGTGGGCCTAGCTGCAGGGGGTAAAAGAGGTTCCTTTGCTTGAACTGGAGAGGGTAAAAAAGAAGGACCTGATTTTCAGGGAATATTGCTTGGACAAAAATTCAGGAAAGTGCTAGGTGATGTTCTGGTCAAAGCAGAAGAGGCCACTGTTTATCTGTCTGTGAAACGGAGTATTATTTAGATATTTCTTCTGTATGGGGAGAATATGACCGGACTGGAATCTTCTCTGATAAAGGAATCTGTCCACCCAATTTCTATCACATTTTTAAGCTGTGATATAATTTGTTGAAGCAAGTTTTTGAAGGTTTAGATTTTTCTAGATATTTCAGCTTATATATATTTTCCCAGCTGTGAGGAGAGAGTTACAGTCATGAAATTTGTCTTTTTAGAAAACTTGTTTCCTTAATGTGAGTGTCACTGGAACTTGATGCTTCTATCAGAGAACCTTATTGGAACTTTCCTGAAGTCAATAAACTTCACCTGAACCTCCAAAATATATGTTTAGTTTTGAATGGGATAGGTTTTTTAAATTATTTATTTGGGTTTGTTAAATTGGTTGGATTAGTGACAGTTTATCTTTGTTTATTTGCTTGGTAATAGGCATAGAACTTTATGAACAGATAGAAAAGCATACAGACACCTACGTGGCAACAATTAGAAATAGTTTCACTGGGGATATTGGCCATGCACCTCTGTCATGTCCTATGTGTTGTGTTTGCAGCAGCTGAAAGTACACTGTGTGGGTTTTGTGCCTCTTATCTGCACGTTGGATAGAAGGATGTTCAGGGGAGTACTCCAACCTTGTGCTAACTGATCCGAACAGGGCTGAGTTAATGGCAGGCTGCTGTGAAGCAGTAATATTTTCATTCAGTGTAGCTGCTTTTGTAAGCTATATCTTCACAACCTCATACAACACAGAGTTACTGAACAGCAGTGGTGCCACTAGCTTGTTAGTGTTGCATTTTCACAGATTATCACATTCACATCTCCACAACAGAAGGGACTGTGTGACAGATTGGGGACTTGCTAAAGGCAGTCATTCTGCTAGTTCATCCACTCCTGAGCTGAAAGGTAGGAGATAACTGATGTTTGGCACAGTACACATCCAGCTAATGGGTAGAGGTGAGCACTTAAGGAACTTCTGTTTCCAGCTGGCACAGCTGTATCTGGGAGATGTGTAGCCTGGCTTCCAAAGACATATTTTCCAGGACCCTGTATTGCATTTCTAATGAAATACAACTGTGGCTTTTCAGTGGCAGCTACTCTATAATGAACTGGATTGTGTCATTCCCCACTGTTCTGGAGACAATTGATTGGCAGTTATGATTGTTGATGTCATAGATTGATGAGTAAGAAAATACTGTCTGAACTTTAAACCTTCCTTTTGTCTGAAGTATGAGAAATTAACTTATTTTCTCCAGTTAAATCTTGTGAGATATTTAATCAGCTCACCAAAGTGCTACTTTTATTTAACAATATATGAAAGTAGGACATACCTTGTCCTATTCTGAATTGTAGTTTCCACTTTTTTTTTTTTTTTTTCTTCAGAAAGTGTTGGATGCTGTTGTTAGAGCCACCGAGAATGTTAGTATATCCAGCATGGCAAAACTATATTCTGTTCTTAGCATGTGCATTTACCAAGAGCGGGAAAATCCTGACAAAACCAAATTAGTGGAGGTAATTTTCTTTTGTCTTATATCGCTTTCTGTCACATGGTATTATGTGTATGTGTATGTTATGCATATGTATGTGCTCACAATTGTCACTCTTTACTGCTTAGTTGCCTGTGTTAAAAGACTTTCATTTCAGGCTAGAAGACATCTACTTATATAGCAAACTCATTGTTGAATTTGGCATAATTGTTGGCAGTTTCAGCAGAAAAAGGCAATGGGTCCACCTACACAGGCCTCTCAAACCAGTTAATCTATCTGTCTCTAGTTCTTCCCCAGAACTTTTCCAGGGTGGGGTCTGTAAAAGAAGAGTGCTTTTCTCAGTCTGCCACTTCCTCTTTCTCCCTTTGCAGGCAGGCACACATGGTAACACTTGGATAGCACTCATTCCATTCTTGAAAAGAAATTAAATATGAAACATTAAAAGAGTTCCAGGCTTTTCTGTAGGCTCACTAGACTTTTTAACTTGGCATGACTCAAGCATCTTTAATATGACATGTGGGGAGCTTTCTGCCTATGATGGCTTTATGCTAATGAGTCCAGCTCTCTAATCTCTTCCTTTGAGAGAGGATTTCTGAGTTGTTAGAACTCAGCAGAAATCTTCCACAGGCACCCATGGTCCCAGACAGGCATTCTCCGTATTGAGTTGTTTTAGATAGATTGGATATTGTCTTCAGATTCAAGATCCTAGAATCCATTTGTCTTTCAGGTGTTTATGCATGAAATTACATAAAATTCTTTATGCTTCTAAGTCTGCCTTAAAAAAAAAAAAAAAAGAAATCCTGACTTAAATTTGTGTCATTCCAGATTCACAGATACACCTTCCCTCAAGATGTTCTCAGGTGGTTGAGCCTCTTCTCCTTAGCCAAGGAGGCCTTTCCTGAGAAATGCATCCTTCTCTCATCTATCAGGGCTTGTGGGCTCTTGTGACTGGTCTTGATTTGTTTGTTCATTTTCTACGTCTACTTTTAGCTTTAGTTACAGCTTTCACTAGTGGCTCTTCAGGAACTGTCTTCTTTTTTATTGTTGAAAGCACTTTGATAGAGATCCAACGTTCCTTGAGATAGATCTCTGCAGTTTCTCCAGCCTACTCTTTGTTTTGTGTTTGAAGCTAGTGGGGCTAGAAAGATGTGACGCTGGTAGCACATGTATTGGCTAAATATTACAAACACTACTATGTACATACAGATTCTTGATTTTTTTTGATAAGGAAGTTATCAGGGTTCTCAGGCTTGTATTCACACTGACTCCTAATTTGTCCATTTTTTTTTCTTACTAGGAAATGAAGAAAGAAATTGAAGCCCTCAGTTGGCTGTGATACTTGACTTCAATATACTTGACACACTCTAATGTTTGTGTATGGCTCCCAAATACATAAGTTTTATTTAACTAATTGTAGCAGCTATGGAAAAATAGAATAGAAGAAAGACGATAAGTACATAACTGAAACCAGACATAACAGAGTGCTGAACCAGCAACACTTGGTGAAATGACCAATATAATGCCAGATTATGAGGAACAAAACAAGGCAAACTTATTAAACTAGGTAATTCCAGTAGTAGATCGTGCCCACTGGGTAAAGAAAGGATCTGTCCGAAGAAGGGAAGACATCAGCTGAAGAAAAGTGGACACCAGCTTGAAAGAAGATTGAGCATGTGGGCTAATTAGCATATGAAGCAAATCATTCAGGCAATAGAAGATTGAAAATTTATAGGAAGACTATGTAATTGGGAGCCAATAAACATCAGTGTCTGCAAAGTTTTGATAGTCAGTATGCTGGCTTTGTGGATTTGCTGCCTACCATCGTTTTCTACACAGAACTGCAAAGAAATACCTCTACTTTGTGTGGCCTGGTCTTTTGCACACTGAGTGAAAGAAAATGTTTCGGGACAACTGTTCTCTCTTTTAGAGAGAACAGCATGAAATTCTTCTAAAGTGTATTGATTCTGATCCCTGCTGTTATCTCAAACCTTCCAAACATTTTTTATCTCCAGAAGACACTGGAACTGCTTGTTTTTTCTCCCTTCAAGTTTATTTCTAGTGAAGAGAAGCTGAGAGGCCAGGAGTAGGACACAGGGCGCCGTTCCCGCTTGTGCCTCTGCCCTGCCCTCACAGGGATGGGTTGGGAGGCACCCGAGTGCACCGTGCCCCGGGGGTGGGACAGCACCTCCACCTCGTCGGCAGCTGTGGGGTGGTGGCCTCCAGGGCTGCAGCTCCGAGTTCATCCCCTGGGATCCCCTTCCTCAGTAGGCGACGCATCTGGACGTGCTCCAGGTGCGCCCCGGCCGCCACAAGAGCCGTGGGATGCAGGCCCAGGAGAGCCGGCGAGGTTGAGAGTAACGGGGCGGGGGAGCCAGGCCGGGGAGCGGCAGCAGTGGTGGGAGCCTTGGGACTCTTGGGGAGGCTGGGAAATCTGAGTCCCCGCGGGAATGCACCGGAGACCACTGCCCCAGGGAGGGAAAAAGGAGAGGATAAGGGAGGTTTAGGGTAAGTCGTCGGGTGCATTATGCCTGTGAAGAAGCAGCCCTGAGGATAGTCGGGGGTAACCCAGTGCAGCAGGCCAGGCTCCCTCCAGGACCATCCCCCTTTTCTGGCAGCCGCGCTAGGGAAGGGGGCTCGGTACAAACCCTGGGGGCTGTGGCAGCGTGCTGAGAGCCAGTCCCTGGGGTGCCTGCATCCCTGGAAATATAACCCTTCTGCATCACCTCATGGTTTGCTGGTTTATTTGTTCTTTCCCTTCTCTGTTTATTTTCCCTGAAAACTTATCTTATGAAGATTAACTTAGACACTGCTTTGCTTTTATTTTAATAATGGTCACACAAAGGGTGCCCATATTTTGACGACAAAAAGGCATCAGGACCTGCACTCAACACAAAATATGCATAAACTCTGAGCGCATTTTAGCTGGCCTGAAGTACCTGTGAAATACTCTTTAGTCAAGAGTTTACATGTTCAACTTTAGGTGCTTTAAAAACAAAACTCTGTTTAGAAATCGGGACTCATTTGTGCTTAATTAAAAGTCATAAAATAAACTGGTGAAAATGTTACTTGAACTTTTTATAATCTTGGTCTGCCTTAGTAAAAAAGAGAACTTACATGACTGTAATGGATGTCAAGTAGCCCATGCTTTCTAAAACTCAGTGTCACTACTTCAATGACTTAATCATTCAACTTGCAGGAGTTCAGTGTTTCTAACATAGCTTTCAAAAGCTAAAATTCTTCTCATATCTTTCCAAGTCAGACTCTTCTTTCCAGACTATCTTGCATTTCTGTGGGTAACACTGACCAATTCAGAAATGGTCTGCCCTGCCTTGGAGTGGGGAGTGTCATGGATTCTGTTTCCTTCCCATAGAACACTTTCAGGAGTTTCAGTTGCATGGATTAGGGTTTTTTTGGGGTTTTTTAATCCATCAATTTCAAAACTACTGAACTAAAAAAGAATAAGTCCTCAGGGTGGTAGATTGGCGGGGGGTTTTTTTTTTTTTTTTTTTTTTTTTTTTTTTTTTTTTTTTTTTTTTTTTTTTCCTTGCAAAGGATTGTGAAATCTTTTTAATTTAAATTTTAATCAATTTTAAATTGCTGCTTTACATTTGCAGTCTAAGCCGTGAGCAAGCAGTGACAGTTTCTTTTGGAGAATTCCATGGGAGACAGTATCAAAGATTTTACTAACATCCAAGTAGAAAACATCCACAGCCTTCCCCTCATCCACCAGGCAGGAACACCGTGTTGTAAAAGGAGATCAAGCTGATCAAGCAGCACCTACCTTTCATAAGCCCATGCTGGCTGAGCCTGAGCCCATGGTTGTCTTGTGTATTCCATGTGATGGCACTCAAGGTGATCTGGACCATGACCCTCCCTGGCACCAAGGTCAGACTGACAGGCCTGTAGCTTCTGGGATGCTACTTCCAACCCTTCCTGTATGAATGTTATATTTGTCAACTTCCAATCAACTGGGACCTCTCCAGATAATCAGGACAGCTGGGAAATAAGTGGCTTGGCAAGTTCTTCTGCCAGCTGCCTCAGTACCCTTGGGTGGATGCCATCAGAGCCCATAGATTTATGGGTGTTTTAAGTGGTGTAGCTGATCAATAGCCATTTCCTCCTGGATCATATGAGCTGTATTCTACTTCCAGACTATGTCTTCCAGGTTAGGGTGTGAGTACCCTCAGGTCTGCTGTCTCTATGTTTCCTTTTGTGTCAAGATGGAGATTCTCCATAGCTCTCCTTTTGTTGCTGATATATTTGTAAAAACATTTTATCTTGCCTTTTATGGCCCTAGTGAGACTAAATTGTACTTGAACTCTGGCCTTTTAATCTTCTCCATCTTCTTCACATTTGTGTAGTCCTCTGTGGTGATTCATTTCATATTATCTGCAGGGTCCAGCCTGTTCAGATTTGTGGCTATAAATAATAGCGAGATAGCATGGTCTAGAGTCTCTTATAAATCAAAAAGGTTTAATAAATGAAATTAAATAGTACAGAAACAAAATATATAAACCTTGCACAGTGTAAGGAGATCCTACACCTGCTACAACACCTAGAGAATGCTGTTAGTTCTATCGTTCTGTTCCTTTTTCTACTCAGTGTTCGAGGATGGTTCTATTTGAAAACTTCCAATAGGAAACCTTACAGGGTTTGACAAAGAGAGGAAAGATCCAACAGCTGTCTCTCTTGGCAGTCAGCAAATTTCAGAGGGACATGTACAGAACCTCCCAGAAAAATTTCCTAATAAGTCAAGGAGTAAACTGAAACTTTTTTCCTTATATAGAAACACCTACCCAAGTGTGGGAGGTGCATTACTACCGTCCTCATGTACTTCCTCACACTTCTGTCATCTTCTCCATCATTGACTTATGTTATGTCTTGGTAGCATTACCATGGAGAAGTAGAAGCCTCCAATCTGGCTTCTGCCCCTTTCAGCATGAGATTTAGTTTGGTGTACTTGTGTTGGGGGCTGGATTTGTTTCCTTTTATGCTTGTGGAATTTTTTCCTGGTGGGTTGCTAGGGAACTAATTGCTGGGTTCTTATGGGTGCTTGACCAAAACAAAGAGGTGGCCAAACATGAGTTTTTCTGATAATGGGCAATTAAGGCTCACCAATGATGTGACATGACACATTACATCATCCCACTGTGACATGCTCTACCCAGTGAGGGGTGCCCCAAGCATTTCTACCTAGATAAAAGGTAGATGTGGGAACACCAGGATATCCTGTTTTCCACTGGATTCCCCGAGGAATACTGGACACATCTTGCCACCACTGGACTTTCTACAGGACCATCTCTACTCCACAGAACTGCATCTGTTACTCCAGGAGGATTCATCTGGACTGCTTCTAACACCCTGACCAACAGGGTGTCAGGCCACATCCCTGACTCTGTCAGGGTTTTCTGGGGGTTTTATTTGTTTTATTTGCTTGTCTTTCTATACTACTACATTTGTATTTTTAATATTCCTAGTAAATAACTGTTATTCCTATTCCCAAAACATTGCCTGAAAGCCCCTAATTTCAAAATTATAATAATCTGAGGGAGGGGGTTTACATTCTCTGTTCAAAGGGAACTTCCAGCTTTTTGCTAGAAGATACCTGTCTTTCAAAACCAGGACAACTTGTTATGAAACTTTGGATTCTAAACTGAACAATCCCTGTCTCATGACCATCAGAGCTTTCCTCACATATTAAACGTGAATAGTATCATCCTCCTTTCAGAAACACTGGTATGAACAAGATCAACAGCCATGAAAAAGTCTATCTTCAGTTCCCTTTGGGTTTCTGTGAGTAAATGCCATCCTTCTGAAAAAAATCTTTTAATCCCTCTCAATGCTGGTATACATGGAAGAGAGAAGACAAACCTTCCTAATTGGACTTTACTCCCAGGACAAGGTGTTTTTCTGCTGCATTAAGGATATAGATGTTTGGCAGAACACAAACACCCTAGTGTCCCAGCTGGTCCTCAGAGGGGCTGAACTTAAATTCTGGGTAGAGTCAATTAACATTGTTTACATAAATATATTCTTGCTCTTTTTCCTAGGAATTTTTCTCTGACAATATTGAATGTTTCAGTGAACAGTGTCTAAGATCAAGGAGACAAACATGCCATCTGTTTTAGACTCTACCTTTGACAAAAGCATGGAAATACAAAGGGAAAATGTCAGTTGATATTTTATGATATTCTATTTCTAGGTGTTCAATTTCTGTTCAGTTTATGCAATGAAAAGAGAAAGCATGCACAACGAGTCCTGTCATGGCAAATCTACAGCTAAAAGTCCACAGGGGAATATGAGTATATTAATGTCAGTACCAGTGTCTTAAAACCAGAATCACACTTCTTAGTAAAAGACTGCTTGCATAAAACCCATGCATTTCTTCACAGCTCCTTTGAGATCTCCCCTCCTCTTTGGTAATTGAGATACTAGTTGCCCTATGGAGCATCAAGATTATGGTTAGGAGATGTCTGGTTTTTGAGAAATATGTGCATATGGAATGCAGCAGACTCAGAGTCTGGGTCCTCCTTGGGGCCCACAGACCCCCCCCCCCCCCCCCCCCCCCCCCCCCCCCCACTCCCATCATCTTTGCATGATGTAGAGCACAGGATTATAAACCTGGTGAACTTCCCAAGTCTTGGGGAAGTGTACAATGCAATGCAATGTAAGATATGTGTACAATACTTTTTTCCTTTCCTTTATCCTCTTTCTTAATGTAGCCAGTTGGCACAGCCAAAATTGTGTCCAAAAAAGGAAGACTATAAAGAAAGTAAGTATTAGTAAATCCCTTAGGTGTCCTTTTTAGCCTGGCTTCTGACAAGGATTGTATTTGGTTGTTTTGTCTATTTAACTTGGCCTCAAAAACTTCTGAGCTCATCAGTCAAATTCAGCTAAGTTGTGAGAACACATACCACAAACATAATGTTCCTTGCAGTTTTATGAAAAGATGTCAGTGCAAATAGGAGGGGATGCTATTGATTCCTTTAATGGTTGGGAAGAATGCAATGTGAATTCCTGCCTGCTCTTAGGCTCTAAAGAATCTCTTCTTTAGCTCAGGTTTCTTTGTGGAATGGATTTTTTGGAGTCTGCAGGAAAAGACTAATTGTAAAACATTCTTGAAGAAGGAGGACGTACTGCAGTATTGTAACACATGTAAAAATTAATTTGGCCATAAGATACGCAAACCCATTGATGTGGGGATGCTGAACATATTACAGTGGAACCAAATTCCTTTGCTGAGTACATAAGCAGGCTTGGTGCCGTAAGGCTGCCTGCTGGAAGCTGGGAAAATGCAGTAGCTCCAGGCAGCATCCTGCCAATCATGGGCTGAATGCGGAAAGGGGACTGAAATGCCCTTTGTGTGTAGTAACTCAAGTTCTACCTGTGCAATATGAACTGTTATTTACTGAGCTCACAATTAGTTTTATAGTTGGGATGATGAGGTCAAAGCCTATCTGCACTTCAACCAACATGGTGATGGATCTATTACTTTGCTGTTTCCACTTTTCCAGAGGGAAGGAACTGGAACAAATTTGATTCTACCTGTAAGTTGGGTGTTGTAATCAAGTTGGCTTTCCTGTCTATTAAAAAGTTGCTGGACAAGTCAAGCTTTTAAATAAGTAGTTTAAGCTTAACTACTTTAAGTTGAAAGCTGTGGTGATGGCAATGACTTTCAACTCAGTAAAAAGGAAAAACTCCATCCACTGGAGATATTTTTTACATATTTTTGCTAGAGCAACAGTCAAGTAAAGGGAATAACATACTTTCTGTCTCAAGGACTTTATACAGTGTTTTATACTTTAGTCGCCAGAACACTGAAGACCAGACCTATCACAAAAGCTACAGGAAAAAATATATTCAGAAAACAGGAGAAGAGCTTATTTCTCCCATTTTTCTCCCAAATTTCTATTGAAGACATTTATGTTAATGTTTAGACCTTTTCTGTTACACAGCACACTTTGACTGCTCCATTTTTTTCTCCTGAATTGTCCAATAATTTTAATTTGTGGTCTTGCGCTCATACTAAGAAAAAAAAAAAAAAAAAAAAAAGGCTTTTTTTGAATTGACTTTCAGAAGCTGCTGAGGGAAAAACACAAATCTTCCAAAACATGAGTTTTGTCATTTCAGTCCTTCTTCATCTGCAGTTTATCCTCATTGCAGTCAATGGTTGAACTAGTTCAGCAGAATTTCTGCAGCAAGTACATCCAAAATATCAAAAAGTCACCCAAATATGAAAACATTCCGGACATTGAATTATGGTCTTCAGCTTTGTCTCCAGCATAAGAAGTTTTCATATTTTCTGTTGGAAATGGCATCTCCTCTATGTGTTCATTGCCATACCTGCTATCTTATATTTGCTACTTGATGAAGTTTGTTGTTCCACTAATAGACAAGCCTTGGTATGTGTTCTGATGGAAAAAAATGCATTTCTAAAAGTATTTCCTCTCTGAATTTGTCTACCTTCACTTTCTGGATTGATTCTGCTTGTTTCTTTATTTTCTGTTATTGAATTTCTGTTCACCATATTTGATTAGACTGACCAAGACATTTCAAAACCTTCCCTGGTCACAGTGGGAAATCCTCATTAAAATTAAGGGGTTTAAAAGTGTGTTTAATGTGATTCTTTCTTAATTTTCTCTTTAGTGACCTCTGTCAGCATTCTCTGAGGACACTAAAACTAGACTTAATATCTGTAATGCAATCACACAAAAGAAGTAATGCAGGTTTCTTGTATGGTGAAATGGGATTTTTTTTTATTCAGGCCACATAAATTATATTCTGTGTTAGGCCACAGTATCACTCTAAGGAGTTATTTTCAGCCACTTGTTTGCCAAGGTTCCTAGCACCTGTTCCAAAGCAGTAATACCCAGGAGACTTTTAAGTCCTGGAGACACGACTTGCATTTCTTATTTTGCTTGGGTAATACAAGAATTCATATTTCATTGTTTGAGTCCAGATTATTCAATGTGCCTTGTAGCAGCTGGTGTCAGGTTCATAACCTTAACTGGGACCTTGCTGAAGTGCACTCAGCCGTTGGTCATGTCACAGTATTTCTTCTAAAATATTGATCATGTAGTATAGACATGAGAGTGAATTTTTGGAATGTATCTCAGGATCATGTGGACATGCCTGAAAAACTTTTTCATTACCTGCCACCATGATTTCTGCATGGTCAATGTGCCATTTAGCCATTTTCCACTGAAAGTCACACAAACCAGTACTTCAGGTAGGGGGTGTCAGCAGCAACCCTCAAAAGCAAGGGTATGCCTCAGATCACAGTTCCTTTTGTGTCTGGTCTAGTGGATACATCTCCCTTTATCCATGGTTAACAAAACAGTCTTTATGCTGAAAGTCTCTCATCAAAAAAGTCCTTTAACAACTAGGTGAGGGTAGAAAAGAAAGCCACTTTTAACTGGCAGCAGAGAAGCCTCCCTTCCTCTTTGGTATCTCTCTTCACTAGTAGGAAAGACCACTGTTTTATGTATTAGTCTTGCAGCATTTAGCTGTGCTTTAGTCTAAGTGCTCTAGACAGTAATCTAAAAAAATACACACACACACACACACACACACATATATATATATATGTATATATATCTCCTTAAAGCTAATGAGTTTACTTAATACACAGGTGAAAGCATTACTACTTCTCCAACTTCCCCATGCCTTTCAGTCACTTCAGCTGAAATCTGGGTGGGTACTGGTGTAGCATTGTTTGGATTTATTTTATAAGTTGTATAATAGCTTTCATGGCAAGATGTAGTTTTAGTTGCCACTGTAAAGGGCCCCTTGTTCTTATCAGAAGTTGATAAGAGTTTCCAAGACAACCCAGGCCTTTGCCCAGACACTGTTTTCTATTGGTCCCTCCCTAAGATTATTCCCTACCCATCCTTTTTAATGTATCTTTCCCCCTCTGTCCATCAATCATTTTCAAGGTCCAGAGGTTCGGCCAGTGGTTGGTGGACACCCAGAGCACCCCACCCCAATTTAGCTTGATTTGTTCTTGTTTAGGTAATTCTGTTGGCATTTGCCACCTTGCTTTGTTTTATTGGTTTACAACTTGTACTCACCCCTGGAATTGTGCTGGTAAAAGCCCCCTACGACTCAGGTTCGGGGTCTCTCTCTTCAGAGGCTCTGAGCCTGGGGCCAGGGACTTCCCCTGTGTTCCCCGAATAAATAATCTGCTCCCAAAGTCTCGAGAGAGTCCGCTCTTTCTCACCACAGCCGTGACAGTGAAGGTAATGGTGCTGCAGAGCCAAGAACCCACACAAAGGTTCTGTTGGAGCACAGCCAGGGCTGCTGGGTGGTCAGCCAGGCAGGGCTGACCCCAGAGACAGAGCTGCGCACCGCAACATACTGGTACTTGCACCCTCTGTACCAGTGACTTTAAGGGCCAGGCAGCATTCATCTGCACCAAGATGGTAGTGGAGCCCTCTGAGAGGGGTTTTCCTGGCACCAGGGAAAGGGTCATGAACCAGCACCCCAGGTAAATCACTACCATGACTGGGGCTGATCCCATCCCCTGTGCATTTATTATAAGAAATGTAATTTTCCTGTTTGTGCTATAACATCAGCTGAGGTTCCCTAACAGGCTGACAAATAACAAATTCCTTCAGAACCAGAAGGTTTTTACGCTCCAGACCCAATCTGGACTAAGGTGAACTATATACTGTATATGGTGAATTATATACTGTATTGTGAACTGTGTACTAGCAGTACAAAACAGAGATCAGTGATCTGGCAAAGGAACAGGCAGAAATATACCTGCAGGTAGCTGCAGAGTGATGCTGATCAGTGAATAGCTGTGTGTGAGATGATCTGAGGCATATGAAATTTGAAAAACTGGGAGATCGGCAGGAAAGCATTCATCTTGGTCTGCTGAATTTTAATACAGCTTAAGAAATCTCCTTCAAATAAAAAATACTAATTTGAGTTTGCAAATCCAACTCTAAATTAAAGTAGGACTATAAAGAGGCTTGCTGCAATCCCAGTGAAACCAATGGCTCCCATTAACATAGCAGGGTTTTATTTCTCTGTTGGCTTGAATCATATATAAGATTGAAGGATCTTGTTTGAACTTTCATTTCACATAAATGTTAATGCATTTAAGAACACCCTGCCTACATTTTAACTCCTGGAAGATGTTTTGAGGGTGTTTTTCTTAAGTTTCCCAAACATTCTTACTAAATTTATTAAAATGCATCTCTTAGAACATTTTCACATGTTAAAAAGAAGCGCTTCTCCCTTTATACTGTATTGATCCAAATGACTGGATCCAATTGTTTAAAATTAATCTATTTCTCTAGTCTTTTTAACACCCAAACTGATCCCTTGAAAATTTTCCTTAATGTATTTTTTGAGACTTTTCAACTTTTTTCCTCTTACTGTACTTGCATGTAATGTCTTCTTTCCAGTCTCTTTCTTTGTGCTCTGAAAACCCTCAGTAACTGCTGCAGTACTTAGTACTCTGTCACTGTTCTTGCACATCCTCATGCTATGAGTAGCTGCAGTAATCTGCCCTTCTGGATAAATAATGGGAGTTTTCAAGCATCCTGCATATGTTTCCAAAACAAGGTGACTGTGCAACAGCATAGGAGTCTCAGGATCAGCTGAAAGTCTGTGATGGAGCACAGCAATCAATACAACTAGGAAGTGGGAATGAGTCTTTTCTTCTCCCACGGCCTCTCTTACTGTGACAGCAGCCTGAGTTGGAACTGAAGGAGTAGCTTTATCTGAGTTTTCCTTTCTCCCAGAATTTGGTATCCTTTCAGTCCCTTGAGTGTCCATTGCAGGTGCATCACACTGCTTCATTGCTGTAAAGCAGGTGGAAGTCTGCTGCTAAGGGAGCTGACACTTCTGCCATACAGGACACAGCCTCTGGTAAAAAAGATGAATGCACTAGTTTTGCACCATTCATTCCCTGTGTCTGCCTGCATACAGGGTATTTTGGAAAAGAGACTGGAACAGGAAGCTTTGGTGTGGCTCTGATGATCCTATATGCACTTGTAGGTCAGTCCTAAGGTGTCTTTCTTGGGTGTGTCTGACACTGGAGATCTCCCTTTACAGTGGCTGAGCCTGCAGTCTGCACCTGCTTTCCTCCAGAAACACTTGGAAAGGCTGGTTCCTAGCCTTTGGTCTAATCTCCATCACTGTCACCCTTGAAGATGTGATGCTATCCTGTAAAAGGGGCCAGGCTTGACTTTGTATTGCTGATAACTGATGCCTCCAACAGGAATTAGGTTTTTTTAGGGAGTGGAGGAAGTGGAGAAAGGACCTCCCCAAGACACTGGGTGAGATGTCTGGTCTGTTAAATCTTCACAGTTTTGGCCTTGCCACTTGACAAGAGACAAAGAAGGGAGTCACTCCTCTTTCAATGTGTTTGCAACAGCAATTCCCCCTCCTTAATTGTGTCATTGGCCACCAATGAGTGCTGGCATGGGCTTTCACATAATCTCAGTGCTGTCTGAGATAGTGCAGCTAGCATAAAGCTTTAACTAGTGAAAGTGATGTTGAGGGCTTGTCAAAATCCAGAAGCAGCAGTGATGTTCATAATAAATTCTTGTCAGCTGAACAAAGACACCAACCTGCATGTCAGGGAACTCTTATGCCTTATTACTGTCTTAATTCTGGCATCTAGCTCACTATTTAGTCTCAGAAATGTTGATTTGCCTGTGGCTCGACTACGGGCTTCTGCTTGGGTTAGTCCAGACACAATTTCCACTGCTACTATAATTTTTTTTCTTTTTGCCTTCAGATTTGTTAAAAGGACTAGTATAGTGTACCATATTTCCCAAACCCCTCTCTTGTTCTTCAGGTTAAGGGGTGGATCATGCAAGGGGTGGTGGTCCAGGCACAAGTGGCCCTGACAGCACTCTGAAATGGTTGTAGTACAGAGTTCTGGGCTTGCTGGCCAAGCCCTGCTGTGGGCTTCCCTGAACAAATCCACAAGTCTTTTGTTCCAGAGTGCATTGCTTCATATGGAATCACTCCAGTAGTGTCTCCCACTTATGTCCTGGCTCTGTTGCTGTCATTGCTTTTAACACCAGAAAAGGGGCTTCTTAGCACAGTGGCATTTAATTATTTTGTCTGCTTCCTGTAAATCTATGCTTACTACAGATAGACCCCAGGTGAATATAATTTTTCTCTGCCTTTGAAGCTTTTGGAATAGAATTCAATATGTTGTCTAGGGCTTTTGGGTCCTTATTGCTACATATGAATTGATAACCCATGGATGCCAAAACCCCATTCAATATGCAAGGGGTCTGTGGGATGCTTGGGCCTTAGAGCTTGGTATATCCCAGCTGCACATATAGGCAGTTTCAAAGCCTCCTCATGGACATGTGTCCAATCTCAAACAGCCCTTTTCTTTCCCAAATCATATAGGGAATAATTCCATGAATTACGGAAAATTCATGCATGTGTTTTCTCCAAAAGAGTAATAGTTGTATGGCATGTTGCAATTCCTTATTTCTTAGCATCCTGCTCTGATCCAGAGTGGCTAATGTCTCAGAGGGAATGCCTATTGTCCAGCCTTTATAGCAGATGCCTAAGAATTTTACCTTGCAGGAAGGGAGATGAACCTTTTCTGTCAGGATATGGAGTCCCAAACTCTCCCAATGAGCAATTATCTTTGTCTCAGTCTGTTCACTGCCTCCACCTCTGGGCAACCAATTAGCACATCATCAGTATATTGGTAAATCTTGACCTGCTTGACTAGGCCAATTTGGGCCAATTCTTGAGCTTGAGCATAAAAGGCAAGGGTGGCTGAATGTCAATATCCCTGGGGAAGTTGAGTAAAGGTATACTGCTCTCCTTCTCATGTCGATGCAAACATTCTGATTCTTGCAGGAGGACTATAAAAAATGCGTACTTCATGTTGATAGTTGCCAGAAACAGGGTGGTCTTGTTCCTGGATAGCCAAAGTCAAGCATATTAGGAACTGAAGCAGTTAAAAAGTCCTGTGTTTGCATTCAGATGGTGGTATCCAGTGGTCAGCTATCACCTCCTGTTAGGTTTACACACAATGCAGAAGAGGAGTCACACTAAGGCTAATGATTCCCCTGGTCCCCTAAGTCACTAATGATAGGTCCTTTCCTTTCCTCCTGAGGGTAGGATAGAAGGTTGTACCTTCATTATCTTAGAGGGAGGCAGGAATGGTGCTGCTTGTAGTAGTCAGACTGCAGCAGGGGCAAGTCCAAACACCCATCTCCTTCTCCTCCAATCAGTCCATGCCTTCCGCTGTAGTAAATCCAACCCCAAAATAGTCATAGGTATGTCCCCTGTTAAGTATTTCTGTGGAGGAATTTTCTCCTCGAAGGTCCTGGAAGCTAGCACTTCACCTTGAATTGCCAAATTTGCTGTGACATTTCCAAAAATATCAATCACTTGATTTTGTTTAGGGCTGGGTTAAATGCCACATCTTACGGTTTCCTTATTGTGGAGAGCAGACACCAGTCCATGTCAGCATCACTGAACTCTTACACTTTATTTTTTAATCATCTTAACTCTGCAAACTAGCCCACTACTTAGTCTCAGAAGTGTTGGCTAACAAGATAACAACTTTTTCAACTAACTTTAATAAGCTCCCAGCTCCCACAGCAAGCTTGAGGTATGGAGTAAGTGGTAGAATACCATAGCTGCATTTGCCAGGATAAAACAAGAGAGGAGAGAAGTAAAGGAGGAAGAGAGAAAGGTAAGAGGAAAAAGAATGAGCTGTTAGATCCTGCACTGAGCCTGCCACTGAGGGTAGTGTCCATCTGGGGTCAAAAAGGAGAGAGAAAAAGTGAGCAAGGGGAACTGATCCATTTTGTTTTAGTGTATCTGGTGCATGCCACTTCTGTAAAATAGATTTCCATGCCATTTGCTACATACAGTCAGTCCTTTTGGGTCCTCCAGGAGATGATTCAGGGGCCTTGATGCAGGCCCACAGGGCAGGGGTCTCAAGGCAGAAAAGGAAGTTGGCTCAGAACAGCACTGCCCCACCTCAGCAGGACTCTCTCTTCCAGTCACCACTTCCAGTCACAGCAGTAAGAGTGTCTGAGACAGAACACGCTCATGTGCTTATGCCTGGTCTTCCTCAGGGCGATTTCAGCCCCTGTTACCTGAGAAATGGTAGAAATTGTCATTGAGATGCATCAGTTTGCAATAGTTTTCCTCCATTTTTCAGAAATATAAAAGCATAACAGATCTGTAAAGTTTTTATTTTTGCCAGTGCCGTTTACTTTGTATTGTTGAAGTATTTACTTTTATCTAAAAGAAGTCCGTGAATTCAAGGTTACAGAGGACTGGCATCATATTTTTTCATTTGTGTGTAAATAATATTTTGTCTTGTTTTTATCTGTACTGATTTTGTATTTCCTTTGTATATATGGCAAGTGAATTGTGTGGTAAACAACTAATTTTAATCAAAGGTTGTAGTGTTTAATAAATTCATTTAGTAAATGAATTTCGAATTTTCTACTACTTCTGTTGACATCGTAAAACTAATTTTAAAGGTCAACATAATCAAGTTACGTAATGGAATATACTGTGGTTGGTCAAAAGTCTTAATATGATTTTTTTTTTCTTTCTCTGAGGAGCAAGTTTAAGGACAAGGTTTGTTAAAACTTTGGAAATTAGTGTGGAAAAAGAAACCAAGAAAGGAGGAGAAAAAAATCAGAAAGTAAGAAAACCAAACTTATTTAATGCAATATTGACAATGAGTTATGGTCCTAGCAGTGAATGTTATGCAATGCAAATAGAAACATGACCTGTATTGTGATTATTTTTCTTGGAAAATATTTTCCTGTCCTGGTCAATAAAATACATTGTGTTGTATTGTGCACTATTACAATAATATTTTTCCCTAACATAACATGAAGAGTTTTATACTTACAAAACATTTTTCATTGCATATTAAATGTCTCACAAACTTAAATGTAATTATTTTCAATCTTATACTTTGCACTATTTTCTGTAAAATTTCATTTCTTCATACCAATATTTAGAGCAGTTGTTTTTCACTAATATAAACCAGAACTAAGATTGTTTGCATTCATACCTGAATTTATGCTCAAAATGTTTTTCTAGTAACTTCTTTACTGCATTGTGAATTAGAATAAAAGCAGTATGGACAAGACAGAAAAATAAATTTTATACTGTAAGACAAAACCAATTGTGAA
This sequence comes from Aegithalos caudatus, assembly GCA_013389925.1. NCBI lineage: Eukaryota > Metazoa > Chordata > Aves > Passeriformes > Aegithalidae > Aegithalos > Aegithalos caudatus. The sequence goes on along the minus strand of WEIU01019850.1, from coordinate 94,125 downwards.
GTCTGATTACTGGAAATAAACCTGATATATTACTTTCTCTTTTCTTTAGTTCTGAAAAGAAACAGTCTTTTTAAATCATGAGTTCATGTACCTTATTAAATGCAATATAAACTCTTGGGAAAAAGTTGATGGAAAAATATTTGAATAGTTAAAAATTTGAGGCTTGCTTACTCCTGTTTCATCTTTAAAAGTTTTCAGCATCTCCTGTGCTTGTAGCGCCCTGAATCAGCAAATGAAGGGGATCAGGATCCTTTGATCTGCCTGGCTGCTTGCAGGAATCACATTGTATGAGCTATCCTTATCACTCCTGGTGTTTAAGTGCTAGAGATACACTTTCTTTTAACGGCTGTCCTTTTTGAAGATGCAAAGAAACAAATGATGTTAGATTAATATTTTTAAAATATGTAAAATGTTAGGGATAAATCACTGTCAATTTAAACAATTTTTTACTGCAACTATGCAGTAGGAAAAAAATTAGGGAGACCAAAGCTCAGTTTGAACTTAGAATGTCAACTTCTGTAAAGGATAATAAAAAAAGTTTCTACAAATACATTAATGGTAAAAGGAAAGGTAAGACCAACCTTTGTTCTCTGTTGAATGAGGGAGGGAACTTAGTAACTGCAGATGAGGAGAAGGCAGAAGTGCTTAATGCCTTCTTTGCCTCAGTTTTCAGTGGGAAGACAAATTATTTCAAGACAACTGTTGTCCTGGATTGGCTGATGGTATCAAGGAACAGAATGGTCCCCCCATTATCCAAGAAGAGGCAGTCAGAGAACTATTGGGAAGCTTGGATACTCATAAATCTATGGGCCCAGATGGGATCCATCCCGGGGTGATGAGGGAGCTGGCAGTTGAGCTTGTGAAGCTGCTCTCCATCATTTACAATCAGTCTTGGCCCACTGGTGAGGTTCCAGATGACTAGAAGCTGGCCAATGTGACACCCCTTCACAAAAAAGGTGGGAAGGAGAATCCTAGTAATTATAGAGCAGTTAGCCTGACCTCACTACCTGTAAAGGTAATGGAGCAGTTTATACTGAGTGTCATCACACAGCACTTACAGGATGGCCAGGGTCTCAGACCCAGCCAGCATGGGTTTAGGAGGGTAGGTCATATCTGACCAACCTAGTCTCCTTTTATGACCAAGTGCCCTGCCTGGTGGATGCAGGAAGGACTGTGGATATTGTCTGTTTGGACTTCAGCAAGGCTTTTGACAGTGTCCCCCACAGCACACTTCTGGACAAGCTGGAAGCCCACAGCCTGGACAGGAGCTCTCTGTGCTGGGTTAGGAACTGGCTGCATGGACAGCCCAGAGAGTGGTGGTGAGTGGTGCTGTGTCCAGCTGGGGACAGTCACCAGGGGTGTCTCTCAGAGGGATGTGCTGGGGCCAGCTTTGTTCAGTATTTTTGTTGATAACATGGATGAGGCTATTGAATCTTTCATTAGTAAATTTGCAGATGACACTAAGTTGGGAGTGTGTGTCGATCTGTTGGAAGATAGGATGGCTTTGCAGAGAAACCTGGAACGGCTGGATGGATGGGTAGAGTCCAATAAAATGAAGCTTAATCAGTCCAAGTGCTGAGTCCTGCACTGTGGCCACAATAACCCCCTGCAGTGATCTAGGCTGGGGACAGTGGCTGGGGGAAAGGGACTTGGGGTGGTGGTGACAGCAGCTGAACATGAGCCAGCTGTGTGCCCTGGTGGCCAAGAGGGCCAGTGGCACCTGGCCTGGATCAGGAATGGTGTGGCCAGCAGGACAGGGAGGTCATTCTTCCACTGTACCTGACCCTGGTGAGGCCACACCTTGAGTGCTGTGTCCAGTTCTGGGCCCCTCAGTTTAGGAAGGACATGGAGATGCTTGAGTGTGTCCAAAGGAGGCAGCAAGACTGGTGAAGGACTTGGAAAACAAACCCTGTGAGGAACAACTGAGGGAGCTAGGGTTGTTTAGCCTGGAGATAAGGAGACTCAGAGGTGACCTTATCACTCTCTACAACTTCCTGAAGGGGGGTTGTAGTCAGGGGGGTTGGTCTCTTTCTCCAGGCAGCAACGAGAGGACACAGTTTCAGGCTGCATCAAGGGAAATATAAGTTGGATATTAGGAAGAAGTTTTTCATGGAAAGAGTGATTAAATACTGGAATAGTCTGCCCAGGGAGGTGGTGGACTCCCCATCCCTGGACGTGTCTAAAGAAAGATTGGATGTGGCACTCTATGCCATGATCTAGTTAAGGTGTTAAGGCTTTCTTGGATTCAATCTTGAAAGTCTCTTCCAAACTACACATTCTGTGATTCTGTGATATGCAAAGTCTATGTCCATTAATCAGGGATTTATATTTTTAAAGCCAGTATCAAAACTATAGACATCTAATTAAACTGAATACTCATTAAGGTAGTCAGATGGTTTTTCTACACCATCTTTCTTGTTGGTCAAGAAACAGATCAGCAAGTATAATCCATCATAGTAGAAATTAAGTCATTCATTCACAGATTCACAGCCTTGTTGGCTGGGAGAGCCTCAGGCAATCATCAAGTCCCATCTGCTGTTCAGAGTGGAACCATCACCAACACTAGACCAAGTCAGCTGTGTTGATGTCTAGGCATAAATCTCAAAAGCTTGGCACTCTATAGATTTCACAGGGTTTTTTTTGGTTTTTTTTTTTTTTTTTAAGATGCACTATATCCCCAGTGAAAAATTTTTTCTAGTGTCCAACCTCAGTCCCACTTGCTGGTGTTTGGTTGCTTGTATAATTTGCCAGTGCTGAGGGCCTGTGGGCTTTGTCACCTTTGCAACCACCCTTCAAGCAACTGCTGGTTGATCTGGCAGTCTCCCCTCTTCACCCAGCTTCCCCAGACCCTTCTCATGGTGCTCTTGGCACCTTGGCAGCTGTCCCCTGCCTCACTGCTTTCTTGGCACTCTTAAGCTGGGAAAACCCAATGTAGACCCAAACTAGAGCACAGTAACTTTTCTGGGTGCCCTGGCCACGGACTGCAGTCCAGAATGCAGTTTGCTTTACATATGAGAAGAATAATAAAATGGGAAAAAAAAAAAATCCTTATTTTAAAATGTTGGGAAAGGATGGGATATGAGCAGGCTTCAGAATGTGACCTTTGGGTTAAAGCAAGTCCTGTTGGTGAAACTATCTATCATCTCTGAGACCAGTAGCAGTAATGTAGTGAAGCAAATACTATGCCACAGGAATGATCAGACTGAGCAGAGAACAACAGAGCACAGCACCAAACCCTTTTGCAAGTTAAAACTAGTTTCTACACTTTCAGTCCTGTTTCAGAAGGACTTAGTAAAAGCAGAAAAGCTTTTTCAGAAAAAGGTTGCAAAGGCAAACAAAGACTGACTCTTTACTAGTCATAGATACAATAAGTAATTCAGAATTCATCAGCCTGATGATCAATCAGCTGAGTGAAGGCAAAAAGAGGTTTGTAAAATTGTGAATGGCATAGATGAAAGAATTTTTCAAGACAATTACTAGTAGACATCACATTAAAAATTGACAGCAAAAGCAAAAATGAAAGTGCTTTAAAGAAAATTAATAGTTAATCTGGAATTTCTTTCTTACCACTGAATGTTTTGAATGCTGGGATTCTACCATGAATCAAAACCAAAACCTGGACAAATAAAGAAAAATCCATTATGGATTATTAGAAGTCATATCTCTAGCTTGGTAAGTGCTAGTGCTACAGATTGTTAGAGGTTGAGAAAGCACCCTGAAAACATATTCACCCCATGCTTGCTGTCCTATCTATCTTTTTATTAAGCATTTTCCACTGGCCAGTGTTGGAGGTAAGACACTGTGAGCTAGAATATTGCTTGGTAGTCCCATGCAGCTACTTGATATGTATATTTTTCCGTTGTTCTGAAAATAATATTTATAATATCTTTTTTTCTCCTGAATTTAAATGAAAAAGACAATGATACATAGATTTCTAAATCCTCCACAGAAAGAGCACTTCTGTCCTGTTAATGCCAGTCCACCTCGTAAGTCCAGTGGTGTGAATGGAAAGATGTGAGCTGACTTTATTATAAAATCCAGTGGGAACATGGTAACTGAGAAACAGGCAATTTGGATAGTGAATTCACTACCCTGTCAAACATTTGTTATATCTTAATCCTCCTGACACCTCTCCTGCAGGGAAGTAAAATAATAAAAAAGCTCTCTAGCCTTTTTGTTATTTTATGTGTATTGTTTCCAATTAGCAAGAGTTTTCTGTTTCATGTATAGATGTCTAGCTTATGAGCTTTATTAAGTTAGAGGCAAGGTTTCAAAATAGCTGGTGACAGCTTTTCCTAGGGCTGGAAAAGATTTTTTTGGGGACACTGTTTCTAATACTGAAAATGAAAGTGTTCTTCCTAAGGTTAGCACATACTTCGGTTTTTCACATCTGCTACAGTCCTCTATAAGAGTGAATGCTTTTGTGCTATTAATAAAACAGTGAGACATTTTCCCCCTTGCTTTTCAGTGAAACCTAAATAAAAGTAACAGAGCCAATTTCAAAAAGCCACTTGAAGACATTTTGTAAACACTGTGCTTTAAATTAACTTCAGCATATGTACCCATACTCTTAGAGCATACTAAACAAAAGCTGAATCAGTATCTAGGGAGTCCCACAGGTTTTTCCTCTCTGCAGCCAGGATCAAAAGCCATTGAAGTTCTTGAGGAACTTTCTATTTAATGTCAAGGGGCTTTGTATCCAAACTAATTGTGAGATGTGGTTTATCTCTGTAGCAACTCTGATATGGAGTTTTAGCCAATTTTGCAGTTTCAATTAGTGATTGGCAGTGTTCAGGGCTCTTGTACTTCCGCTGGTATAGTTGTCTTGCAGGTGGTTTAACCTGTTTGCTATTGTGAGCATCTTAATTTCATGTACTTGGCTTCCAGTGCTGGTAGGAACTACCATGAGCTTCTGCCTTCCCTGTCTGGCCAGACCCATCCAAATGCAGCAGTTGATGTGCCTGGGACAGCCTGTGTTGGGCATCATGGCTGAGATCCTGCGCTGCCAGGTCATGGGTGAAATCCAGGCTGCCACGACTCTGTTGCTGGCATGGAGCATCACATCACAGCTGACAGTGCTGCTGCACGAGGGTGTCTGTCCAGGGAGAGTGGTGTGGTCCTGCTTTTACTGCTGTCCCTAGCCTGACAGGCTGTAGTTACAGCCATCTCTTTGGGCTTCAAGGGTTGTTTGTGCAGATGGGTCAGTTATTCCTGTATGGCCTTTGGTCTACCGTCCACAAGCAGTGTGGGTTATTCCCTGCCCACTGACCATGCCAGCACCTGTGCCTGCTCAGTGCTGCTGCCATGCAACACAGGCTTTCGAACAGGGATAGAATTTAAAGAAAATAAGAAGTATCTGTCTATCCATAACTACTTCAGGAATAGAGGTTGTATATTAAAAGTGTCATCTCAGGCTCTTATAACTATCACTTAAAAATAAAAAGAAAAAACCCAATGAAAGGCAAAGTTAAACCTATCATATAGAAGGTCTGTAGTGTAGGAATAGTACTATATATTATTAGTATAGTATATATTGCTGTTGGTGCTTATATATTGTTCATATATGCACATTCAACATCACTTTTTAAAGCTTTCATTTAATACTTTGGATTGGAAGGAAGAAAGAAAATAAATTCCAGCTTTTTATACCTCTCTGGTAAAGGCTATAAATCACTTTTTCTTTGGGTACAAATAGGTAATCTCCTATATAATCTTCGACCTTAATAAGGAAACAGAACAACAAAAATCAATTTCTCCTGTTATAAAACTGTGCATACATAAACATTTTAGAGAACCTGGTGACTCTTGATAGGAGTATCTGAAGAAAAGCAGAATTCTCAGAGAGACAATGAATTTCTATTACTAGGCACAAGAGAATACTGCTTTGCATGTTTTCAGAGATAAACTAGTAGGATGTGGAATTAGTATATTTGGAGTCCTGTGCATTTCCTTACCGATTACTGATTTCCTAAGAAGAAAAAATATTTCTGTATCATACAGATGGCAAATTTGTGGAAATCCATACCTTGCTTCTGTCTAGGATGCCTCCTTCAAATAAGAAATGGAAGAAGAGAAAGTTTCTAAACCTGGCCATACATTAAAGGAGCTGAGGAATGATAAATCCATACTCAGTGCAGAGCCCTGAGTTCAAGGTAAGCACAAAAACTCTTTGTGTCTCAGCTCCACCCTGCTGCTTTGAAATGTGCATTAATAAATTGTGTGGCACAGTGTGCTGGTGATAACAAAGGAAGAAATAATAACTGTGTAGTTGGTAATGCCTTTTTTTTTTACCCCCATGCAAATGGTAACTGAGCTTTGGTATATTTTGTAGTCTAATTCCATGTTGCTGTGGTTCAAAATGAGGAGCTTCACTAATTCAAGGTAGATAATGGACACATGCCTTGAATATTTTTATCATTTTACTCTTAAAATTCCTTTTCCTCCTTTGCTTTCTCTATTGGTAGTGAATTTCCAAGTCTGAGGCTTACATAGCATACTTTTGGCATTCTTTACTTAACACAAAGACTCCATGAGTAAAATAGTTTTGCCACATGATCACAGAATATTCTGAGTTGGAAAAGACCCAGAAGGATCATCAAGTTCAGCCCTTAAGTGAGTAGCCCATACAAGGATCAAATCCACTACCCTGGTGTTACTGGCACTGTGCTCTAAGTAACTGAGCTAATCATACCCTGTGAAACCTCCTCAGAAACACCTTCAAATGGGGATTAATGAAGTTTGATTAATCACTCACTTGTGTCAGTACAATTGAAGCAGGATTCACCTAAATCGAAGCAGGATTCATCTAAATTTAAGCAAGAGGAAAATCTGGCCAACCTGGACCATTAAAGACCATGGACCAGGGTGCTTAGCAGGATTTCAACTTCAAAGCAGGCTTTTCCCCAGGTCCAGCCCACAGTTTTGTAGTGACACAGACAAAATGAAAGTTCTGCTCCAACATGATGGTGTTGGTGGCCTCGTCCTTCACCTCTACAGACTGCACCATTCAGAATGGGGAGCAGAGGGTAAGTCCCAGGAGGGATTACATGAAAGAAGACAGGATGGTAAGGGGAGGTTTTAAGGACAGTGTGTTACAGCCAGAAAGTGGCAGAGCATGCAGATGGGCCAGAGTCACAGAGCTCTGGGGAGGAGGGAGGTCTCTGTGTCTCCCCTCACTCACATGTGCTACCTTTTCTGCAGGTGTGTTCTTCCAGCCCAGCATGCAGGTCATTCTCCCTGTTGGAGATGAGGGCAGGGCTGGAGGCTGCTCTCCTTCCTTTCCCAAACCATGCACTGCCCCCAGGGTTAGGAGTAGCAGAGGTTGTTCAGGCAGCAGTGACCCTGCTGTCCTCAGGTTTTTGGATGTCCTCGGCAGCCACCTACTCTGTCTGCTTCTTTTGCAATTATAAATATTTTCTACTCTCAAATTGTCTATTTCATACCTGAGTGGTTCTAATCCTTTTTACAAGAATAACTGTAATTGCAATGCTTTTCTTGGTTTCCTCTACAGTATCATTATGTGGAACAAAAGATTGGATTCAGCAACCATAATTGTTAAACAGACTGAGGCTTTGTGGTAGAATTCTGTGAACCTGTGAATATGATATAAGCAATGGATTATTTGATTTTATTTTCATGAGTTTGGTTAGATTCTTGTTTCAATTTTGATGATGCTGACTCCTGGACATGAGATATTTCATGTTTGTAAGTCAAGGAAGCTTTTCTCCATAGGATGACACCTAGAAAAAAAATGCATCTAACAAAAACAGATACATTTGATTTGTTAGAATTATTTTAGGAAGATTAAAAGATTTGGTAAATCCAGCCTCAAACTTTAAAATAAATGAAAGGCAATTATATTAGCTGTTTTACTTGGCAAGAAATCAAAGATATTGTATTTATAACAATACATCAATCGAATCCCAAAAATTTGCTTAATATTACTTAAACCTGTTCAAGTAATGCCTCACATGTTAAAGCTAAAGATGATAAAGCAGTGGCCATAATTTAAAAACCCAACATATGTTTACATTTCATTATTCATAACAGATAAATTCAGTTTTGTGTCATATATGTGAATTATTTTTCTTGGAAACTTTCGTAATATCAAATGGTGGTATCAGTTTGAAGGTAACATATTTTAAAGCAAATAGCATAGAAAGAATATACTTATTAAACATTGCAGTCTGAAAAATCATGGGAGTGATCAAAGTAATGAGAAGGGAAAAAAAGTAGATGTTATTTTATATTTTTCTTTTGACTATGGTAGCCTCTCTTTTAATGGCTGTCAGCATGAAATTCATGTGAAACACAGTATAGGCAAACATCACTCAGATCCTCAAGATGAAGCTCCTGGCTGGTATCTTAGACAAACCCCCATCTTTGGTCTTTCAAGTCTTATGCTGCATTGCAAAAATGTATCTTTTCTGTATATTTTCTGAAGATATTTGCCAGGGTGCTATAGATGCCAGTCTGTCATGTCTGGAAAGCTCTTGGCTTGTTCTTATCTGAGTTGGTTCTCCAAGAGAATAGTGATTTTGTCAGACACAAAAACTGGTCCTTGGTTTGTGCAATGGTGTGGCTTGCCTTCAGGGTTTGCAGACATTGCTATAATATTTTTGACATTTCATAAAGGCTCACCTCATCCAGATCAACGTTGAGCTGCCGCAACAGCCAGAAATATCTGTAGTTAGAAACATGATCAGGTATTGAAAATTGAATGTACTCTTCTCAACATGTCAGCTTCTTTAATATGAGCAATTTTGTTTGTATGCTTGGCAAGACTGAAAGTGTTCTTTTGACTAGTAGCCACTTTCTTGATATGTAGCTTAATTCTAAATCTTGTACATAAATCTTTGTGTCATTTGATGTAAATGCAGAATACTTCAGTTCCCAATCTCCACTGCTGTTGTTGCTATGCTCAGAGATTGATGCTACTTTCCAACCAAACTGTGGATGTATTTTCATAGAAAATAATGCGGCTAAAAACGAGTAAACACAAAGTTTGTTAAAATGGTTGGGGATCATTAATGATAAAAGTGCTGCGCTGCAAGTGTGTATTTCCTGGCCTGGATAAACACTACTTGCTGATTTGACCAGCTGAAACATACAGCTAAATTGACTAGAGCTTGTATGGAACAGTCTAGATCTCTGGAGATTACCAAAACTGGTACGAGACCAGACATTTAAATTTTACATTTTTCGTCACCTTAAATTAAAAAAGGAAGGAGGATAAATAAAATTCCTATCTGGAACAAGTGTAGAAGCTCATGTGCATCCTACTATTCAGTTTGTTCAATAATTTTTTCAGACTAATGTGGCCTTTTCAGTATTCTTTTGGAAAAAAAAAGAGATGGAAAGTTCATATTTTATTGCTTTAGCTCGAATTCCCATGTTTGAAGAGATTGATAACACAAGGCAAACAGTCATGCTACTCTGCAATTTAGAATGGCCTTTTCCTTTGCCAAAATGCTGATTAAGAGAGTTTTGACCTATATTTTTTTTTTTCAGCAGTGACCTTTCACATACACAAAAAAATGGAAGTGCTGATAATTAACCTCAATGAAATGTGACTTAAACAGATTTTTGTAAGTTTCTAAGTAAAATATTCTTTTCTTCTTAAAATACCTGTGGCTGATTCCGTGTGTGGCATTCTAATTCTGAAGGTTCAGGCTAAAGGTGATGATGAAATTTTCAGAGACAAAGCAGGTAACTTTAAATATTTTACTGAGTAGCTCCCGATTTAGGTTTAAAAAACAAGTGCTTCAACGCACTTTCAACCAAACAATTCTATGATTTTATGATTCTAAGCCCATGAGTTTCACCTTTCTTGCATCATTAGTCTGTAAGTATACTGACTGCAGAAGTGCTTAAATTAAGTCAATATAACTAATTACTTACAGGCCTGAGTGAGCTTGGAATTTCACCCAAGAAGCCAATTTTCAGATCATCCTTTATTATTAAAAAAAAAATCATCTGCATCTGAACCCTATGAAATTTTTCTTGGGGCATTAAAATTTGAAAATTAATTTTGTACTATGGGTCAAACAGCCAATATTTATACTGGCTGATGAAAGCACCAGCTGTGAACAATCAAATCCAAATAATAAATACCTGTTTTCTCTATTGTGTTTCTGGGGGAGAAGCAGTTTATTGTACTAGCTTCTGCAGCTGGCCTTTTGTAAGTTTATTTTACAGGAAATGGTTGTGGGAAATGAATTAATCAGTTTGTAGAGTTTGCTCTTGCAGAAAAAAGATACCCACTGAAAAGTATATTATTATAAAAAATATTTCTCAATTTTTTTGTGTGTTGGATAAAGTAGAAAAAAAATTTCTAAAATTGACTTGGAGATGAACTGATGATTTTGGATGTATCAAAGTGACAGAAGAATTAGGACCACTAATATTGTGACCATTATCATAATTATGACTGTGCTGAAGTCTGCAATTCAAAAGGGATCAACATTTGTAGCTAGATATAAATTCATGTCCAGCATCTGTGAAATAACAGCCTAGTTCAGGAAGAAATCTTTTTTTCTGTCTAGATGAGATGTCAAGTGTAAACAGTTAACTAAGTTTAGGCAAAAGCTAAGGTATTTTTTGTATATTGAAAATAGAAAATTGAAATACTGTCAGGTGGTTCTGGGTGAAGTTTATAAAAATTCTAGAGAGGATGGCTGGCTATCTTTTGGGGTGTTTTCCTTCCATGTTTAATTTCTTTTTATTTTATCTTTTTGGCAGCAGTCTTTTTCCACTTGAAAAACTGAAAAGTTTTACTGCATTACATGGAGACCTCACAAACAATCTCAATGAAGCAAAATAACTGAGCTACCAGCAATCAATGAGTAGTAAGTGTAGCAAGACAGGTACAGGTTAGTGCTCTTGTTATCTTCTGGGTTTTTGTTTTTTGGTTTTTATTTAATTTCTGTTTAGTGTCAGAGCAAATTGGAGAGCTTTTTCCTGGATCTCCATAGTGAAGACATTTTACTGAAACTAAATTCAGATTGTGATGATTTTAGAATCTCTGCAAAGTATTAATTTTTAACTATTTTTGTGTTTATTACTTGCATCAGATGCTGTTTCTTGTTAAGTCCTAAGAAAATTATTTCATAACACATAATGTTATTCCCAGTCGTTACCTATGAAGTTTTGCATAGTAGTACCTACAGTTTCTTCTAGCTGAAGGATTGTTTCACTTGAAGCCAGTAGTTCTTTACTCTTTGTGGTATAGCTGCTGCCATCCAACTTTATTGAAGTTGAACAAGATTTAATTATGGTAAAATATGTCTGTATCTGTTGGACCCTGTACATAGCAATCTGCATAAGTATGCCAGTTTGACATGTGACAGAAATGCCTCATACACATGTGGAGTAACACATTTCCCTTTGTAGAAGGACATCTGCTACCCTCTGGTGCATGGTTTCAAAACCCAGATGGGCCAAAGAGGTTTCAGCTCTGATGCATGTCAGCACAATTGCCACTGCTCTGTACATCATCACTCTGTTGTTATAGGTGATTTTTCTGAGGTTTACTTGTTTGGGTACTACAAGTACTACAAAAACAAAGTCCAGCAATTCTGCTCCATTTGCCCTCCTATAGTTTTTTGGGTTTTTTTTTTTTTTTCATTTCAAAGAGGAGCTGATGGTACTACTTCTACAATTCTGCAGACTTCTGAATAACTTTCAGAAAGAGATACATATATTAAACAAGGAAAATATCTTGATTCTCCTTTCCTTTCTTCCCTGGAAAAGGTCTGAGTTGGGCTGAGTATTTCTGAACATAAAAGAGAGTAGTATGGGAACAGAATGTGGGTTCACACCTCCAAGGAAAGTAGCCCTCTGCTCCACTTATTACTGACAGGGAGCTCTGAGCTCACCAAGCAGAATCTACCTTAAACAGATTTGGGAAAGAGAATCTGATTCGCATCCAACAAAATTTCATGAGTACATTATTAAGACATTATTTCATCAATATCTGCTACTGCAGATGCTGAAGCTGAAAGCAGAATGTTGTTATTTTTGTTGTTATTTTTGCCTGTGAGTTTTGTTTGACTGGTCTTGAATCCAACACTTGATTTTATCCATTCCCAAACACTGTGACTTGTTGCATAGCTTCATCTTCCAAATCAGTCTTACTATGTAATAAAGTTTGAAAGTCAAGCAACTTCTCTAAACAGTGACATTAAGAACCAGCAGAACTTTCTTTAAACAGTCTCTTGTCAAAGTACTAGCATATTTCACAGATTCAAATAGTCACAAACTGTTAAGTCAGAAAAACACAGCTGTGTTCATCTAATCTTACTTGGATAACATGAATTACAATGTGGACAATTATCTGGAATAATTCATACAAAGTACAAATCCATCCTAAGTATGAATTATTGTTGAAATAAGGGAAATTATTATGTTGCTGTTATAAAAGCTGCTCCTCAGTAATCAGTTTGGCACTCTATTTTCCAGTCATGTAGCCAGAAATTCTTTCATGTCTCATCCCAATGTGATGAACAAAGTTTGCTGACAGAAACAGCCTAGGACAATGAACAAGCCTGTTAGACATTTTCTGGACTGGGCTGAGCTGTGGAACAGGACAGAATCAGCAGAGTCTGAACAGCAAAGCCAGAAGTGAGGCATCCAGCTCAGAGGTGGACAAGGTTTTATAAGGGTTTGTCTTTTGGTTTTCTTGTACATGGTCAAATGAATCACCTAAATTAAAATGAAAGGATAGATAAATAAAAAACAAAAAAAAACCAAAAAAAAACCAAACATTTTTTTTTCCAAAAAAGATACAGGTGGAACAGGAGGAGGCTTTGGAAAGGGATAAACTTCGCTCATGGGTAGGAGAAGGAAGTGCTTGAAATTCTGTGAACAAAAATTTTTCTGCATTGAGGGAAGATGTGTTGACAAATAAAAAGATTTTTTAAGGTTAAGAAGACACCAGTACATGGATGAAGTAATGTTATATCAACAGAATTAATTTTTGACCCAAACTTGAAAGGTCATTAAACTTCAAAAATTAGGTACACCAGATTTACACCAATCTAAGCAGAAAAATATAATACAGAAATAAAGCTTAGGGATCAAAATAAAGTTTTATCAGGTTCCCTCATTTCCCCAAGTCAAAACCAGTATGTTCTTAAATAAATGCAGTTTGAGTTAACTATTTAATTTAAAATTAGACAAAGAACTATGCTCTCATGATCCACAAAATTCATTAAACTCCAAAATGGAGAATTTATTTCCTTGCTATCCAGTTAAAATACCAATTAAACACTTCACCTTGTTAATCTTTACTCAAGAAAATGAATGCTACTTTTAAACTCTTATTCAAGTCTTGTATGACAGAATAACAACAACAATTCCTCCCATTTATGAGGACTTTGATGTTGCATCCAGCTGTGCTAATAACTTAACAGCCATGGAGTAGTCCCTGGTTATTTGCCTTCTGGTTTATGGAATTAATATGGTAGTAGAGATGACTGAAATATCTTGCCTAAATTATTAAAATACTTGAATACATTTTGTTACCTATTTGAGATAAGCACCTAGCATTTTCCATTACTTTTCTTTGTAAGTTTTTTTTTTTTTTCTATGTGTATGTCAAGTTTCTCTTGCTAATGGACCCTGAGGTGATTTTTGTTTTTTTCTTAGTTTGTCTTGTTTTGTATTATTTTATCTTTTAATTTTCTGAGCAGTGAGTGACTCAATCAGACAAACTACTGCCACATGTGCCTATCATACCCCTCTGTGGTGGTATTTGCTTCACACATAACTTTTACATGGCCAGTGTGAGATATGTGCTGGGAGGACTTATTTGTAAAGGTGGTCAGGGATAAGCACCTCCAGAGAGCCAGAGCCAGGACCTGCAGGATAAATCAAGACAGACCAGGTATTTGCCTTTGACTGAATACGTGCCTTGAAGATGCTTGTTTGTGTTTGATGTGGAGGCATATGGAGACAACCATTTAGGGAGTGGCTCTTGAGAATTTGCCAAAGCTTGGTGTCAGTTTTTAGACTTTAAACAGTAAATTTCCACCTAAGTTTTACCCATACCAGTGTCACACAAGCTTGAAGTCTCCTCTCAATCTCACTACTCACACCTTGCCACAGGAAGTTTTAGCTGTGAAGACAGGACTTAAAGGACCTGGGAATGGTTTGCATCAACAGAGTTGTAACACAGTAGTAGATATGGGCAAAATAGACTAAAGAATAATTGGATTTTCCTTAGTAGAAATAATTTACAAATAGAAAAATTCATTTAAGCTGTGCTCTACACTAAAAAGGAAATGTAACCAGGGATATAGTTTTCTTCTACAACTAGATGTCACAGCTGCGAATATAATTTTACACTGAAAAAGTGATCTGTAAGATGTATGATATATTCTTAGTGATCAAGGTTTTGTTACCATGCTATTCTAAGCATGCAAATGAGGAAGGATCTGAAATGAAGAATAATTCCTTTTATCAAGCTGATAAAATGGCAGCTAAGCTTTTGGACATAGGAGCCATCTTACAGGTATGTATTTTGCCTTCATCTTTTAGGAGAATGACTTTCCTGTGAAAGTAAAAAATTGTGTCTTTCTGCTGAAAGGTATTTTCACTGAGAGTTGAATTTTCTTTGGTAGAATAAAATGAATGTTCTTTGAAATGAATTTGGTATTTAAAATGAATTTGGTATTTAAAATGAATTTGCTTCTGAGATAATTGTTTTTATTATTTCCAGATTTCTCAGTGGAGGAACAAAGAGGAAACAGTTGGCAGAAAATTGTATCAGGAACAGCCTTAATAAGTTTGGGTTGTGAGTTTTTTAAAGTGTTACTTCTTTAAATTATTTTTTTAATTTTAGCACTTTATACTAATGTTCTTCACTCATCCAGTCTCCTGAAACCTTCATTTAGGCTCCTGTGTTTTATGACACACTCTTGTTCTTGTAAATTGAAAATGCATTATTCTCGTTTGTTGTTATAAACTACAAAAAATGTCTGCCAAAAAAAAAAAAATTACCAGCTAAATTATTACTTCTTGTTTTGCATTATCTAAATAGCTGTGTAGAATATCTGCCATTAATTCATGAAACATCCGCTGAAGTGCATGAAGTGGGCTTAGAAATAGGCTGTGAAAATATGCCATGGCACTTTTTTCTAGGAGTTTTCTTCTGATACCATAGATGATCTGGAAATTGGCAAGAGATGCATTTTAAGAAAAATTGCTTCCTCTCATTTATATTCCCTGAAATATTCTCTGAAAAAGCTAGCACTATTCTCATTCCCATGTTATTAATGAACGCTGAAGAAAATTTCTATTTATTATCTCTGACTAATGCTTTTTTACAGCTTTTGAAGATCCTCTACATTCTGTCAATTTGGTGCATGGGAGAATGGTGGTTTTGTGTTATCAGGCTTCACTCCTAGCTAGCCAGCCATTAATGGCTGAGAAGTATGCCACATCAGTTGATAAAGAAAAGATAGTGAAGTGTAATCAGCTTTTGCAATAAATGGCAAACCTCCCAATTACTGACAGGGTCTGTGTTTAGTACTTTTATATTTTTCATGAGCTCATTTGCAAAACCTTCATACAGCCTTTGCTTCTAATCCTGCTCTGTGTGCAGTATTCTTGCAGGCCAAGTTCAGCCCTCCGGGCATGCATGCTCTCAGCTGACCTCTTCAGAATTTTAACTTCATTTACTCCTTGGTAAAAAAAAAAAAAGAAAAAAAAAAAAAAAAAAAAAAAAACAAAAAAAAAAAAAAAAAAAAAAAAAAAAAAAAAAAAAAAAAACAAAAAAAAACCAAAAAAAAAAAAACAAAAAAAAAAAAAAAAAAAAACAACAACCAAAAAAACCAAAACACACTCAAACTTCATATCCACTTTGGGGCACTTCTTTTTGTCTCCTCTTCTTCTGGAACTTGATTTTATCTTTGCTGTTTAAGGACTTACTTTGCCAAGAAGTGACTTTTTGTTTCAAGAGAACTCAAAACAGTCAGAACAACATTTGGCTTTATAAAGGAAACAGAATTCCTCATAAGAAAAATAATGTGATTTTTCAGACTGTCTGGAAGAAATTGCAATTTTTCCTCTCCCATATTTTATCTCTAGTGAAGTCCCTTTTATTGATTTAGATAAGATGCTTATATTTGTAGTCAGAACTGTCAGAAAAAGCTGATCCCAGTGGCAATGGCCCAGGAAGCAGTGTGCCAGGCATGAATCCTATTTTTGTGCAGCTCACCAGTGTGTCCAGTAAGAGCTTTGTCACAAGTACACCAAGTCCCTGAAGTCTTCCTGGCTCTTCTGACAATAATAAATGGCAAACCTCCCAATATTATCATAAGGTGGTTTGGATGGTCTATATGTAAGGGAATTTACTGGCCCAATCCTGACTCAGAATCAGGATCAGACCCTGGCTGAGCATCAGGCCCTGTTCTTGTGCTGTCCTGTGTCAGAAAGAAGCCTCAGTCCCAAGGACACAGAGAACATGTGCATTAGCTGGTGCTGTATGGTGTCACCATCTGGGAAGGCATCAGAATGAATGCACTGCTCTGTTTTAGGATATGTGATAAGAGTAGGAGACACGACTTGTAAAATTACCTAATTATAAGAACTCTTTTGGCACCCAGATTTTGATAAGACATTCATTGGGATTCAGCTCTAACTTTAGGTACATTTTCAACTTTATTGTCATGGATGTAGGAGGATTCTTCATTTGGACAAATATCCTTTAATAAATGGAGAAAGTATCCAGGACATAATTTACTGTGGTAGAAGCAATTTTATTAACTCTCTGTTTCCTTTAGAAGACTACAAACCACTGAATAACTTCTCAACTCTATTAACTGTAAACAGCCAATATGCCTTTAAAGCAAAAGGATCATCTTGTATTCTCTTAATTTCCCACGTATTTTTACTGAAATTTGCTGTTAATTTTTTAAAAGCATTGATAATCTGATACTAGGTAGGCATATTTAAATTATGTGCTAATGACTAATGTCTATTTATTATGAATCAGAATATAGATATTTAATAATTAATAAAGGTTTCACACTTTCAACAAAACTTTTTAGGTTTGTAAATGCCAGTAATTAATGAGGCAGCAATGACTTCTCCTTGTCCAGGATTTTGCCCCATATATGTCTGTTTTACTCTGTTTCTCAAGTAAACATAGATTAAATATTTTTGTGAATAAACTAGAATCTAGGCCTGAGGCATTATGCTACTAGTTTTCAACAAAATAAGACTTCTCTAGAAAGCTTTAGCTACTGCTGAGTGAAAAGAATACTGAAGTATCAGTGTTTCTTTTTAAAAAGTTCATCTTGGGACAAAATGTTTGTCTCACTAGTTTGTATTCCATAAATTAATTTTATTATATTCTGTTATAAATAACACAAGCATGTGTTTGAACAATTTCAAAAGTTTAAACAGAAGAATTAAACAACTGATAGACACTTTTGACACTAATTACTAAAATAAAATTCTGTTGAAAAGAAAAGGTTATAAGTACTCAAAAGCAAACTTCACTATGATTTCACAAAGAAAAGTAGTTCATTCTTTCAGAGATAATTCTTTTAGGGTCCCCACCCAGCAAGACTTTAATTGTCATGGCTCCAACTGAACGCTTCAATATCTCTAATATAAAATACTGAAACAAGACTTTTGTCGGTCTAATACAGCAGTTTTTATGTTATTGTCTTCACTGAAAGTTTCATGGAAACTGTTTAATTACTCAAAGAAATATCTCCCTGGTCTTTTGTCTTAGTTCCTCTCATGCCGTCCCATGCAACAAGAACAGCTAAGCAGGACTTTCCATGTTTGGTGCCTACGTGAAGTCCATGAATTAAATCTTACCAAAAATATCCCATCTTCTACTCTGTGGTGCACTTTTCAACCAAGGAGATGATTACAGAGCAGATGTATAAAAGGCGAGAAACAGATTGCCCAGTTTTCTGCTTAGAGTTGCTCATGTCATGGGAATTAGTATGGTTAGGAGAGGCTTTGTAAAGAAAGGAAGTTATAGTTCTAATTTTCATGCTGAGTTCTCTGTACAGTTCCTCACAATGGGTTGCACCGTGTGCTCGAGGTTAACCACTGATGAGGCTGCACAGACCCTGAGGGGAGCAGAGCTCACCCAGTGTTTGGCTGTGAATTTGAGCTAGTGTCTCCAGAAATGTGCTACTCCTGGTAGGGAAGGTCTCTCTCCCTTTCGTCTTTGTTCAGAGCCAACAACTGATAAGACCTTCTGCAGAACAAGACTTATCTACAGAAAAATAGATCTGCACACTGTGGAGTCAACAAAACTGAGTACTTTACTGTCTGCTAGCCACTGGGCATCCCTTCAGCTTGGAGATCTTAAAAAATCACAGAATCACAGAATTGTTTGGAAAAAATGAAAATGGAAAAAATGGAAAAACCCACAGAATGGGTTGGAAAAACTTTAAAAGACCATTTGGTTCCAAACATGCTGCCATGGGCAGCAACAGCTTTCACTAGACTAGGTTGCTCAAAGCCCCATCCAGCCTGGCCTTAAACACTTTCAGGAATGGGACACCCACAACTTCTCTGGGCTACCAGTTCCAAGTGCCTCACCACTTGACAGTTTGCACTTGGATTGTCCTGCTAGAGCATAGTAATTTTGATGTATTTCAAGAATTTTATCTGGGGATCAGTTTTGTATTCAGTACAAAGAACTTGCTTTGTCCTTGCTAGGTGCAGACTGTTCACGTGCATTTGTGTGATTTGAGTTGTCCATTTCTTTATCACTTTATGGATCATTAAGATGTGGTGATAAAATTGAAAATAACAAGAGCTGATATTTTAAAATGGATTTCAGTAGCCTCAGATTTCTTACAGACCCTTTGTGCTAACTCATCTTTAAAGACTACCCATAGATGTGATAACTTAGAGAAACAAAGCAATAAGCTAAGAACCGTGACAATTTAACTGTATTTAATCTCAGTGATACAGCACACTCATCTTGAGGGGAAAATCTCTCAATTTACAAGTTCTTTATATATGGTCAGAACTTGAAAACATTTTACAACCTGTTTTTAAAGTGTATTTCAAAATAATGCTTTCACTATCCTTAAAGAGAAAACAGCCTTGACAAAAATGTTCAGGAAACCTTAAGCACTGATATTTTGAAATGACAGATTAAATTATTTCAGTGAAGGCTGGGGACATTACAGTATTGGTCCAATTTTATAGGGAAGCTATAGTGAAACTATTCTGCATCATTGCCGACTACCAGCCACTTAGTTGGCCTGAACCAGTTGTGTAATGTCCTTAAATTGGACATGGGTTATTCATCAAATATCAAACCAAAATATTTCCAAAATACCACAAGGCTTTTTGTGGTATTTTTTAAGCATTTCTGTAAGGCATATTATATTTGATGGCATAGTGATGTGTAAAGCTAGTGCTTTTGGCCAATGTGCCTTGAAACACACAAACTGGAAGTGTTCTTTGCAGTTAAGAGACATATTAAGGAAATTTGTGACTGGCAATTTTTTTTTAATAAAGGGCTCTATATAGAGTTCTAGTTTGCTTTTTATAAAGCAAATCATTATACTTGGCAACTTTGACAAACAGAAGGTTGCTACTGGAAATGCAAGAGATTAATAAATTCTGTTGTATTTACTACCTCATTGAACTTAATTTATTGTTATTTAAAAATTTACTGGGAGGATTCTGCACTGAATAAGATGATATGAAAAGTGCCATGTGAAGTGGGTACAGAAATATTCTTCCAAAGGGAGGGATTTTTTAATGCACAATATAGTCTCCGTTTGAAAACTGATAGATACTACATGCTGAAGAACAACAATGAGCACTGGGTTTTGTTTGTCTGTTAAAACATTTCTCAAATTTAGAAACAGAAGTAATATAGTCTGGCTTAGATGATCCTTCAAAGACATGCAGAACAAATAGGTGCTAAGAAAACAGTATGTCATTTGTAGGTATTTGGCAAATAGTCACAATTGTCTAATATGTACAATCAAGGCCTGTTTATGACTGATGTGTACAGAAAAGAAAGTTTGCCAGTGTATTAATAGTTAGACCTGTTGTACTCTGTAGTCACTTGTTTTACAGTTTCTTGTAAACTGCAATCAAGTGTGGCACACAATTTGCTGAAAATGCTGCTAACCATTGGATCTTGGAATATGTCACCCAGCCTAATAAAGCATAAAATAACTTTTTCTTGTATTGTTGTGTACAGAAAAACATTATGTAGAAAGACAGAAAAAGAAACATATAAATCAAAACCCCAAGCAAAAAAAAANGGGACCCAAGCATCCCTACCTAGATAAAAAGGGGAGACATGAGAACAGCAGGACATTCCTGTTTTCCACTGGATTCCCAGAGGAAGTCTGGACCCATCTCCTCACCACTGGACTTTCTACAGGACCATCTCTACTCCACAGAACTGCATCTGTTACTCCAGAAGGAATCATCTGGGCTGCTTCAAACACCCTGACCAACAGGGTGTTAGAAGGGTGTCAGGTCACATCCCTGACTCTGTCAGGGTTTTCTGGGGTTTTTGTTTGCTTTACTTGCATGTTTATTTTATTTTCCATACTATTATATTTGTATTTTTTAATATTTTTATTAAAGGACTGTTTTTCCTACTCCCAAAACTTTGCCTGAAAGCCCCTAATTGCAAAATTATAATAATTTGAGGGAGCGGTTTACATTCTCTATTCAAAGGGAACTTCCAGCTTTTGCTGGCAGATACCTGTCTTTCAAAACAGTTATTACAAACTATTACAGGACAACAGTTATTAAAAACTATTGCAAAACTAAAAGACTAGTTTCAGAGAAAATCAGAAAAACTTTTGACAATCTGTAAAGTACAACAGAACAAAGTCATCTGCATAAGCACATACTTCCATTAAGTTTAAGTATACATATAGTTCCAAATTAATAAATACATTATTAACTTTTTTGTGGGAATCATAGCATGACTGTATTCCTTCAGAAGATCCAAATCTCCTTCAGCTTTTTCTAATGAGCACAGAAAATGCTCAGTACATCATAGATGCAGATCTTCAAAGTTTAGATTGCACCAAATTATTGAATAAAGGAGGAACCCCTGTGACATTTTCCCGGAGAAATTGTAGCATGTCTTTGAATGCTTGTTAATTCAAGAGCTACATTCCCTAATTCAGTTATGTAACACTCCATTAGTTTCCTTTTATCTATTATATCAGACCATATAAGTAGTTTTATCTAGTGCAGAACAGAATTTTTTAGTACACACAGTGTGGCATGGTGTTGTGCAAAGTAGCAGACAACCCCACAGTATCAGTGAACTTGGCAAATAGAATGAGGCAGTATTCAGTTAAAATTTCACTTTGACATGATCTGTCAGTTCCTCTCATCTTCTCTTTCCTAATGGTCTCTGTTTCATTTTGCAGTATTGACAACATTCTAGAGCAAGTGTCAACTACAAGTTCATAAATTCAGGAAGAAATGTTTTCTATGATCCTGTTCCTATAAA